>CM076581.1:1225836228-1226213728 GCA_034641835.2 Pinus albicaulis
AAGTATTGGATTACTATGCATATTAGTTATTATTTTTTAGGTCCCTATATTACTAGTATAGTCCCTTATTTTTGTTAGTGTAACCCCCTTATTGTTATTATTGTACCCTTGTAACCCCCATTTTGTTATTATTGTGCCTTAAATTATTATTGTTAGGTCGGCTAGGATTACATTGTGGCCCACTAGGATTACATTATGGCCCCATGGACTCCTATATATAGAAAGGAGGTTTTTAAAATTGTATCATCCAAGAATTGTTCATTTATGTAATGTATTGAGTTTCCCCTCAGTGGATTGTTCAGGCGTTGATGTCTTTATCTATTTTTTATGGTTACAACTTGTTTGGTTACATAGCTTTGGATTCTAGGGTTTTGTTGCTCAAACAGGTCATCATGGAATTTTTGCTGTAAATTTTTCTCGAAGTTTAGTGAAATTTTGGTCTGAAATAAATCACGAGAATATTTTCAGAATTTAGATCTTGGTTAAATCTTGGAGATATAGTCTAACAAAGTTAACTCTTTTGGGATCTCCTAAACAGGTCATCGTGGCATTTGCGCTGTAAAAAAATTTCTACGAAGGTTCAGAATCTGAAATTCATATGGTGCGAAGCTGAAATCCTGAGGAAATTCGTCAAAAATTTCAGAGCTTGGTTCGCAATATTTTTGGAGATATGATCTGTGGAAGGTAGTGCTTTTTCAGGCTCCTGAATTTCATCTCAAAGAGGTGATCGTGGGAAACGTTCAATAACTCTCTCTCTGGGAATTGGATTGGAGTGCTGTAAAAATTGGTCACAATTAGACAAACTGTAGTTTCTTAGCTATCAATTTCAGAGGCCAAGGACAAAATAGTGACATGTGGAAAGTCGTACAAGTTCACTCTACTGAACCAGTCCATAATTAGGTCATTGTGGGAAATTGGACATAAACCTTCAGAGAGTCCAAATCGGAGTCGGACCTATGGCATTAGAAAGAGAGTCGGAGGACTCGTTGTTGAAATTAAAATATTAGAGTGATGATGTGAGAGGTAAATCAAAATTTCAGCCTCGAGCTCCTCAAAGCAAAGAAAAGAATGTGTGTTTTTTAGATTATGAGTCTTGTTTGAAGAATCAATTTGAATTGATTCCAAGGGCATATTGTAGAATAGATATCAGTATTGGATTCTAAAAGATGCCCTGTAAAAATAATTCAACACCCATTAAGCCTTCAGAAGGCTCTACTATGACTCATGAAGATGAAGAATTGCAACATGATCTATCAAAATTACAAGAGCAAGTGCACCAAATTTCGCTCTCGCAAAGAGCAACAAAAAATGAAGTGGAAGTTTTGAAGAAAGACGTGGAAGCTAAGATGGATGGCATGGAAGCTGGCATGGATGACATGAAATAAAACATGGAAAACATGAAGAATGATCTAAAAGAAGACATAGAAGGTTTGACAAAGTTGATACAAGAAATGTTTCATAATGGTGAAAAGATAGTAGAAGAAACTCATGATGAGAACAAAATAAATGTTAATCGTGATTTCATAAACTCTAATGTTGGTGGGAAGAACCACCATATTCCAAAAATGGAGATGAGGAATTTTGATGGAAAGGATCCTGTAACATGGATACTACAGATGGAGCAATATTTTGATCTCCATAACGTGCAAAACACACAAAAGGTACGCATTGCAACTTTACATTTAGAACAAAATACATTTGTATGGTATCGATGGCTTTGCTCCCGTAAAAAATTTGTCACTTGGTCAATTTTTACGGAGGAAATGATAGCACATTATGAGGATACAAAGAGCAACACCTTCTTTAGCCAATTGATAAATCTCAAACAAAAGGGTTTAGTGGGGCAGCACATTGAGGACTTCCAAAAAATTGAATATAAGGGTAACTGATCTTACAGAGGAACACAGGATTGATCTCTTCCTAGGCACTTTAAAGGATAACATCCAACATGAAGTTCGCGTTTTGGAACCTGATTCATTGGAGAAGGCATTCAGTTTGGCAAGAAAAGTTGAATGTAAAATTATGGCGACAAGGAAGCCTACCACTCAATTCTATAAAGAAGGAAGTGTTGCTACGCCTAGATTTCCACAACCTACAAGGTTGACACCACAACAATTGGAAGAAAAAAGAGCAAAAGGGCTTTGCTACGGTTGTGATAGCAAATACACTAAAGGTCATAAGTGTGCCGAGAAGAAATTATTTTACATAGATTGTGAAGAAGAAGAAGAAAATGAACAAGAAGAGGATATACACCAGGAACCACCCCTAGAAGAGGAAGAAATGAATCCGACCATATCGTGTAATGCACTGGCAGGAATTACCACTCCTCAATCTCTCAAGATAGAAGGACATATAAAGAAGAAAAGGGTAATAGTGTTGATTGATTCAGGTAGCACCCATAATTTTATTCATTATAAGGTAGCCAAGGAATTAAATTGTTTCCTATACCCAGCACCAGAATGTCAAGTGATGGTTGGAAATGGAGGAACTATAAATTTCTCTGGAAAATGCCATAATATCAAGCTAACCATGGGGGAATATGTATTGACTATTCCAATTCTTTCCATTCCTATGGGAGGTGTTGATGTTGTACTAGGAGTACAATGGTTACAATCTTTGGGGACGGTAGCTTTTAATTTTCAAGAACTTTTCTTGAATTTTTTTTCAGAAGGAAAGGAAGTCGAATTACGGGGTATTGAAGGGAAGCCGGGAAGGATAATAAGCTCTAATGTCATGACAAATCTTATAAAGAAAGAACAACGAGGCGTAATTGCACAATTATGCTCACTAGAAGTTCCGACATCAAAATCATCTATTTCTGCAGATCTCCAACAAGTCTTGGACAATCATTCCAAGGTGTTTGAAACTCCCAAAGGACTCCCACCAATTCTTCATCATGATCATGCTATTCATTTGATTCCAGGAAGTGTTCCTCCAAACATCAGGCCTTATAGATATCCTTACTTCCAAAAGAGCGAAATTGAACGTATGATTGCAGAAATGTTAGAGGCGGGTATAATTCAACCTAGTCAAAGTTCTTTCTCTGCTCCTGTAGTATTGGTACACAAGAAGGATGGATCATAGCGAATGTGTCCGGATTATAGGGAGCTCAATAAGCTCACCATTAAAGATAAATTTCCCATTCCTGTGATTGATGAATTATTGGATGAATTACATGGAGCAATTTATTTTACCAAGTTGGATCTTCGTTCTGGATATCATCAAATTAGAATGAAAAGTGAAGATATTCCAAAAACAACATTTCGAACTCATGAGGGTCATTATGAATTTTTGGTCATGCCTTTTGGCCTTACCAATGCACCTTCTACATTTCAAGGGTTGATGAATTCCATTTTCAAACCCTTCCTTAGAAAATTTGTGCTAGTATTTTTTGATGATATACTAATCTAAAGCAGGTCTTGGAAGGATCATGTTGAACATGTTGACAGGGTGCTCAAACTATTGCAGGAGAAACAATTATATGCAAAAAAATCCAAATGTTTCTTTCGAGTACAAGAGGTGGAATATCTGGGTCATATTGTATCTCACGAGGGTGTTAAAGTAGACCCTAACAAAATTAAAGCCATTAAGGAATGGAAAGTCCCCACAACCATAAAGAAGTTGCGAGGATTTCTCGGGTTAACAGGGTATTATCGCAAGTTTGTTAAGAATTATGGGAGGATAGCAGCACCTCTAACAACATTATTGAAGAAAGATGCATTTTCATGGACTCCTGAAGCAACTAAGGCCTTTGAACGTCTTAAAGAGGCAATGTGCCTAGCACCGGTCTTAGCTACACCAGACTTCACAAAAACCTTTACTGTGGAATGTGATGCCTCAGGAAATGGAATTGGTGCAGTTTTAATGCAGGAAGGAAGACCCATTGCTTTTGAAAGTCATCCAATCGAAGGAAAGTATTTACAGAAACCTATTTATGAGAAGGAAATGTTAGCAATACTACATGCACTAAAGAAATGGCGAACTTACCTAATGGGAAGACACTTCAAGGTAAAAACTGATCATGATAGTCTTAAACGCTTTTTGGAACAAAGACTATCTTCAGAAGAGCAGCAAAAATGGGTCACAAAGATGTTGGGTTATGACTTTGAAATAATCTACAAAAAAGGAAAGCTTAATGTTGTTGCAGATGCACTCTCAAGAAAGAATGAAGAGGTGGAAGCATTGCTTTGTACCATTTCTATTATCCAACCAGATTGGATAACTGAAGCAAGAGATGAATGGAAGAAGGACAAAGATGTATGGATACTCATTCAAAAGTTGCAGCAAGATCCTAGTACATCTGATACATTTAGTTGGAAAAAATGATTCCTTATGGTATAAAGATCGCTTATATCTTTGTAAGAATTCCCAACTAAAACAAAAGATTCTTTTGGAATTGCACACTTCTCCTTTAGGAGGACACTCAGGATTTTTTAAAACTTACCACAGGGTGAAGAAAGATTTTTTTTGGGATAGCCTTAAATCTGATATTCAAAAGTTTGTGGCAGAATGTTTGGTTTGCCAACAGAATAAAGTGGAAACAATTAAGACCCCGGGACTTCTACAACCTTTATCCATTCCAAGTCAACGTTGGGAGGAGATTTCAATGGATTTTATCACAGGTTTACCTAAGTCCGAAGGAAAGAGTGTCATCATGGTGGTAGTTGATAGACTTACCAAGTATGCACACTTTTGTGCATTATCTCATCCATTTAAAGCAAGTACAGTTGCTACTACATTTATGGATAGAATTCAAAAGCTACATGGAAGCCCAAGGGTTATTGTGAGCGACAGAGATCCCATTTTTACTGGAAATTTTTGGACGGAGTTATTTTCTTGTTGGGGTACTCAATTAGCTCATAGCTCATCTTATCATCCTCAATCTGATGGTCAAACTGAGATAGTAAATAAATGTTTGGAAGGATATCTTCGTTGTTTTGTATCTGATAAACAAACACAATGGGTCAAATGGTTACCTCTCGTTGAATGGTGGTATAACACTTCCTTCCATACTGCAGCAAAAATGACCCCATTTATGGCACTTTATGGATATCATCCACCATCGATCACATCATCTTTAAGGGAAAATTCGAAGGTTCAAGCAGTGGAAGATCACATCGAGCATCAGCAAGAAGTTCTCCAACTCTTAAGGGATAACCTGAATTTGGCACAAAATCGAATGAAACAACAGGCAGATCAACATCGTAGCGAGAGAAGTTTTGATGTAGGAGATTGGGTATTTTTACGGCTACAACCATACAAACAAATGTCCCTCAAGCAAGCAAAGAAGGATAATAAATTGTCGCCAAAGTACTATGGTCCTTACAAGGTGTTGCAAAAGATTGGTACTATGGCATACAAATTGGAGCTTCCTGCTTCTTCGCGAGTACATCCAGTTTTCCATGTTTCATGCTTAAAGAAGGTTATAGGTGAAAATCTGCCAGTTCAAACAATATTGCCAGAACTTGATGAGGAAGGAAAAATCATATTGGAACCTGAAGCGGTCATGGAAACAAGAACTCGACAACTACGGAATCGATCAATTTCAGAGTATCTCATCAAGTGGAAGAACTTACCCACTGAAGATTCTACATGGGAGGATGAGAATTTTATACAGAAGCACCCAGAGCTACTCAAGCGTTTAGGACAACACTTTTTTGAAGGAGAGGGGCATGTTAGGTCCCTATATTACTAGTATAGTCCCTTATTGTTGTTAGTGTAACCCCCTTATTGTTATTATTGTACCCTTGTAACCCCCATTTTGTTATTATTGTGCCCTTAAATTATTATTGTTAGGTCAGCTAGGATTACATTGTAGCCCACTAGGATTACATTATGGCCCCATGGACTCCTATATATAGAAAGGAGGTTTTGTAAATTGTATCATCCAAGAATTGTTCATTCATGTAATGTATTGGAGGTTTCCCCCTCGAGGTGGTTTATTTCGAAGGCGTTGATATCTCTTTTCTTCTATTTTTGGAGCTAGTTACACAACATTATTAGTAGTAAATTTCAGGAATATTCTAGAATCTGACAATCAAGATAGGGCAATAATTTGACATCTCTTTGACAACAGATTTTTTAAATATTCCCGAAATCTACAATCCACATAAATTATACAAGTACTAAAATTTTTGATTTAATGATATGCTTGCAGAGCTAGCAGCACTGCAATATGAGAAGGAACAATCAGATCCTAATGGAACTAGATCAGATCCTAATGGAACTGAAACAGGAAGCAATCAGATCCTAATGGAACTGGAAAAAGGGAAGTTAGTTGAAAAGGCCTCGGGGGACTTATCCATCTGGAACCACCCTCATGAAATCAACTATCTCGTTGGGTTTTTTGATGGTGCAGCACAACAACAAAACTGTGGTTGCAGTGTTTGGTTATTATTATCTTTTAATTGTCACTATAAGCTCTATTGGTATGGGGGCAGTGGAACTAACATGAGGGCTGAGATTTTAGCACTGTGGATATTAATGTGGTTTGAAAACCATCTTCGGATTGATAAAATATCCATATTTGGTGACTCGAAAATTCTTATGGACCACTTAAACCATGAGGCCATTATTAACCAGAGTATCCTTTCTCATTGGCTTTTAAGAATTGAAACACAGAGGAAGAATTTCTCCTTTATTTCCTTCAAGTACATCTACAGAGAAAGAAACTCACAAGCTGACAGATTGTCAAAACAAGGTCTTCAAGGCAAATTCAGAGAAATTCACTATGAGTTATTTGATGTGGAGGGAAGGGGAGTGAAGGGATCGGTTTTGTTCTCTTAATTATAAACAATCTATTTTGGTTTCGGGGTGATAGGTGAGATGATCACAGGTTCTGATCAGAATTGCAAGTATTATCCATATTTTCTATGATAGGTTAGTGGCAGAAGGTATTGTTAAGGGCAGCTTTATTACCATTTGGATCAGTCATCATCAAGCGAGCCAGATGAAACACAAAAGAGCCGGAATAACAAGCGAGCGTGATTTTCTCTTTTGACAGATTTTGCTTAATCTTTTTGCTGGACCTGATGATCCTCATATGTTTTTGGATACAGATCCACTGTAAATAGATCTATATTAATTGAGAGAAATGTTGTAATTTTTTATAAAAGACAACTTGATAATGGTTGATTTTGAGAAATAGAATTTATACACAATTGCAACTTCCGTTTTACTGCAATTAGAATTATATGTAATGAACTGTTGATATGAATGTTGAAATGTTCTGATAACAGCGTCTACCACTGAGATTCTTGGCACTACCCCTACTACCTCTGCCTCTGCCTATGCGTATGCCTATGGTGTCTCTCCTCCTGTGCTCTCTGCCACTAGGGATTGGATGTGGTGACAATCAACCCCAACGTTCCGCAGACTGTGGAGCTGGTCCTTTCCCTGCTCCCGCACACTCCCAAATACATGGAGTATTTTTGTATAAGGAATATATACTAGTGTATATACATCCAGGTTCGAGGATGTGCCACCGATCCAAAAAGCAAACCTGTTGTCGAAGAAAGTGATGGATAGTGTATTCTCTTTTAAATTTTGGATCGATGAAATCTTCAATGATGCTGTGGACTACTTGAAGACGAAGGGGCAGCTTAATTAATTAGCAGAATCAAACAGAACGGGGTGTCTGACTAGCGATAGAAATAATATGGGTACATCTGGTGGCATAGATTGGAATCACATAGAGTGAAGTTTTTTTTATTGTATTTTGTTAAATTATGTATTGTGAAGCTGTCTTTTATTTGGTTTGTTGAAATATGATTCAATAGGTTAATGACTCACATCAAAATTTTCAAAGAGATTGAATAATGAATTTAACGCTATTAAACAAACTAGGGTGCTGATCATAGAACATGATAATATCATAGGTGTGGTGTGAATTTGGATACATGGATGGATAATGAAATATGTTATTTTAATGTTTTCTATTCTATTCCAATATATTTTGTAGTTTGCTTATTTTTTGATGGAGAAATAACTATAATAATGAATGATATTAACTAAAATAATGGTTCAATAATTATTATTACATTTAGAGTTGGAACTAAATATAAATAATAATGTTGTAAATAGATATGTTTTTATTTCTAAGGAGAAGTATTGAAGTAATATAATTAATTTTAAAGATATAATTATTATCTATGGGAAGATAATGAAGATTTGGAAGAATTTTTTTGATATTTGAATACCTAGGAATATATATCAAAGACAAGTTCAATTACAACTACAACAATGAGAAAAGAATAAATGGAAGGTGGAAAATTTACTTTTGGACTTGAAATTTTTTTAAGTAAGAAAATATTTGGATATGGGACTTTAAAATAAAATAAAAAACTCCTTTTACCTATCCTTCTCAACAAAGAAAGCCTTTCCCCATGAGGTATTCAATGTATAAAAAGAGGTTGAACAACATGAAAGACAATATATTTCCTAAAATTGCTTGTAACTCAATCTAAAACCACCTTCCACTCAAGTGGGTATGTCATAAGTCTTTGCTAGGAGGTCGTTGGTAGGAGGAGATCATTTTGAAAAACAAGGATAATATTAAAAATAGTATTCCATTAAAATTTAAGGTAGCTAAGGTATTATCAAGAGGCAGTCAACCCAAATTTTAAAAATCAAAATCATATTTGTATTTTGACTAGTGTGAAGAAGACAATAAAGGACGAGAGTGGGAAGATGATAGACTAAAAAGTGATAATGGTTCCATCAAGAATACACATTCGTAGGTATGCATGCATGTTCCTAGGAATGCACATGCATTCTTGGACATCCAGGTTTGACAAGTCAAAATTTTATAACTAGGATGCTACTGAGGTTTCAAGCTCAGCATGGCTTAGGAATCTACATGTGCTCTAGGAATGTGCATGTGTTCTTAATAATAATTTTTATTTATGCGCCTTTGGCCCCATTTTTTACCATTTTTTGACCGCACGACACATTTTTGGGAGACAATGAGAAAAATTGTTTCTTCTTGGACAACCTCAAGCACCAAATCAACACCATACCTGATCTTTGGAGTCCTTGTAAGAATTCTAATGTTTTTTTTTTTTTTTTTGGTTTAAAATTCAAAAAAATAACCAAAATAATACCGTTAACAAAAAATTTGTATTAAATCACATGGAAACTGGTTAATATAGAACCTAATCAGAACCGAAACCCGCCATAAACAAATTTACAACAACCAATCCCAAACCAAGAACCAAAAAAAAAAAAGTGATCAAATTGATTCATCCTTAGCTACAATGAGGTCACATATACAAGATCTTCGAAACACCAGAGAGTTGTTGTAAGTGTCTCTTGCAAGGTCATTAAATTCAATTGTGCCATCCATCTCCAATCCTGAAAGACATTTAACCAATAATTCTAATTACATGGATAGAATGTATGAACACGATAGAACTGGTCTAAATAAATAACTAATGAGAGACTTCAACATTGCTAAAAAATAATTATTGTCTTTTTTTATTAACCCAAGAAATGAACAACTTTTACTAGTAAAAAAAATGCATTTGTACATACCGGTGCACTTACCAACCATTTCTAGACAATTGCATGCATAGGTGGTAAATGGTATTCAATGTACCTCCCTATAATAATAGGGAGGTAGCTATATAATTTTTGAGGAATTTATGGGCAAAGTTTCAACTAAAAATTTGTATCAACTACTTTAACATGGGAGAATTTCTAAGGAGTGGATCGGAGGACTTGGCACGATAAACAAAATGTTAGGTGCAACCTAGCACTAGGTCCTTATCTACCTAGAATTTGGCCTAACATTCTTGCCTAAGATCTTCCAATTGTGGATAGAATTGTTGAGACCTAGATGACACTAGCCACATTGACTCACATGTTAGACTTTAGTGCAACATGGCATCTTTTTCGCATCATTGGAAAGAAGCCACAAAAAGCTAATGTTTTGGGCATAGTTGGACCATAACAATTTGTAGTAGGGCTTGACTATTAGATGCCATATGGATGCTCATTTGAGACTCACAGATGTACCAATTTTGGGCATAATTTTTGTGGCTAAATGGAGGGAAACAGGTGTGACACCCCCTGGTTAACATACCCTCATTGTAAATAATTGTAATTGTTTTAAAATCCCGAGAAAAAGGGACATAGATTCCAGATTACTTGGGGAGGGAGGATGCTTGAGGAATGGATTGTTTTAAATATCATTCTTGGTTTTTTGAGTGGTTTTAAATGGGTTGAATGTGCCACAAATTAACTAAAAATATGAAATACATGGCCATGTGTCCTCTAGCTCCAACCATAACAAACAAAAGGACAAAAAAATAAAGGAAAGATGTGTTATGTTGTCCCAGGTAATTGACTTGTGTGGAGTTGGTAAAAATACAAACAACTAATTTATTTGGGGGAATTCTCCCACTCTCACACATGCACATGAGTAGCAGAGAAAAAAAAATAACACACTCTCATTCTCTCATCCAGATACAATGGAAGAGAACACACAATGAAGAGCACTACATGAAAAATTCCTCCAGTGGTGGAGGTGAAAACATAGAGAGAGAAAAAATCAGTATCATAGTTATAAAACTCTATAGAAATTGAACCAACAAAGGAACCCTTAGAGAGAGGCTTGTAGGGTGAAAAAATTATAGAGAGAAATGGCTTTCGTTAAGGTTAAAGAAGACACTCAAAGATTGTGGATTAATGAACATACCATATTAAAAAGAGATACTCAAGTGCTTATGAGGGTTCATGAACCACCAGAAGTTGCCTAGGGGCTGAAGCTTTGGTTCTTGAATCACTGTTGAACCACCTAGAGAGGTGATCCCTTTAACCACCAATAGCTTATCCATTAATGAATATTCCCTTGATGTTGGCTCTCTTCTCCTAAAAGTGAGATATAAATCTCTGTATTTAAATATCTCGGCATGAATGTTAGCATGTCTGTAAAGTCTGGAAAATCTAAGTGAATTCTTGTGTAGCTAGTGGATGAAGGTAGTGTGGCTTGTGGCATCTTATTTTATCTGCCCCATTGGCTAAATTTAATATTAAGAGCACTTCACCTCATGCATTGGAATTTGGCTTGGAGGTGACAACTACAAGTAACTATGGTTGTAGCTTGTCTATAGTTGGGTGGAGTGTTAGCGTCCCCCTCTTACTTTCCAGATCTTTTATAAACTAAGTGTAATCTCATTTTTTGGGCTTATGAGGATTATATATTTTTTTATTTTGTGGAATCATTTCCATGTTAATGTTGACGAGTGTTGTTTTCTCGCACGATTAAAGAATGTGAATTCTTGTGTAGAAATGCTCGTGAATGATTTCCTTAATAAATGGTTTATTCCTATAATCATCCTAAGTTTAAAAACTCATTAATATGACCTATGTATGAAGAGGCAGATGACCTTTTTTAATTAGATGGATCACTGCATGAAAATGATGAGGCCAGTGGGCCTTCTTTTACGTCAAATTGTAAGTTGAGGAGGATTAGCAATTATATATATACTTATACTTGTAAGCTACAAGCTGAGTTGGACCAAGTCTTATAGAAGCTCAACCTGTAGCCTATATATATATATATAGACCAAGGGGCCTTATGCAACTATAATTATACCATGTCAAGTTCAGAACAAACTCATCGCAACTAAGACTGTGGCTGACCAAGCACTAAGTCATAATAGGCCATTGTCAAATAGAACCACCGACACCATGTTCTGAGGGTGGAAAGGTCCAAGTAATTCACATATTACTTATGTTGTGGGGCTAGAATATTACGGCTTGAAAGATCTAGGTAACCCAAGCCTAGTAGGCCAAGTGACTAGGCATGATAACCAAGCGCATAACCATGGGATATCTAGGTTGTCAGTGGATGGGTGTTCATAACCGTTAGATGGCCCCTGGATTTTTCCTGAGAGGCTTGGTACCCCAAAGGCTTTGGTGGAATTATAGGCAAACCCACTTGGGATTATAATGCCAGCGTAGCATATTAGAGCAAGGGTTGGGACTCGAATGTGGCCCGTGCACTTCGACAAAGAAAAACCCTCCCAAGATTGTTGATAATAGGAAAACCATGAAAGGAAGGGATCGGTGATTATGTGGGATCTAATCCACATGGAAAGAGTGATGAAGGATGACATCACCGTGGAACTTAGGATTAGTGATGTCTCCTTGAACCCCATACCCTAGGTAATTTGGATGATGGGTGAGGTAGAACCCACCATGAATTGTTTCCTAGGGTGACGTGATCTGCAGGGCCATCAACAGGGGGCGCGAGCACTACGTGGCATAAATTTTTTTTTGTGCTTAAGTCAAGGAGGCGGCTAAATATTAACACAGAATTGGAATTACCATGAATCCTAGAGGAAATGCCCCAAAATTTTTAGTATGGAGAATCTTGGGAAACTGCTGGGAAATAGCCCATTTACAAATGTTCCCTCTAGATATGTTCCAATGCATATCACGAAATTGAACATAGTAATAGTATGTTGCAACTGAATCATTGCATTAAGTCGACTATCAAGCTAGATATTCACATAGTGTTCAATGTATTCAATGCATTCATGAAGTTGAATACACCAAGGAAACAATTGCTTCGATACAAATACCAAGGTTTGTAACAATTGCTTCAAATACAAAAACAAAACAAATGAAAATAAGTCATGAAATTCCTAAATAGCAGGGTGAACATGACAAAAAATATTGAATGTTGGAAATTTTTACTTTATAAATAAAACAAAGTAGGAATATAGGAGTTGATAAGGCCACAAGAGTTGACTGGATAAATTTGGGAGTGTGTAACATCACTATGTGGATGTATTGGACCGGCTCAATTAACAGTTATGGAACGTGGTGAGATATTTTTGTTGGAAAATTAATCTCAACCACCGCGTTAAATGAATTGCAACAACCACACCTTAGTAAATGTTTATCAGATTGTGAATTGAATTTGCAGGCAACGACATGGGTTGAATCGAGTTTTGAATAGGAGGACGAAATACCCATTCCACAATAGACAAAATAATCAAAGTCAAATGGAAATTTAATTCATGGTTGGTAAAATCATATGGGAAAATATTAAGGACCTAATACAAGAGCCAGATGGAGGAGAAATCTATCCCATAGGTTATTTTTAGCCTCGTCGACGTTAAAAATATTGTCTTTCTTTCTTTGTATTAATTCACCCATGCGTTGTATTAAAAACAACAGTTACAAGTTTTATTGTGTGTTACTCTGCAACCCCTGGTGAATGTAAATCTCAGTAAAAAGGTAGTGTTTTACTGGTGGAGCTGCAACCTGCATATATGAATGTATTTCATGTTTTGAAGTTATAATATAAAGTTTTGTTTGTCGCCATATGCTTCTGGAGATTTCACGTGTGAATTTTACCACCACCACTTTGTTTCACCGTGAGTAAATCTCTTTGATTTTCTTTGCTCCATTATAGTTGTGATTTTAATCTCTGCCACTCTATATTAAAAGGAAGACTATTATGATTTGACTTCCACAAGTGTGTTTATCAATTAATACCTCTCTGCAACTCTATGTGTTGAGGAAATAATTTCCCCTGTCTTAAAAATATTAACATGGTATCAGAGCCGGTTTAAACTTTCATTACCATAAGTGTTTTTAAGTAAAGTTAAAGGTTTTTTTTTAAGGCATTTTTTTGGCAGTGTGTGTTTAGGAAATAATTTCCCCTGTCTTGAAAATCTTAGCATGGTATGAGAGCTAGTTTAAACTTAGATTACCGCAAGTGTTTTTACTGCAAGTTAAAAGTTTTTTTTTGAAGGAATTATGTTGGAAGCGTATTCTCCAGTAGAGAGAAAGTTTTTACAAATCCACAAATACCTCAATTTAATTGTAAAAATTATGATTATTTGGCTATTACAATGAAGGCTCTGTTTTCTTCTCAAGACATTTAGGAACTGGTGGAGAATGGTTTCCAAGAACCAGCAGATGCAGTTACATACAATTCTTTGACACAAGAATAAAATGATGTGTGGAGGGACAACAGGAAGAAGGACTCAAAAGCCCTACTCTATGTTTTTTAGGTAGTGTATGAAAATACCTTTCCAAGGATTGAAGTAGAAATAAAGTCCAAACAAGCATGGGATACCCTCCAAACAGCCTACTAGGGTATGGAAAAGGTGAAGACAACAAACTACAAATGTTGAGAAGATATTTTGAGACAATTTGTATGAAAGAGTCTGAGAATGTAGACTTGTTTATTACACATGTAATGGGGTTGGTTACTCAAATCAAGTCTCAAGGTGAGACACTTGAGGAAATAAGAATAGTTGAGAAAGTTTTGAGAAGTATGCCAACAAGATTTGATGTCATAGTTGTGGCTACAGAAGAAACAAAGGATCTCTCACAATTTTCAGTGGATGAGCTTTATGCATCACTGATTTCTCATGAGCATAGACTAAATAGAAAAACAAACTCCTCATTGGAGCATGCCTTCAAGACACAAGTTTCATTTGGTCAAGGTATAGGTCGAGGAAGATCAAACTATAGAGGAAGAGGAAGAAGCCCACACAAAGGTGGAATAAGCATCCCATCAAGATCAAGTGGAAGGGGCAGTAATCAAAATTCAAGCCAAGGCCCAAGCCAGAATCAAGCACAAGGTCAGAGGTATGATAAATCCCAAGTTTAATGTCATTATTGTAAGAAGTATGGTCATTATGCAAATGAATGTAGAAAGAATCAATATGACATAAGTAGTAAACCAAGTGAAAAATTCATAAAGGAAAATCAAAACCATGATAACATGTTCTTAGCACAAGAAAAATAAGGAGATGTATGGTTTCTAGATACAGGGTGTAGCAACCACATTATTGGGAACATATAATGTTTTCCAATTTAGATGAAAGTGTGAAATATGAAGTGACATTAGGGACTTATAGCAAAGTCTTTGTCATGGGAAAAGGTAGAGTAGAAATTCTAAGAAATAAGGGAGAGAAGAAATACATTTTATGATGTTTATTTTGTTCCTAGTTTGAAACATAACCTCATAAGCATTGGACAACTCGTGCAAAAGGGCCTCAATGTCTTTTTCAAAAATGATGTGTGCACAATTTTGGATAAGTCTCCAAGCAGACAGTTGATTGCAAAAGTTCATATGACAAACCATAAAATGTTTCCTCTCGTGTTAAAATCAGTTTTAAAGGAAGAAGGTGCTCAAGCACAACCATCAAAGAATTCATAAGAATATTAAAGAAATGAAGCAGCTGTCACACAAGTAAACTTTCAAGAAGAGGTTAAAGATGAAAATTGGTTATGGCATTTTATATTTGGTCATCTCAATTTTGAGGTTTGAATTTGCTACATAAGAAAGGTATGGTGAAAGGATTTCCCTATACATGGGTTCTTGGAGCGCGAATTAATGAAGTGCAGCAAGCGTAATACATGAACGTTAACACCTAAGCATTATACAAACACGAATTCATGAATAAAATTGCAGATCACCGGCAACTACATTACACGAACCACCAAAGCAGCATAGCATGAAAGATGATTACACATAAAAAGGAGATCGCTGATAACATAAGGAAACAGATACATACTACTCATTTCTCCATCTGGAATCCAAATAATAGCTCTGTCTCATATTAAGTTCAAACAACTCTCCCAAATATGTGTCTCAGAGAACAGGGAGCACAACAATACAGACTTACAACAAAATTCTTTAAAATTCCAGAACCCTTCTTTCATCTTAGAACTCAGTACAAATAGAGTTGTCTTTGAGGGTTTACGATCGAATATTCTGTCATGATCGACCCACACAGGTGAAAACCAAAATATCCTAACAAACTAGCAGAGCGTGCATCAAGAAATCACTCTTGAAACAGAAAATCAAAACCAGCAAAACATTACTATCTAATAGTAAAAGGAAACAAAACAGTTGGCCAAGGAGGCCAAATTCCATAATCTTCCAAAGGAGTGGCAAGAAGTGTTTGAGGACAGGTGGGTGGTCTGGCCTTCATCATATGATTCCATCTACTGTTTGAAATCCCCCACTCTCTAACACTCATGCTTTCCACTTCCTATTGTGAAACGACCAGTTGTGTTGTGCATTCTTGGCCCTTTATCGGAGGTTTCCTGAGAAAAATGAATAAACCATAACTTCATGCTCCACCCAAAAGCCCATGCTGTGTTGGAATTGCAAACCGGAAACTAGATTTCGGAGGGGGGCCTAGATGGTTTATGGTATTCGATTGGGGGGGGGGGGTTGTACGAAATAACTACAATTTTCCACGTAACATCAGATGCGGTATTAGAAACCGACCATTTCGGACCCCCACCCGGCATTAACCTTTGGAAGGTGGATGGGATGCGAAATATATTATGAGCCGTCAGATGCATTGATGTGGAGCAGAGCTGAAGGAACGATGGCGGAAGAAGAAGTGCAGTTAGTGGGAATCCTTAAGACTGAAAAGAGCGGAACAAAGGCCATGGGAGGGGTACTGATGATGTGGCAAGGTGGTGGGATTCAAACTCATATCGCATATCGCAGATCAGAGGTTTTTCACATGAGAAATGAAGGGTAAACAGTAAGAATTGTGATGTGTGAAGTGCAATAGGTAGAGGTGGGACCACCCGCAAATCGCAAATTGAAAGATTTATGTGTGCACAATGAAAGGTAAATGGTGTGAAGTGCGATGGCGAGGAAGGTGACGTGGCACAGACGGTGGTGGGACCGTGCTCACAGTTTGCATGTCGCAAGATTTAGCTGGAGGCTTTCTCAATGGAATTGGGCTCTCTTTTTCCAGTGCTTAACATATATGGCCCTTGTGTAGAGAGGATTTCTTTCTGGAAGAAATTGAGGGGTAAATCGTTTATGAATGACCCAAATTTGATTATGGGGGGTGACTTAAATTTCTCCCTGGGTCGATCAGAAGCCTGGGGCTCGTGTGCCCGAGTTGACCCACTTGCCGACTATTTTCTGAATATGATGCAGGAAGGGTCCCTCTTCGACCCCTCTCTGACTAAATTAATTCCCACTTGGAGGAAAAATCTAGTTGGGGAGGTCCGCATCGCAAAAATATTGGACCATTTCCTATTAAGTGATGATTTTTCAAATAGTTCTATTGGATTTCAGTAATGGGTTGGTACTGGGGGCATTTCTGACCACTCCCCTATACTCTTGGAGATGGCAGGTCCTTTCAAGAACCCTCCTGCGCCTTTCAAGTTTAACGCAGGCTGGCTTAAGGAGGCAGAATACCACCAATTAGTGGTTGATAATTGGAGCCACCCCCTGATTGGGGAGGGTTACTCAAATTCCCAAGCTTTCATTGATAATATGAAAAATATTAAAAAATCCACCATACTTTGGGCTAAGGACAAGGCCCAAAAAGATATGGAATCTATTAAGACTATCAATGAGTCTTTGGGTTCTTTGTATAGTGATGGGGAGCGGGGGTACATGGATGAGAATGCTTGGAATAAGATCAAAGAGCTGGAAACTAGAAGGAATAAAATTCTTAGTGATAGAGAAGAAATCTGGCTCTTAAGAAGTCTGGCCATTTGGCTTGCAACGGGAGATGAAAATACAAAATTCTTTAATAATTATGCCAAGGGGCGAAAAAACACCAATACCATTTGGGAAATGGAAAACTTAGCAGGGGTTAAGGAAAATACCTTCAAATATATTTCAACCATCGAGAGAAATCACTTCAAAAGCTTATATTTTTCTCCAGATGGGGTTAATATTAGGGAATTCATTCAAGTTGCTTGGATTTTTCCTCGTTATGTTGAAGAAGAAAGTAATAATTTTCTTTTGGCACCTGTGGAAAAAAAGGAGATTGAACACATTCTAAAATCTATGCAAGCTGACAAAAGCCTTGAGCTTGATGGTTGGACTATGGAATTCTTTCAACACTTTTTTGATCTAATAAGGGATGCCATTACAAATGTGGTGGAGGAATCTCGCTCTCAGGGCCACATTCACGACGTCATCAAATCCACTTTCTTGGCCCTCGTTCCTAAAAATGATGCCACGTCCTCGTTCGATGATTTTTGCCCTATATCCCTTTGTAATTTCATTTATAATGCTATCTCAAAAACCATTTCCAATCGTTTAAAGCCTATTCTTTCAAGCTCCATATCAAAAGAACAATTTGGCTTCCTGGATGGTAGGCAAATTCATGAAGCCATCGGGGTGGCACAAGAGACCCTCCATAGTATTAAATTTTCCCAAAACAAATTTATGGTTGTCAAGATTGACATCTCCAAGGCATATGACATAATCATTTCGCTCTATCTTAGACTTCTATTGACCCATCTTGGGTTCCATATTAATTTTATTAATTGGGTTATGAGCTATATCTATACTATTTCATTTTTTGTTCTTATTAATGGAGCAACCTCACAATTCTTTAGAAATCAAAGTGTATTGAGACAAGGATGTCCACTATCTCCATTAATTTTCCTCTTGACGGCTGAAGGCCTTAGTCAACTCATTCACCATGCTAAAAGAACTGGGGACCTAGGGGGCATCAAAGTGGCTTCAAATATTATCATTACACATCTCATTTTTGTGGATGATATCATGTTATTCAGCAATGGAAATCGGTGTGAAGTTAAAACCTTAAAAGATATTTTGAATCTTTTTATGAAGGCAACAATTTTAACTATCAACAATCAAAAGTCTTCCCTTGCCCATGAAGGCATTCCCGAAGCTGATCTCTTATGGATTTTTGGTCTCCTTCCTTTTCTACAGCCGCCTTTGGGAACATGTATAAAGTACTTGGGATTTTTGCTGAAGCCGGATGAGTGCCACAAACAGGATTGGTTATGCCTGGTCTCAAAAATTGAAAAAAAAATTAATGTTTGGAGTCTTAAGTGGCTCTCTAGAGCAGGGAGATTAACCTTAATAAAATCTATTTTATTAGCCATCCTAGTCTATTGGATCAGTGTGGCATGGTTCCTATTGGCATTCTTAATAAAATCAGGTGAATTTGCAGCAAGTTCCTCTGGTCGGGCAAGGAGGACAAGAAAACTCTACTGTGGGTGGCCTAGGATAATATTGCAAAACCTAAGGAATGGAGGGGGTGTGGGTGTCAAACAACTAAACCACTTTGCCTTGGCATTGGTAGAAAAATCTATTTGTAGGGTACTATTTGAAAACAATTTATGGCCTTCAATGGTCAGAAGAAAATATATTGATCCTACTCCAGTGGATGACTAGATTAGATACCCAGTTAAAGAAACTAAGAGAGTCTCCAACATATGGAAAGCTACCATCCTAGTGTTTGAACTGGTGGGTCAAGCACTTGCCTCGAATATTGGAAATGGGGATTGTTGCAGGATTGGTCTTGACCCTTGGGTTGGCTGCAATGAAAATTACTTACTCTCGATGGGCCTTCGAGAATCCATGCACCAAAAAGACTATAGCACTATTGCTAAGATCAACTCACCAGGCCAGACTACCATTTGGGCTCAAGCTTGGAAACATGCGGATAATATTGGTCAAGAAAATCAGTGGGTGGATGAATGGCAAGCCTACATACATGAGCTGGAAAATACGTGAGTTTTCTTAAAAGAGCCTATTGATCGCCTCGTCTGGGTACATGCCAAATCTGGTTTATACTCTTCCAAGGCGGGATATGCCTATATTATGGCCTCCAAGGAGGAACGGAATAAAGAATGGTGGTATAAGGCTCTTTGGGAACTCAGATGCCCTACAAATTCCAAACTTTTCTTCTGGAATATACTTTGTCGGAAAGTGCCGACTTGGGACACCCTCAAAAACGTTTCCTCAATGGTCCTGGGTGGTGTTGTCTTTAAAACAAGATGGAGGAACCTATTGATCATTTATTCATTTCTTTCCCTTTCACCAGGAAGGTCTGGGAATACACCCTTACTCTTTGTGATGTGGATTCTTCCTTGGTTCGAAGTAACTGCAACGAGGCGTGGAAGTCCCGGTGGGAGAAGTGTAAAGATCCTAATCACAGATGCATTCCACTCATCATCTCTTGGGGCATATAGCTTTCCAGGAACAAATGTGTGTTTAAAGATACCCTTTCCTCCCCAGCTCTTTTGGCAAGTGAAAGTGCTGTCATTTACTCGACGTCCTCTTCCCCTTCCATGACTGCTCATCCTAGGAGGGTGTTGAATGAAGTCATCATTACTGATATACCTTGGGCCTATTTTGATGAAGTGGCTACTCAAGATCATTGTGGGGTAGTCATGGTCATACACCAAAATTCAAATATTTCATTTGCGGCATCTGTGGGTCTTGGCGTGGGGACAAACAATTTTGCAAAGCTTCAAACCTTAAAACTCTTGTTATGCTAGCTTCTTCACCTGGAAATATATTCTATACAAATATTTGGGGACTCTTTGAATGTCATAAATTTGTTTAACAACACTTAGAGATGTAAAAATTATTTATTTCTTCCTATTCTTGAAGAGATTCTGTCACTAAAACCACATTTTACGTGGATTTCTCTTTGCCATATTTACAGGGAACGAAACCAACATGCTGATGATTTGTCTAAGCTCGGTCTTATATAGGCTCAGGGCTCATGGTCGATAGAAGAAAAACATGGTCTAGTGGTTCATGTGTCGAATACCAGGCCATACTGATGGAGGGCCTCCCCTCATTTATTTCGTTATTTTCTCTAGCATTGATATTTTTTTTCCACTATTGTTTATCTTGACATTTCACTTTACTTTTATTTTTGACTTGACATATATTAAAACATAATATTTTTGGTATTTTCTGGCCTCTCTCTTTGAAGAGGCCCAGATTTGGATGGTTTTTTAGCCATTGTAATTATCTGTCGAGTGTTTCTCCATGTTCGAAGGCCCGTAATGTTGACTTGCTTATGGTTGTTGCGCTCATTCTCCATTTCAGCAGTTTTTGCTTCAAATGATCTCTGAGTGATCCTGGTTTCACAGTTTTTTTTGTTGTCTTTCACTTAGGGGTGTTGGATGGCTAGATATCTCCATGCTCTCCTTTGGGAATATGGAATGCTACGGCATATGCCATGTAACCTTTTATTTTTGCTAATAGAAAGTTTGATTTTTCTTCTGGAAAAAAAAAATATTTTATTTAAAAAAAAATATATGTTTCTTTTTGTAAGCTTCGTAGTACCTTTCTATTAACAGAAATATATAGGGCATATTGTTATACAAGAGAAAAAAAATACAGTGACCTCAACCTTCCCATAGGAAACCAGGTCTGTTGGCAACCTCATCGAGTTGTATGCAGACCAAAAACGAGTTATTTAGAATTGCAGCATGTCCATAATATTTAAAAATTAAATAAGTAGTTAAACAAACAAAATCCAAAATGATAGAACACTGAAATAGTTAACCAGAAAGATCCACGGAAACTGGAGAAGGAGCAGTGGTACCCAACACCTGTGGACTGCTTTGAGTGATTTGCAACTATTTTTCAATCTTACCAACCCTATCATTCAACTAAATCCGCGCTTTGAACATTGCATGCATATCCATCTTCATCTGTTGCATTTCAAACCGAATTGAAGAGTTGAGACTCTTACTCTCTTGACTTGCCATAGCCTTAGTGAGAAGTCATTTCATCTTCTAGTAAGTCTTCACTGACTGTTGAAAGAGAGAAACACAACCCCGAGTACTACCTGGATCGGTTATAAAATCCATTTGATAAAGTTGAGCTTCCATGTCCTCCTCCTCACTATCAGTATGAACTTCCCAGCCATGAATTTTTTATTTAATATTAGCCAGATTCCTCGATTCATATACCTGAGAAATATCTTGCAACACTTCTGCATTAGACTTCCTAGCCCTCCTGCTCCTTCTAGCCTCTGGATGAGGCTGCCTACTTCGATTTTCCTTCATGGGTTTCCCTTTAACCATACTGGAAATAAGAGGACTTGAAAGGAGGCCTGTGGCTAGAAATAAGTCAGAAAGAGGATATAATAAAAAAGAAGAAATCTCCTTTGCAATGAAGCCAATGGGCATATCCTTACAATGAAAATGATCAGATAAGTTAAATAGGGACCAACCCAGAACGAGATACACATTACAGCGAAATTTTTCATATAAAGTAACCAGGGACCAACCTAGAACAAAATAACAGAGAAGACACAGCCCAAAAAAGAGAACAAGAAAGGATGGAACTGAGACATAGCCCACTGCAACTTGAAAAACCACCATCGAAACCATACTGTTGCCAATTGTAAGAAAACGATGACCATGCATGCGTTTGAAACCAAGCCCGGTAAACAACACAGAGAACAGTATCCCAATAGTGTAAGGGTGAACATAGCGCACTATACAAAACCCATAATATATGCAGAGCAGAAAAAGATTACCAAATTCCAACAAAGGCCCATAAATTTTTTTAGCATTAACAGTGGGAGAGGTAAGACTGTCCACCATCAACCAAAACAGAAGGAGCAAGCTCGACAAATATAGTGGTTCAGAAGAGATTTGACAACCCTGAAGATAATAGAGCGGGAAAAGAGCGAGGAAATCCAGAAAACCAACAAACCAGGGGGACTATGGAAATGAGGGTCAATATGTATAAATCCCATATTCCCTGGGCGAAACCACCTTGAAAAAACAGTATAATACTCCTCTAACCATTGAAGAAGGGCTTAGGTAAACAGAGTGCACAGAGATAAAAACAAAAAGCGAAGAGTGGGCATGGAAGGTATAATTTCCATGACATACCACAGTCTGCGACCACCCCATCGGCGGAGAATTCACGTCAAGTCTAGTGCTTTTAATTCTGGAGCTATCGCCTGCGAAGGAATGCCAATACAAGACCTAGACGAAGAGTATGTGGTTAAAAAAAAAAAATTATTGATTTTACCCAAAAAAAAAAAAAGTTATGGTTTTGAAATTGATATTTTTTTAACTTATAAATTGAATATATATTTTCATCTTATTATTAATGATAAATATATAGAAAATATTAAAGACCTTATAATAAATAAGTTAATCATTGATATATTATTTTTTTCATTCTTATCCACTTATATATATATATATATATATATATATATATATATATATATATATATATATATATATATATACATATATATATATATATATATATATATATATATATATATATATATTAATCCCTACACTTATAATTGGGAAACTAAGAAGGCAATTCACATTAAGTGGAGTATGCTTGTAAATTCTTGGGGGAAGGAGTCACACTGAATACTAAAAATGGCCTCACAAACTCTCACATGCAAAACCACTTTTTGCGTGACCAGAGAAACCTTCTCGCTTGTTCAGCTCTTACTCCACTAGGGTTATACTGTACACGCTGCTGTGCGTGACCCAGGTAATATTCCATTCTTCTCCTCTTATTGAAAATAGTATTATTATACGGTGACAACGCAGGGAACGTGGGGAAGGTGCGACATCTCCTGACATTCTAGGTGTTGCGGAGAGGCTCAAAATCTTTAGAGGGGATATACTAGAAGAAGAAGGTGGTTTCGATACTTCTATAGACCGTTGCAATGGTGTTTTCCATGTGGCCAGTCCCGTCAACTTCAATCCAACGATCCGGAGGTTTATAAATGTATTGTCCATTCAATTTGGAGTTGTTTTTAATGAGATTTTTTTTATTTTATATGGATTTTATATTTTGATTTGTGTTATTTACACTGGTTTTTTATTATATATAGAATGTATTTTCTGTCTTGAGCTAAAATCTTGATTTGTGTTATTTAAACTGGTTAAAATTAATTTATTAGATTATTACCAAGTATTGGATTACTATCCATATTAGTTATTATTAGTAGTAGATTTTAGGAATATTCCAGAATCTGACAACCAAGACAAGGCAATAATTTGACATCCCTAGATTTTTTAAATATTACCCAAATCTACAATCCACATAAATTATACAACTACTAAAATTGTTGATTTAATGATACGCTTGCAGAGCTAGCAGCACTGCAATACGGGAAGGAACAATCAGATCCTAATGGAACTGGATCAAATCTTAATGGAACTGGAACAGGAAGCAATCAGATCCTAATGGAACTCGAAAAAGGGAAGTTAGTTGAAAAGGCCCTGGGGGACTTATCCATCCGGACCCGCCCTCATGAAATCAGCTATCTGGATGGGTTTTTTGATGGTGCAGCACAACAAAAAAATTGTGGTTGCAGTGTTTGGTTATTATTATCTCTTAATTGTCACTATAAGCTCTATTGGTATGGGGCACTGGAACTAACATGAGGGCTGAGACTTTAGTACTGTGGAGATTAATGTGGTTTGCAAACCATCTTAGAATTCATAAAATATCCATATTTGGTGACTCGAAAATTATTATGGAAGACTTAAACCATGAGGCCATTATTAACCAGAATCTCCTTTCTCATTGGCTTTTAAGAATTGAAACACAAAAGAAGAATTTCTCCTTTATTTCCTTCAGGCACATCTATAGAGAAAGAAACTCACAAGCTGACAGAGTGTCAAAACAAGGTCTTCAAGGCAAATTCGGAGAAATTCACTATGATTTATTTTATGTGGAGGGAAGGGGAGCGAAGGGATTGGTTTTTTTCTCTTAATTATAAGCAATATGTTTTGGTTTCGGGGTGATAGTTGAGATGATCACAGGTTCTGATCAGAATTGCAAGTATTCTCCATAGTGTCTATGACGGTTTAGAGGAAGAAGGTATTGTTAAGGGCATCTTTATTACCATCTAGACCAGTCATCATCAAGCGAGCCGGATGAAATACAGGAGAGCCGGAATTGTTGGAATTAATTTCCAACTGCCCAGAAGACAGCGCAGAGATGAGGCGGAAGGACAATTCCGCGAGGGTCAGGCAGGGCAGGCAGGCGGCGTTGTGAACCCCCCCGGGAGCCGCTTACGTCATCAGTGGAGGGCCCACATATTATGCGCCCACAATACTTTGGGTTTAATATTATTTTCCCATCGCATATGTTTAATTTTTTTTTTTTATTTCACAGCAAATTCATTTTAGTTTTAACCGTGAGTTAAAGGTTTATTACAGCAGTAAAGTTTATTTTTACTTTGATTATAATATATGTTATATTATAACATATATATATATGTGTGTGTGTGTGTGTGTGTGTGTGTGTGTGTGTGTGTGTGTGCTCAGCACATTGTAAAATGGAAATGTAATTTTAATTACACAGAACAGCAGTGCGGGAGAAAAAGATCTAGGTACCATCAATTAATTTTTCAAGCGGTGCCAGCATATTTATGATGCCATTAATGAAATTCTCAAGCGGTGTTTTTTGCCAACGAATGACATTAAATTCAATCTGAGATATTTTGTTAATATACAGAAACAGAGTCATTTTGTAATGTTAATTTTTATGCACAGCAGAGTGTGAATTTGGAAATACACAATAGCGTATTTTTTCAGAGAGAGACAGAGTGTTTTGTATTTTTTGCACAACAGTGTGAAAATACTTGTATACACAGCAGTGTTTGTTTTATAAAAGACAGAGTGATATTTTCTGAGACAGTAAGGTGTTCTTTGTGCATTGTGTTGTAGCAGCAGTCACGTTTTTAATCCCTCTGGTTGAGGAATAATTGTAACAACAGTTTTTTTTTAATGAGATAGAGTTGATATTTCATATCTCTGTTTGTCTGTCTGAAATTTAATTTTATTTTAAAGCTCTGTGTTGTAAAAGAGGAATTTCTATTTCCTCTGTTTTGTTAAGGAATTACCCAGAAAATTCTAACATGGTATCAGAGCTAGTCCAGGCTATTTGAAGGTCAAATAAGCTGAAGGAAAGGAGTTCTTTATTGCAGCAGCTTCTCCAGCAGTGTGAAGACTCAGACAAGAAGAATCCAAAGGTATTTCTCTATACATTTTTGTGTTACTGTTGCAGAATAGTCAGTTAATTTTAAACACACAGTCAAGTGTTTTTGAATCATAGTTAAGAGTGCAGAATGGCTGGAGCCAGCACTGGTATGGGTATGGGAAATATCCATCTCCCAATGTTTAATGGGAAAAATTATGACTACTGGTCAATAACTATGAGAGCATTATTTGTTTCTCAAGACTTATGGGAATTTGTTGAGGATGGCTTTGAAGAGCCAGCAAATGAAGCAGAGTTTTATGTTTTAACTCAAGCAGAAAAAGAACAGCTGAAGAGCAATAAGAAGAAAGATGCCAAGGCTCTTTTCTTCTTGTATCAAGCAATGCATGAGAGTGTGTTTCCGAGGATAGCAGCAACCAATATATCCAAAGAAGCATGGGAAACTCCCAAGACAGCTTATCAAGGCATGGAGAAGGTGAAGACAGCAAAACTTCAGTTGCTGAGGAGAGACTTTGAGACTCTCTGTATGAAAGAGTCAGACACTATTGACTCATTCTTCACTCATGTGATTGGAATGGTTACACAAATAAGGTCACATGGAGAAACTCTTGAAGACAAAAGGATTGTGGAAAAACTCTTGAGAATTTTACCCTCAAGATTTGATGTGATTGTCACCACCATAGAAGAGACTAGGGATCTCACAAATTTTTCAGTGGATGAGCTACATGCATCACTGATAACTCATGAACAGAGATTGGGTAGAAGTGAAAACTCATCTCTTGAGCATGCCTTTAAGACCCAGATGTCTTTCAGAAGAGGAAGAGGGCAAGGCAAAGGAAACAAGAGAGGAAAAGGCAGAAGCCAAAACAGAGGTGGAAGGAACAGCCCTTCACATTCACATGGAAGGTGCAACAGTCAAGATCACAGCCACGGTCAAGGCAGCAGCCAGCAAAGTGGAAAGAAGAATTCTCAAGGACAAAGGTATGATAAATCCAATGTCCAATGTTACCATTGTAAAAAATATGGTCATTATGCTAATGAATGTAGGAAGAAGCAGCAAGATATGGCAAGTAGAAATAGTGCAAATTTCACTAAAGAAAATAGCAGCCAAAATAATTTGTTTTTAGCTTGTAATATGGCTGAAGAAAAGAATGAGGATTTATGGTTTTTAGACTCCGGTTGCAGTAACCATATGACAGGAAATATAGCAATGTTTTCTATGTTAGATGAGAGTGTGCAGTCACAAGTCACACTAGGAACTGATAGCAAAGTTTCTGTTATGGGAAAAGGAGATGTAAATGTTTTAACAATATTAGGAGCAAAGAAATCCATAGCAGATGTTTATTATGTTCTAGGAATGAAATGTAATCTCTTAAGTGTTGGACAGCTTGTCCATAAGGGGTATAATGTTTTCTTTGATAATGATGTTTGTACCATCATGGATAAACCACCCAGCAATCTGTGTATTGCTGAAGTAAATATGACAAGGAACAAGATGTTCCCTCTCAGAATGAGAGCAGATTTGAAGAATGGTGAAGAGAAAGCAGCAGTTGCACAGGAAACTTTCCAAAGCGAACCAAAAGATGATAATTGGTTATGGCACTTGAGATTTGGACATCTCAACTTTGGAGGTCTTAATTTGTTAAATAGAAAAGGAATGGTAAGTGGTCTACCATTGATAGAGAAACCGGACAGCCTTTGTGAAGGTTGTATCTTGGGGAAACAACACAGAGAAAGTTTTCCTTCCGGGAAAAGCATAAGGGAAAAAGCACCCTTAGAGATTGTCCACTCATATGTATGTGGACCGATGAAAACTCCATCACTTGCAAGCAGTCACTATGTGTTAACATTCATAGATGATTTTACAAGAAAAACTTGGGTTTACTTTTTGAAAAATAAAAGTGAAGTGTTTGAAAAATTTTGCAATTTCAAAGCACTTGTTGAGAACCAGAGTGGGCTGCACATCAAAGTCTTAAGGACTGATAGAAGAGGTGAGTATATATCTAAATATTTTCTACGTTTTTGTAGAGAAAATGGTATTCATAAGCAGTTTACAACTAGATATACTCCGCAGCAAAATGGAGTAGCCGAAAGGAAGAACAGAACCATAATGGACATGGCGAGGAGCATGTTGAAGGCAAAGCATTTGCCTAATGATTATTGGGCTGAAGCTGTATATTGTGCAGTGTACATTTTAAACAGGTGCCCTACAAAAGCAGTTATGAACAAAGTGCCGAAAGAGGCATGGAGTGGCACAAAGCAAGGTGTCACACACATGAAGGTTTTTAGATGTGTGGCTTATGCACACATTCCGGATCAGCTAAGGAGGAAGTTGGACAGCAAGGGGGAGAAATGTATTTTCATTGGATACAGTGAGGAATCCAAGGCATACAGGTTATATATCCCATCCACCAAGAAGTTTATTGTGAGCAGGGATGTTCAGTTCATTGAAGAGGAAGCTTAGGATGGAAGCATAGAGAAAACAGTGAATGTTAAACAATGTTTATCTCATGATGAGAATGATGATGAGTTGGCTGAAATACATCCCCAAACAGCAACACCAGCAAAAGAGCAGCTAAGCACACCCTTGAGGAGAAATGACAGTGCTTCTCCAAGCACACCACAAGGAGGAAATTCAAGTGCTTCTTCAAGCATTTGTACACCTATTGAAAGAGGTAAGAAATTCAGAAGTTTGAAAGATATTTATGAACAAGATATAGCTAATGAAGGTATCAATTCTTTGTTTGCTTTATATTTTCATGTTGATGATCCTGTTCATTTCGAAGAAGCTATCAAGGATAGGAAATGGATAGAAGCTATGGATGAGGAGATAAATGTCATAGAGAGGAACAAAAATTGGGATTTGGTTGAACTCCCAAAAGGTAAAGATGTTATTGGAGTTAAATGGGTCTACAAGACCAAGAGTAATGTTGAAGGAAAAATAGAGAGACACAAGGCAAGGCTTGTTGTCAAAGGTTATAAGCAGAAGCACGGGATAGATTATGAAGAAACTTTCGCACCGGTTGCTAGAATGGAAACCGTGAGAGCAGTGTTGTCCATAGCAGCACAAAATAAATGGAAAGTTTACCAAATGGATGTAAAGTCAGCATTCCTAAATGGAGTGTTAATGGAAGAGGTTTACATTGAACAACCTCTCGGTTATGAAAAGAAAGGCCAAGAGCACAAAGTATGCAAGTTGAAGAAAGCTCTTTATGGGCTGAAGCAAGCGCCAAGAGCATGGTACAATAGGATAGATTCATATCTACTGGAAAATGGATTTGAAAAGTGTGAGGGAGAACCCACCCTCTACATCAAAGAAAAAGATGGTAAAATCTTGATTTTAGTCTTGTATGTTGACGATGTTATTTTTACAGGTAATGATGATTGCCTTATTGAACATTTTAAAACAGTCATGAAAGAAGAATTTGAAATGACTGACATGGGTTTGTTGAGATACTTCTTAGGAATAGAAGTAGAACAAGATGAAAATGGGATTTTTATCTCACAGGCAAAGTATGTTAATGAGGTTCTTGAAAGATTTAACATGCAGGAAAGCAAAGCAGCGATCACTCCCACAGTGATGGGATTAAAACTCAGCAGAGAGGACATCAGCAACGATTTTGATCCTAGCTTGTACAAAAGCATAGTTGGCAGCCTTATGTATTTGACTGCAACTAGGCAAGACATAATGCATGATGTTAGTTTGATTTCCAGATTCATGGAAAAGCCAAAGGATGCACATTGGCAGGCAGCAAAAAGAATTCGGAGGTATGTTAAAGGTACAAAAAGGTTTGGTATTTTATATACTGCTTTAGAATGTTCAGATTTAGTTGGATACACTGACAGTGATTGGGCTGGAAGTGTAGATGATTGGAAGAGCACTTCCGGTTATGTTTTTCATATGGGTTCAGGAGCCATTTCATGGGCTTCCAAGAAACAGCCCATTGTAGCGTTGTCTACAACAGAGGCAGAATATGTGGCAGCTACAGCAACAGCGTGTCAAGCAGTTTGGATGAGAAAAATGTTGAGAATTTTATGCCAAGAACAGGTAAAAGGGACAGTGATTTTTTGTGACAATAGCTCAGCTATTGCATTGTCTAAAAAATCTGTTTTTCATAAAAGGACAAAGCACATTGACACCAAGTTTCATTTCATACGTGAACTGGTTAACAATGGTGAAATAGTTTTGCAACATTGCAGAACAGAGGATCAATTTGCAGATATCCTCACAAAGCCACTTGCGTAGAAAAGCTTTGAACATTTCAGCAAATGCATGGGTATGCAGGAAAACCCAGCAGTGGAAATTAAGGGGGAGTGTTGGAATTAATTTCCAACTGCCCAGAAGACAGCACAGAGATGAGGCGGAAGGAAAATTCCACGGGGGTCAGGCAGGGCAGGCAGGCGGCATTGTGAACCCCCCCGGGAGCCGCTTACGTCATCAGCGGAGGGCCCACATATAATGCGCCCACAATACTTTGGGTTTAATATTATTTTCCCATCGCATATGTTTAATGTTTTTGTTTTGATTTCACAGCAAATTCATTTTAGTTTTAACTGTGAGTTAAAGGTTTATTACAACAGTAAAGTTTATTTTTATTTTGATTATAATATATGTTATATTATCGCATATATGTGTGTGTGTGTGTGTGTGTGTGTGTGTGTGTGTGTGTGTTTGTGTGTGTGTGCTCAGCACATTGTAAAATGGAGATGTAATTTTAATTACATAGAACAGCAGTGTGGGAGAAAAAGATCTAGGTACCATCAATGCATTTTTCAAGCAGTGCCGACATATTTATGATGCCATTAATGAAATTCTCAAGTGGTGATTTTTGTCAACGAATGACATTAAATTCAATCTGAGATATTTTGTTAATATACAGAAAAAGAGTCATTTTGTAATGTTAAGTTTTATGCACAGCAGAGTGTGAATTTGGAAATACACAACAGCGTATTTTTTCAGAGAGAGACAGAGTGTTTTGTATTTTTTGCACAGCAGTGTGAAAATACTTGTATACACAACAGTGTTTGTTTTATAAAAGACAGAGTGATATTTTTTGAGACAGTAAGGTGTTCTTTGTGCACTATGGTGTAGCAGCAGTCATGTTTTTAATCCCATTGGTTGAGGAAGAATTGTAACAGTAGTTTTTTTTTAATGAGATAGAGTTGATATTTCATATCTCTATTTGCCTGTCTGAAATTTAATTTTATTTTAAAGCTCTGTGTTGTAAAAGAGGAATTTCTATTTCCTCTGTTTTGTTAAGGAATTACCCAGAAAATTCCAACAGGAATAACAAGCAAGTGTGATTTTCTCTTTTGACGGATTGTGGATAATATTTTTGCTGGACCTGATGTTCCTCTGTATGTTGTTGGATACAGATCCACTGTAACTAGATCAATAGTAATTGAGAGAAATGTTCTAAGTTTTGATAAAAAACAACCTGATAAAGATTGATTTTGAGAAATAGAACTTATACACAATTGCAACTTTCGTTTTACTACAATTAGAATTATATGTAATGAACAGTTGATATGAATGTTGAATTGTTCTGATAACGGGGTTTTTTTCTTACTGAAAAAAAATACGAGAAAGAACACGGATTGGATGTGGTGAAAATCAACCCCAACATTCCATAGACCGTGGAGGTGGTCCTTTCCCTTCTCACCCGCACTCCCGAATACATGGAGGATTTTTGTATAATGAATATATACTTGTGTATATACATCAAGGTTCAAGGATGTGCCACCGATCCACAAAGAAAACCTGTCGTCGAATAAAGTGGTGGATAGCGGTTTCTCTTTTAAATTTGGGATTGATGAAATCTTCGATGATGTTGTGGACTACTTGAAGACGAAGGGGCAGCTTAATTAATTAGCAGAATCAAACAGAACGGGGTGTCTGACTAGCGATAGCAGTAATATGGGTACGTCTAGTGGCATAGATTGGAATCACATAGAGTGTATTTTTTTTTATTGTATTTTGTTGAATTATGTATTGTGAAGCTGTCTTTTATTTGGTTTTTTGAAATATGGTTTAGTAGGTTAATGACTCACATCAAAATTTTCAAAGAGATTGAATAATGAATTTAATGCTATTAAACAAACTAGGGTGGTGATCATAGAACATTATAATATCATAGGTGAGGTGTGAATTTGGATACATAGATGGATAATGAAAGATGCTATTTTAAAGTTTTCTATTCTAGTCCAATATATTTTGTAGTTTTCTTATGGAGAAATGACTATAATAATGAAGGAGATTAACTAAACTAATGGCTCATTAATTATTATTACATTTAGAGTTGGAACTAAATATAAATAATAATGTTATAAATAGATATGTTTTAATTTCTAAGGAGAAGTATTGAAGTAATATAATTAATTTTAAAGATATAATTATTATCTATGGGATGATAATGAATATTTGGAAGAAGTTTTTTGATATTTGAATACCTAGGAATATATATCCATAATATATTATCAAGAGTCAGATGGAGGAGAAATCTGTCCCACAGATTATTTTTAGCCTCGTAGATGTTAAAAATATTGTCTTTCTTTCTTTGTATTAATTCACCCATGCGTTGTATTAGAAACAATAGTTACAAGTTTTATTGTGTGTTACTCTACAACCCTTGGTGAATGTAAATCTTAGTAAAAAGGTAGTGTTTCACTGGTGGAGCTACAACCTACATACATGAATGTATTTCATGTTTTGAGGTTATAATATGAAGTTTGGTTTGTTGCCATATGCTTGTGGAGATTTCACATGTGAATTTTACCACCACAACTTTGTTTCACCGTGAGTAAATCTCTTTTATTTTCTTTGCTCCATTATAGTTGTGATTTTAATCTATGCCACTCTATATTAAAAGGAAGACTATTATGATTTGACTTCCACAAGTGTCTTTATCAATTAAGACCTCTCTGCAACTCTGTGTGTTGAGGAAAGAGTTTCCCCTGTCTTAAAAATATTAACATTGTATCAGAGCCGGTTTAAACTTTCATTACCACAAGTGTTTTTAAGTAAAGTTAAAGGTTGTTTTTTAAGGAATTTTTTTGGCAGTGTGTGTTGAGGAAAGAATTTCCCTTGTCTTAAAAACCTTAACATGGTATGAGAGCCGGTTTAAACTTTCATTACCGCAAATGTTTTTACTGCAAGTTAAAAGTTTTGTTTTGAAGGAATTTTGTAGGAAGCGTATTCTCCAGTAGGGAGAAAGTTTTTAAAAATCCACAAATACCTCAGTTTAATTGTAAAAATTATGATTATTTGGCTATTACAATGAAGGCTCTGTTTTCTTCTCAAGAGATTTAGGAATTAGTGGAGAATGGTTTCCAAGAACCAACAAATGAAGTTGCATACAATGCTTTGACACAAGAAGAAAATGATGTGTGGAGGAACAACAGGAAGAAGGACTCAAAAGCCCTATTCTATATTTTTTAGGTAGTGTATGAAAATCCCTTCCCAAGGATTGAAGCAGCAATGAAGTCCAAACAAGCATGGGATACCCTCCAAACAACCTACTAGGGTATGGAAAAGGTGAAGACAACAAAACTACAAATGTTGAGAAGATATTTTGAGACAATTTGTATGAAAGAGTCTGAGAATGTAGACTTTTTTATTACACATTCAATTGGGTTGGTTACTCAAATCAAGTCTCAAGGTGAGACACTTGAGGAAAGGAGAATAGTTGAGAAAGTTTTGAGAAGTATGCCAGCAATATTTTATGTCATAGTTGTGGATACAGAAGAAACAAAGGATCTCTCACAATTTTCAGTGGATGAACTTTATCCATCACTGATTTCTCATGAGCATAGACTAAATAGAAAAACAAACTCCTCATTGGAGCATGCCTTCAAGACAAAAGTTTCATTTGGCCAAGGTATAGGTCGAGGAAGATCAAACTATAGAGGAAGAGGAAGAAGCCCACACAAAGGTGGAATAAGCAGCCCATCAAGATCAAGTGGAAGGGGCAGTAATAAAAATTCAAGCCAAGGCCCAAGCTAGAATCAAGCACAAGGTCAGAGGTATGATAAATCCCAAGTTTAATGTCATTATTGTAAGAAGTATGGTCATTATGCAAATGAATGTAGAAAGAATCAATATGACATAAGTAAGAAACCAAGTGAAAATTTCATAAAGGAAAATCAAAACCATGGTAACATGTTCTTAGCACAAGAAAAATAAGGAGATTTATGGTTTCTAGATACAGGGCGTAGCAACCACATGAATGGGAACATATAAATGTTTTCCAATTTAGATGAAAGTGTGAAATATGAAGTGACATTAGGGACTGATAGCAAAGTATTTGTGATGGGCAATGGTAGAGTAGAAATTCTAACAAAGAAGGGAGAGAAGAAATACATTTTCTGATGTTTATTTTGTTCCTAGTTTGAAACATAACCTCATAAGCATTGGACAACTCATGCAAAAGGGCTACAATGTCTTTTTCAAATATGATGTGTGCACAATTTTGGATAAGTCTCCAAGCATACAGTTGATTTCAAAAGTTCATATGACAAACCATAAAATGTTTCCTCTCATGTTAAAATCAATTTTAAAGGAAGAAGGTGCTCAAGCACAACCATCAAGGAATTCATAAGAATATTAAAGAAATGTAGCAGCTGTCACACAAGTAAACTTTCAAGAAGAGGTTAAAGATGAAAATTGGTTATGGCATTTTATATTTGGTCATCTCAATTTTAAAGGTTTGAATTTGCTACATAAGAAAGGCATGGTGAAAGGATTCCCACTCGTAGAAAAACATGACAGCTAATGTGAAGGAAGCATCTTGGGCAAATAACATAAAGAATCATTTCTAGCAGGAAATTCTATAAGGGCAAAGGCACCCTTGGATATTTTCCATTCTGATTTATGTGAACCAATGCAAACACCATCAATTAGGGACAACCATTATTTTTTGACTTTCATAGATGATTTGTTACACTAACATCCTGACATTTTTCTATGGGTATGAGCTCATTATAACTCATATTTCCTCCTTTTGCAAGTCTAACATATCAGTTCTTCATATCAAGCCTTGAAAATCAGAGAAAAGTTCCTAAAAATCTCCTAAACTTTGGTATCGCACTTTCTCTATACATTGCCTACGGGCCCGCACCTAATGTTCAGCTATCCTATGGACCAAAACCTCACTTTCTATGTGTTATAGGTGCGGACTCCTGTAAAACTAAAAAAGGCGAGAAAGTAAAGTTAAAAAGTTGATTTGAAATTAATTCTAGAATATTCTAGACGAGAATTTTCGGGAATAAGTACGCTTTGATAAGGTACATGTATCCCTTACCTTATGGAGCTAAACCCTTGATGTGAGGAGCTTATCCCTTTGAAGGAGGATTCTATCCCTTCATATTTGGAACAGAAAAACCTCCTCTTTTCCATTATAAAAAGAGGCATTGGGTAGCCTCAAAGGGAGTGGAAGCTTTAGAATATTTGAAGATAAGTGTTGTTGAGATTCGGACTCAGTTAAACAAGACTTTTGTGAGGAGAGATTACATACCTCTATTTGTCTTGATTGAAAGAGTGTAGAGCTTGTCAAAGTAGAGGAGACTCCTGCTTCGAACCCCGGCAAGGCCTGTTCAACATCAAGGCTCAGGTTGTAAGGTTTTCCTTTTTTTGAAATTAATACAAATATACTCAGTTTTCTCAATAAGCTGTTTGTTAATGGTTTATTTCATAGATTTTTTGATCACTATGATAAGCATGGTTTATGATGATGTCTATATAGGTGCTATTTAATACTTTTCTTGTTTGTGACTGCAGGTTTACAAGCGAAACTCCTTCAAGCGCGCGAAGGATAACAACAACTTCAAACAAGCACTAGACATAAGGTAGGTCTTTTAACACCTATATAGAGCTTTTCATATATTATATATGCTTAGAGAAAGATTAGTCTATTTGGATGTTTGTTGCTAGATACTTTTAGTACTAGGGAGATCGGTCTTGTCCGCAAGAATGATTTATCCATCCAACAAATTGGCGACTCCGCTGGGGAAGAACTTGTTGCGTTTTTTGGTTCTCTTTTATTTTTGATTCGAGGAAACATTTTTCTTAGTTTTTGATTGATAGACATCTGCCTGGGTAGTTTAGGTTTTCTCTGTTTTAGAAAATTTTCAAATCTTTAGTGTTTTTCTCTAATTTTTTTTGGGACCGCACTCTGTCTTCTTTTGACAGTGCGGGCAGTTTCGCATCTTCTTTTAGTAAACAGTGCGGTACTGCACCTGGTACTTCTGGAAGCCTGCGGATCCTGTTTAAATTTTAGAAAAACTCTAGATTTCGTTTTTTAGTTTATCTTTATTTTGATTTAGTATTTTTGATTTCTGCCCAAATTGATTACTCTTTCTGTCAAAAACTTTCTATGAATGAATTCCAACAGTGTTGATGTTTTGATGATTTTCTAGAAGACTTTGCATTTTGGATTGCATTTCACTTGGTCTTTGTAGCGATTTGAAGCATTTGACATTTTGAAATACCTCAGATTACATCGGTTTTCTTGTCTTTTTGCTGAATCTGACCTGCTTATGAAATCATCCTTTATTGAGAAATAGAGCTACTTGTTTCTTTGCAAATCTTCGAAAAATAACTTTGTTATTGGTTTTTGAATTTCATTTTTATAAAACATAATTGAGTGTTTTTGATCTGTTTGTTATTCTGGACGAATAGATCCTTAGTTTGCTGAACAACTAAGTAAAACATTCTTCAAAAAATCTTAAAGCTTTTATTCATTTAGATTGTTTAAAAAAAATTTAGATCTCAAGATTAGTTTTGTAGTTTTGAGTGCAAATTAGTAGATCTCAAAATTAGTTTTGTAGTTTTGAGTGCTTTTTAGAAATTTGTAGATCTCTTTTGAAGGAAAATTGTTTTTGTAGCTACAAGTTTTGAAAGAAAAGGGATTTCGTTGTGAGCTTCAATCATTTATTGGAAAAGACAAAAATATTTTCTTTCAATCATTCTTTATGTTTAAAGGAAGAATTGTTTATTAAAAGGTTGCATTCTCCAACTCTTTCTTTAGATAGAAGTTCATTGAAAGAAAAAGAATTGATTATCATTCTTAGGTGCATTTTTAGTGTTTTTGGAAATCGAGTCTTCACACCACCAAAGTTTCATTTCCGCACCCATTGACTTAAGAAACAGCTCATAAAAGTAATGCTTAATTAAAATTCATCTAGCAATCTTTTATTTTCTAGGGCTCTTATCACCAACATAGCTTAGGCTAGTATCTTGGAGTAGGGAGTAATTAACTCTCCAAGATAGTAAAAACAAACAAGTAGACAAATCTTGCGGTACGAAGAAATTCCAATTGTTGCACCTATGCTCTGGGAAGCTCCTCCTAAAGGAGTTAAGCACGAGATCATATCTGAAACAGTGAGGTAATCAATCCTTCCTCATTGGGAACAATAGAAGATATACACATATTAACAACGGTAAACCTCGGATAGACCATTGTCGAAGAGCCTGGGGTCACTTGTTGGCATACCTTGGATTATTTCAAGGAGCCTTCAAGGGGATTGAGCTTTTTTACTCTACCCTTGCGTGTGTGTCGGATCGTAGACTGTTCCCCCAGGTATATTTGTTTTTGTTGGTAACCTTAGAGGCCATAATCTTTAGGATTCTTTCCTAAGGTGACGGTGGAGGGAAGATCCCACTGTACGTGGAGCAGACGTTGGCTAGACTCACTTGGACTCTCCGGAGGGTTATCTTCACTCGGGATGGTATAGTGGAGAAACTTGCACCGGTCTGTTTCATTAAGCAGGTTTTCGGGGTAACTGTTCCAACCGCCCTTTTCGTATTAAATTTCTACTAAGTTGGATTTCATCACCAACTAGTGTTTTTAGTATGAAAAGTTACTATTTGTGTGTGGTTTGAACTCTTAAATTTTTTAAGCGTATGATTCAACTGTTTGTTTCTTAGAGACTTTAGGTGTTTTCATTGAAATTTTCTTTATTTGCGTGTGGTTAATTAATTTTTTAATCGTGGCGGACTTTCCAAGACAATCCCGGAGACTACAAGGGAAATCCCCTGAATATACACCAAGTCAACTTGAAGGGCTACGTGCTGTGGTATCATCTAGCAGCAGTAGGATTAGATCAACAGAAATTGGAACTTCATCCATTGTAATTCATCCTGATTATCAAACACCTACAACAGAATACATTCAAGAGCCGATTTCAGTTTCTGAAGTTACTGGTTATATTTCTCCTTCCAGTGAACTAGTTGATGAACCTAAAATCTCTGAACCTGAAACTGAACTTTCTGTTTTGGAAACATCCTCAGGATTTATTTCACCAACTTCTAGCGATCTTGGTTCACCTAGGGTAAGAAATATTGTCACTGACGATCTTCCAGCTGGTCTTATTTCTATTGAAGAACTTACTAATCCAGACGAAGATATATCTCTTCCCGACTCCCCTCAATCTTTAAATCTTAGGGAGCGTGAATCTATTTTCTACAACCCTATTCGAACTAGTGCTTGGTATCTATCCTTAACAAATTTTTTGGAGAATCCGGTTCTTGCTTTTCATAAAACTCAAGTTCCATTTCATCCTACACCCAGAGATTACTATCCGCCATCCATTATGGTAGGAGAGTCATCCATGTTTTCCCAGACTCCGGAATCATTTTTACACGGTGGTCCTTCAGTTCCTTCGGGATACCAGGCTCTATCTGGTACTTTCTCGAGAGCATCTCCTCAACCCATTGAAAACGTGTTATCATCTGGTCTTAATGGTCTTAAAATTGAAACGTTGAATGCAGAGCAAATTTTTATGATGTCTGGTAGTGTTCCCAATCCTCAACCACAAGGCAGTCAGTTACCGCCTGGGGGGCAACCTCAAGGAAATCCGTTACCTCCTGGGGGGCAACCTCAGGGTAGTCAGTTACCGCCTGGGGGGCAACCTTCAAGTAGTCAGTTACCACCTGGAGGGCAACCTCAAGGTAGTTAGTTGCCACCCGGGGCACAACCTCAAGGTAGCTTTTTCCCAGGACAAACTGTGGAATCATATTATTTTGGGGGACAAACCCAATGACAGTACATACCTCAAGGGTATCAACCTTCAAAACAGTACATACCTCAAGGTCAACCCCAAACTCAATATGCTCCTCAGGGTCCTTATCAACCCCAGCTTCAGTACGCACCTCAGGGTTATCAACCTCAAGGTCGGTACCCAATTCAAGGTTTCCAACAGCCTTCTGGTCAACCATCTATTCAAGGAGCTAGAAATTTACCTCTTAATTATCAACCCTACGTTCAACCAGGTTATGGTCCTTATGTTCAACCTTCTACGGGACAATACCCCAGAATGATGGTGTGGGATCCATCCCAATATCAACAACCTATGCAGCCTAATGTGCAGTTACCTTATCAGCCTGGACAGCCTTTAATTTCTGGTCCAAACCAGCAACCTGTCCAGCCAACTATTCAAACTCTTGCACCTAGTTCTGTTCAGCAGGCTGCACCTAGTTCACCTCACACTCCACCTCAAACTGTTGCAACCGCTGCAACGACTGTCCAACCTGCAACACTTGTTTCTGGAGTATCTGTAACCCCGAGTTCGGCTATCCCTGTATCCGTGCAAATCCCTCAAGTCTCTGTACCTCAGTCAGGACCTTCAGTTCATACTTCGGTTCAGATACCTACAGGACAAACCAGTGCAAGTACAGCTGTCACAAGTCAACCGCAATTCACGTATCAACCATACCAGGGAAAGCCGCAATTCGGTCCCTATACACAAAATCCAAACTATCAGTATCAACCGTACCTTGGCTATACTTATCAACAGCCTCAACAACCCCAGTTTGGTATGATTAATCCTAGTTATCCGGGAGGTTACACAATTCCTAATGCAAATCCGATTCCCAGCTATCCTGGGTATCCACCTCCTGGAACTACTTTGGCTACTCAAGGTTTTCGTGATCCTAACCGTCAATTACCATTTATAGCAATTTTAGATTTACCTGATTTGACGCGCCTTACGAATGATCCAATTTTTTATTATCAAAACTGGCCGCCAATGCCACATAAGTTGCCCAGTGATATACCAAAATTTGAAGGTAAGTCAGGAGAGGATCCATCAAATCACGTCATGACTTATCACCTTTGGTGTGCGTCTAATTCAATTATTGATGATTCGATTCGCTTACGTCTTTTCCAAAGAAATCTTATTGGTCTTGCAGCCAAATGGTACATCGAGTTACCACGAGGATCGTTTCATAACTTCAGTCAGTTAGTAACTGCCTTCTTGACTCATTTTCAGTTGCCAGTCAGATACGACAATGGCACGGAATTATTAACTTCGCTGAAACAATCCACGTCTACGTATATTTCTGATCATATCCATGAATGGCGACGTAGGAGACGTTTGGTGAAAGTTTATATTCCGGATCAAATTTTGGCGGAATGGTTTGTTAAATCATTGTTACCCAAGATTATTGAAGATGTAGCTAAGGCTGGTGTTGTTACTGAAGAGCAAGTAATTGCTCAAGCTCAGTACCTTGACCTCGTTTATACGCAGTCGGGTACTTTACATGAAAAAATCCCAGACCTTCCAAAACAAGGTCAAATAGCTGCTGCTCCTTCAGGGTCTCATGCCGCCGACGGTATGATTGGTACAGTCAATTCTAAAAGCAAGAATAAATCTTCAAAGAATTCTTCTCCTATTATAACTTTACCTGATTCCCCAAAAGGAGAATCTTCCCCCGAAGTTTCTGCTGATATTCACGTCGTAGAGACATCTACGACCAAATCTAAATCCGGTGGTAAAAAGAAAGGGAAGAATAAAAACAAAAAGAATTCGAAAGAGAAAACTGATAAAGATGAATCCAATGACGAAAAACGTAAACCTCGCTATCCTTGTTTCATTTGTGAACAAGATCATTTCACGAAAGAATGTCCATATCGAGCCGAAGTTACGAAATTCGTTAAAGGATCGCAACAACTTGTTGTCTTGAAGGATCCTTTTCCAATTCAAGATAGTAAGATGGTTGGTTTTACCTTGACTACTTTTGAAGAACCTATTATGATGATGTCTCATGTAAGGATTGCGACGCGATCGCAAGATTACGGTAGTAAGAATCCTGTTGATGGTAAAGAAGCAGAATCTTCTAATGCAAACGCATCAACTACACCTCCTCCTATTTCTGGTCTACTACGGATCGAGAAACAAAATCCAGACTTAATAATCAAACTGCCTGCTAAAGGTGTTCTTCGTAAATCAGCTTTCAATCCACATGCGAGAGTTGCTCATAATTACAACATTGTTGAAGACTTAGCTATTTCTCCTTCAGCAATGTCGGCTTTGGAAGTGCTGCAATCATGCCCAGCACAGCGTAAATTTCTTTTGTCTACTATAGGAGCTGTTGATATTCAGGATTCTAACCTTATAATCGTCGATTTATAAAATAGTACACCTCGTCTACCTCACCAAATGGCTTTCCAGATTCCAGTGTTAGTAAAAAACAGACTAATATTTCAGACTGTGATTGATGAGGGAGCTTCAACGTGTATTATGTCGATTCAGTGTTGGAAATCACTTGGTTCTCCTACACTTAACCAATCTCCGACGATTCTTAAGGCTTTTGATGGTCGAGGTTTTCAACCTTTTGGTATTTTGCAGGATTTACCCATAGGGGTCGAAGGTAAAACAGTAAATCTAGATGTGGAAGTGGTTGATGCCCCTCTAGATTACAACCTTCTCCTAGGTCGCAGTTGGTCTTATGCTATGACTTCTGTTGTTTCTTCGGTCTTTCGACTCATTAAATTTCCATATCAAGGAAAGATCGTTACAATAGATCAGTTAACTTATTTCTCTTCCGACCCAACCTCTACAGAAACAATCCAGCACGTTGGTAAAGTGGCTATCCCTTACAAGGATGTTGGAGTAGGTTTGATTAAAGATTCTGGTTCACTAGGAACTTTTTCCTTTCCTCCTCCTAACGTATCGCCTTCTATTGAAAATATTCACATGATTTCGTCAAACACTGTTACGTTTGATGATCCTTGGATCGTACCTTCCGACTCCAAGTTAGATTCATTTGATGGCATGATGCCTTTGAGTCCATTTAAAATTGCATATCAAGCTGTACAGTCACTTTCCAACCCCTCTTCAACCAAAACTGATCCAATGAATGGGATCCATGAGCAATCACTTTCTATATCTAGTTCAACCACAACGACATTTCCTGAACTTGTTCATACTGATGAGAAAATTTGTGAGTTTTTGTCTGTTGACGATTTACCATGGGAAGATCTACATCACCGATCTTCATTTTTACCTGAGCTAGATCATTTTGAAGATGATTTCGCTTCAATTTTTACTGCTGAATATGTTAAAGAACCATAGAATCCTTTGCAAAATCCTGATTCTGAGTTAAATTTGGAAAATATATCTCAAACGGTTCCCATTGACATTTCAGTAAAACCAGGAATAATTGAAAACATTCATATAGGTGCTTGTTGTACTGAAGATGAAATTAAAGCTTATAAAGCCCTATTTCAAGAATTCTGTGATGTGTTTGCCTGGTCCTATGAAGAAATGCCAGGAATTGATCTTTCAATCGTTGTACATGAAATTAAGACTTACCCAGATGTTAAACCTGTTCGTCAACGTTTACGTCAAATTCATCCTAGAAAAGCTGCTGCTATCAAAGCAGAAGTTCAAAAATTACTTCGTGTAGGATTCATTTATTCAATCCCCTTAACGAATTGGGTATCGAATATTGTTCTTGTGACTAAAAAACAAGGAACAATAAGAGTATGTATCGATTATAGGGATATTAATTGAGCTTGTCCTAAGGACAATTATCCAACCCCTTATATCGATCAAATAATTGATGATTGTGCTGGCAGTGAAATGTTTTCTTTTATGGATGGCTTTTCGGGCTACAATCAAATAAACATACTCCCTACTAATCAACCGAAAAAAGCTTTTATTTGTCCATGGGGGACGTTTGCTTATTGCAAACTACCTTTTGGATTAAATAACGCTGGAGAAAATTTTCAACGGGCAATGTCTTACGCATTTCATGACATTAAACACATTGTGCAGCCTTATCTCAATGATTTACCTGCTCATTCATCACATAAGGCCGATCATCTCACTCACTTACGAGCTATCTTTATGAGATGTCGGCATTATCGAATTAGGTTGAATCCACACAAATGTGTTTTCTGTGTAGAATCGGGTCGTTTACTGGGATTTGTTGTTTCAAAAGTAGGCATTCGCATCAATCCGTCGAAGGTCGAAGCTATTGTTAAATTGCCTCCTCCTTCGACTTTACGCCAACTCCAAAGTTTGCAGGGGAAAGCAAATTTTTTACTTCGATTCATTCCTAACTATGCCGAGCTTACAAAGGGTTTTACCCGATTGTTCAAACAGAACATTCCATTCTTTTGGGATGAGATCGCTGATCGATCTTTTGATGCACTTAAACACGCGTTGACCCATGCACCGTTATTGCATCCTCCGAACTACAATCAGGATTACTTTTTGTACCTCGTCGCTTCTCATTCCACCATTGGGATGGTATTAGTTCAAGAAGATGAATCTCACAATGAACATGTGATTGACTATCTTATTAGAAATTTGCATCCGACTGAGATCAAATACACACATGTGGAGAAATTGGCTTTGGCAGCTGTACAAGTTGTCCAAAGATTTAGACATTACATTTTGTTACGCAAAACCACAGTAATTTCTAACTGTAACCCTATGATGTACATTTTGACCAAACAATTGCTAGGGGGCAAGTATTCCAAATGGATAGTCATCCTACAGGAATTTGACTTGGAATTTGAAAAATCCAAGGCAAAGAAATCTTTGGTTTTTGCGGAACTTATGTGTGATTTCCCCTCTACTGATACTGAAACAGTGGCAGAAGAGTCCATTGCGGACGAATCTTTGTTTCTTATCAGTACTATTGATCCATGGTATGGAGATATTATTGTTTATCTCCAAACCCAATCTTTTCAGCCTGAAATTTCATGATCTCAGCGACGGAAAATATGCTTCCAATCCCAACAGTATAATATTATTGGTGATACACTTTATCGTCGTGGAGCAGATTTTGTTTTCTGACGCTGTATTACTCATGATGAAGCTGAAAAGGTTTTAAATGATTGCCATTCTGGAGCATGTGGCGGTCATATGTCTAGGTATGCCACTGCCCAAAAGATATTGCGCGTTGGTTATTTCTGGCCATCATTACTCAAAGATTGTATTTATGCAGTCCGGAAATGCCACAATTGTCAACTTTTTGATCGTAAAATGTGCGCGCCACCCGCTCCTCTTCACCCTATAATTGTTGTTGGTCCTTTCGCGAAATGGGGTATCGATTTTATTACATGTAACCCTCACTCGGCCAGGGGGCATGCGTATATTATCTTAGCAGTAGATTATTTTACTAAGTGGGCCGAGGCGATGCCTACATTTTCGACTGACGGCAAGACTGCTGCAACTTTCATATTTAATCACATAATTGCTAGGTTCGGTGTTCCTCAAGCCATTATTACAGATCATGGAAGTCATTTTCTGAATGTCATGATGACTGAACCAACAGATCAGCTTGGCCTGCGTCACGATAGTTCCACTCTGTATTATCCACAAGCTAACGGTTTGGTTGAAGCCATCAATAAATTTTTAGTCACCATGATCAAACGCATTATTGGTATTCACAAGACGAATTGGCATTCCATGTTATTTTCAGCACTTTGGGCATATCGAAATTCGGTAAAAACATCAACTGGTTTCACTCCCTTTCAACTCGTTTACGGTTTGGAAGTTGTGTTGCCGATTGAATGCGAAATTCCGTCACTGAAATTAGCCATAGAATTACTCCCAGCTATGTCTGAAGAGGAGAAACGTTTCTTGTACTTGGCTCAACTAGATGAGAATCGAAGAAATGCTGCAATAGCAAACGAGGCTCATGTTAAACGAATTAAAGCTCAGTATGATATAAATGTGACCCCTCAAAATTTTTCAGAAGGAGACCTAGTCTTACTTTATGATCAAGCCAACGATAAACTAGGGGATGGAAAATTTGTGCCTATGTGGCATGGTCCTTTCATTGTTAAACGAAAGTTATCAAAAGGGGCCTATGAATTGATAGATTTTGACGGTGTCCCTTTGGATAAACCCAGAAATGGGCTTTATCTAAAGCGATATTATGCTTAAAACTTGGTGTGGAGATTTTTTATTAGATTAGATTTCTTTACTGCTGGTGTGTCTTAGATTAGAAAAGTGTGCCTAGTTTAGAAGTGTGTTTTTATCACTATTCCTGCTTATCTAAGTTTTACTCCTGATATTACAAGATGTCGACGTCTCTTCAAACCTACATTGGTTTTGCTGATGGTGCTTGTTGTAGTACATGGAACATTTCTTCCGCAGCTTGGGTTATTTATTCACCCTCTGACGAGTTAATATCCATGCATGGGGTAAGCCTTGGTCAAACAACGAATAACATTTCCGAGTATAGTGCAGTGATTGAGTTATTGTCTGAATCCATATCATTTGGAATTCGGAGTTTGATTGTTAGGTTGGATTCTGAACTTGTTGTATTACAGCTTAACAGGGTCTATACCATTAGGAATCCAGTGTTATTACGGTTATTTTTAAGAGTTCGTCTCTTGGAACGTGAATTTTATTATATCGAATATCAACATATTCCAAGACATTTAAATACATTAGCAGATGCAGTTGCTTCTAGTATGATAAATCAACATTTGCAATAATCAAAACAATAAATAAAACAGCATCCATAACATGCACACAGATCGCCGGTAAATAGTGATATATCATAATATAGGAGTGTTTTCAAAAAAATATACATCGTCTTCGATCATAGGTTGGAAACACCTTATGATCGGTAGAATGATAACACAAAAAGTCAAAATAGGAGTCTACAAACGATCATCCCATCACTGATGGTGATCATGATAAGAGACCACTGCTCGAGCCACCCTACATAGGAACCTCCTAAAAGGTCCTGGAACACCAATCACGTATCTCTGTAATATGAGTGGAATCTCATCTATGTCCGTCTCTGGAATATCTAGAATTAGGCGCTCTAGGTGATGCTCTAAGTTAGACAAGATTTCCGCTGATTGGCCTGCTGGTGTTGGGGCTGGTGCAACTGAAACTGGTTGTCTTCTGTCATAAGGTTAGAGATGGGCTGGTCACCGTGGGCCCACATCTGCATTCAAAAATTTTGGTTATTAGCTTCAAAGACGATTAAAAAAAAAAAAAAAAAATTAGAACTTAGAAATTGTTGAAAATGATTTTACCTGATTCATCCCACTGTTCCCCAGCTGGGAGAGTCATCTCTCGATCGTCGTGTAAATCTATCCCGGCATATGGAAAGTCCTCTATGGTAAAAATTTGGCGATCCCACCAACGAAAATATGAAGGAGGAAATCGAACAATTTCAGAGCCCTCAATACTGTGACGGGCCATCAGTGCGACCCAACGAGTCATCCTAGGTTCTCGAACTCAACCGGCATCAACAGAAATACTCTGCGGAGCTAGCATGGGGATTATCTCTAGAGAAAAGGTAACGATAATGGATCCATATCCAAATTTGTTTATTTTACCATTCTTCGGTCTAGTCAATTGGCCTTTTATATTAGCCAACACAGCTTCGCACCAGTTGCAAATGGTGCCGCGAAAACAGTCCACAGCAATACGCATTTGGGAACCGGTAGCCACATGCAGCGTAGCACTCCCACACAGTCTGGTAACAGTAAATGCAATAACTTTCAACTCGGGACGGATGATGTTTTTTATGTCAATCCATTTGTCCCTAGGGTTTTCCTGATCATTACAGAATTCTAGTTGAAGACTAGCAATAGACTGGCCACCTGGCCTAGTCCCAAACAAAGAAACTTGTTCGCCCCTTTTGGACAAACCAGTCAAAAAATAAATATCCTCCAGCTCAATTTCGAGCTGGTGGCCACCAATAATAAAACACTGGTCCTTCACGTTCCACCTGTTTACCAGCCATGTCAGGAGGTCTACCTGTGCCCTCATGCCTTGGATGGCCCTGAATTTATATATACCGCATGCTTTTAATGCTTGCATTGTGGGCAAATGGAGCATTGCAGCATCATCCACGTCCTCATGTTCGCATTCTCTCCAAATCAACATCTTGTTACTCCTACAATGCATAAAAATACAAGTTAGAACAATCTAATTTGGAAATTTTTGGGCGGCAAATGAGAAATTTGAGTTTTAAAATTAAACGCGCGGGGACCGCACTTAGCCTTTATACACAGTGCGTAGAAACGCACGTGCTCTGTGTGATGAGTGCGGACCCATGACTTTTTTCTATATAGAAAAAAGTCGGGGTCCGGAGGTCCCATGTGTCTTACCTGCGGACCCCCGCGGGCGAATTTTTAAACCATATTTTTCCCTAAAAATAAAATCTAAAGCCTAAAACTGAATTGTAAACGGATGAAATACAAGATTAAGAGGTCGTGGATTACCTGGGACTAACGGTTCTCGATTTCACCAAACAGATTTTCCAGAATCTTCACAGGAACTTTCTTACCCAAAAGCTTTTACTTTTCACTCTGAAAATGAATAGTAAAAATGAAATTGAAAAAGTCCTTTTTATAAGTTTTTTCGAATAGATGAATTTTTAATTTGTTTATTTTTCACTTTAAAAAGGGTATTTTTGAAAGCATTTTTTACTTATCTTAAACAGGTATGTGTAATGTTTCAAGTTTTTGTGCAGAAATTGGATTTTTCAGGAAAACTGATCATTTTTCAACAAAGAGCATACTTTTATCACTTTTTCGGACTCTTTCAAAAATTTACGAAAAAGCAAAACATTGGAGTCCTCTTTTAAGCCCTTTTTAGACTCTCTAAACATGAAAAGATTGCCGAGCACTTGATTATTCGAACTCGTTAAAGTAAATGAATGATCATCCCTTCAGTATAAGTTTACCCCTTTTACGGACTGAAATGGACTATTTACGAAAAAGGTATACGTTGACTAATTACGGTCAATAGAGTTCTCTCCAGCATTATTTTATCCTTTTTCGGGCTCGAGAGACTAAATTTACGAAAAAGTACACCCATGGAGTTTTCTTAAGTTTTTTCTTCTGACTCCCTAAAATTGAAAAACACCGAGTTTCTCCTATACTGGACTCGTTAAAATTTAACAGTAAAGGACCTGTTCAATTTTTAAATAGGAACGAACCACTCCTTCTTAGGGTTCAAATCTTAAACTAAGTTGGACTCATCCGAAGGATGAGCTTATAAACAAGCAAATGTTATCCTCCTCAAGCTTGTCAAAAATAAAGAGGTACTTGCCAGAAATGGTGGGGGAAAAGAGAGAGAAATGGGCGTGTTTGTTGTATTTTGATTTTTCAAAAATCCAGTCAACCACTCTTGAACACGACACTTTCATTTACCTGGGTTGGGAAATCCTTTGCCTAACAGTTAATCAAACCACATTGAAAGTCTTCAGCCGGTTTCTGGGTATTAGCTTTGGGTCAATTGTCACCAAGCCATCTGCAGTGTCGTTATGTGTTCAAGAGGACAGTTCAAATAAACTATTCATCTGCAAAATATCTGTCATCCATTTTTGACCATCCCTGAGTCAGTCCTTGCCAATATATTTTCAAAAATTGATCTATGATTTCGTGTTGTGGGCTTGCCTACGACAGATCACTTTCTATCGACGACAGCTCATTATCTAGGAAGTTGATCCAGAAATCGTCAGTACCTTGAAATCTGCATGCCTCAATGGCAGGTTTCTCGCCTTCGACGACAAGTTGCATCATTGACCTTCGATCGAATGATTCCGTGACATGTTCGACTTCAGCTCATTCATTCACATTTCATGGATTGTACTGAGTACTTTGAGAGCCATTGACATTACTGGTGGTTTCTCTCACACTTGTTAACAGTTCACATCATTGATTGGTAATCAAGTGGTTTCTACCATGTTCGACTTCAACACATTTAATCACATGGATAGAATCGTACTAGTTCGAGATGCGGAAATCAAGACCCTGGATCTAGTTTCTACCATCCAGGCTGCGAGGAATTTTGTTATCATTCATACAGTAGACTATTTATAAACAGATGGTTGCATCCATACTGTGTCTACACATGTCTATATTGTGATGTATTCAAAATCATTCCTGTATCAGAACAATTTAAGCTAGTTCTAGTTAGTTTTGATCTAAGTATGGGAATGCCTACCTCAGCGATGATATGTATACATATATATTTTGCATTGAATGTTTTTATAGGTTCCGACTGGGGTGTCCACAGGATGATCCTTGAAATGATAAAGTACTACACTCTTCATATATGACAGACTTCAGTTTCATCTATTCCAGACTTTTCACTTTAGGGGGCAATCTGTTACACTAAAAATTGTCATCCTGACATTTTGCTATGGGTATGAGCTCATTATAACTCATACTTCCCCCTTTTGTAAGTCTAATATATCAGTTCTTCATGTCAAGCCCTGAAAATCAGAGAAAAGTTCCTAAAAATCTCTTGAAATTTGGTATCGCACTTTCTCTATACATTTCCTGCGGGCCCGCACCTAATGTTCAGCTCTCTTGCGGACCTAAACCACACTTTATATGTGTTATAGGTGCAGACTCCTGTGAAACTCAAAAAGGCGAGAAAGTAAAGTTAAAAAGTTGATTTGAGATTAATTCTGGAAGATTCTAGACGAGAATTTTCGGGAATAAGTACGCTTTGATAAGGTGCATGTATCCCTTACCTTATGGAGTTAACCCCTTGATGTGAGGAGCTTATCCCTTTGAAGGAGGATTATATCCCTTCATATTTGGAACAGAAAAATCCCCTCTTTTCCATTATAAAAAGAGGCATTGGGTAGCCTCAAAGGGGAGTTCAAGCTTTAGAATATTTGAGGATAAGTGTTGTTGAGATTCAGACTCAGTTAAACAAGACTTTTGTGAGGAGAGATTACATACCTCTATTTTTCTTGGTTGAAAGAGTGTAGAGCTTGTCAAAGTAGAGAAGACTCCTTAGGACCCGGGAGAGCTGAGAAATTGAGTTTCCGAGTTGTAAGGTTTTTTTTCTTTGAAATTAATACAAATATACTCATTTTCTCAATAAGTTGTTTGTTAATGGTTTATTTCATAGATTCCTTAATTGCCCTATGATAAGCATGGTTTATGATGAGATCTATCACAGTGCTATGTAATACTTTTCTTGTTTGTGACTGCAGGTTTACAAGCGAAACTCCTTCAAGCGCGCGAAGGATAACAACAACTTCAAACAAGCACTAGACATAAGGTAGGTCTTTTAACACCTATATAGAGCTTTTCATATATTATATATGCTTAGAGAAAGATTAGTCTATTTGGTTTTTTGTTGCTAGATAATTTTAGTACTAGGGAGATCGGTCTTGTCCGCAAGAACGATTTATCCGTCCAACATGATTATACAAGGAAGGCATGGGTCTACTTCCTAAAACAAAAAAGTGAAGTGTTTGAGCGCTTCTGCCAATACAAAGCTCTTATTGAGAAGAAAAGTGGACACTACATCAAAGTGTTGAGGACTGACAGAGGTGGCGAATATCACAAGTGACTTCCTACATTTTTGCAGGGAGCATGGAATTCACAAGAAATTTACAACAAGGTATAAACCTCAGCAAAATGGTGTCGTGGAAAAGAAGAATATGGCCATTATGGAAATGACATGGAGTATGTTGAAGGCAAAGCATTTTCCAAATGATTAAATTTGGCTGAAGTTGTCGCTTGTGCAACATATATCATTAATAGGTGTCCAACCAAAAGTGTCAAGAACATAGTTCCTGAAGAGGCATGGAGTGGAAGAAAGCATAATGTCACTCACATGAGAGTGTTTGGGTGTGTGGTATATGCACATGTCCCGGATGAGTTGAGGAAGAAGTTGGACATTAAGGGGGAGAAATGTATATTTGTTGGATACAGTGATGAATCCAAGGTCTACAAGCTCTACAATCCATTAACCAAGAAATTCATAATCAACAGAGATTTTCAGTTCATAGAAGAGGAAGCATGGGATGTAAGTTTAGAGAAGACTATCAATTGGAAAACATATACACCACATGAAGACAAAGACAAATTGACCACAACCAGTAATATCTCAACGGTGACTCCTCCTACACCAACACAATCTCAGCAAAGCAGTCAACACAAATAATACGACAACGTCACACAGTAAAGAAAGTGATTCTCCAAGCACACCAAAAATATCTGAAACCCCATCTACTTCAAGCGCAACACTAAGTGACATGACAAGGCCATATTCCGGAAGCATAAGAGGACAAAAATTCAGAAATTTAAGTGAAATTTATGAGCAAAATGAATTTGATATTTGTGTTCGTCCGAATTCTTTGTTCACATTGTTTTGTCATGTAGATGACCCAATCCACTTTGAGGGTGCAGTCAAAGAAGAAAAATGGGTTGCGGCAATGGATGAAGAAATAAGAGCGATAGAAAAGAATGACACATGGGAGTTAGTGAAGTTTTTGCAAGGAAAATAAGTCATTTGAGTGAAGTGGGTCTATAAGACCAAGAGAAATATTGAAGGAAAGATTGAAAGACATAAAGCAAGGCTAGTTGTCAAAGGATACAAGCAACAACATGAAAGATATTACACAAAAAAATTTGCGCCAATCGCGCGGATGGAGACAATGCATTAAGTGTTGTCAATTTCTATGCAACGTAAATGGAAAGTGTATCAAATGGATGCAAAATCAATGTTCTTAAATGGTGTGCTTAAAGAGGAGGTATATGTTGTGCAACCTCCCGATTATGAGATAGAAGGCCAAGAAGACAAGGTGTATAGGTTGCGGAAAGCTCTTTATGGGCTGAAGCAAGTATTGTGTGCATGGTATAATAGGATAGATGCTTACAATGGACAATGGGTTTGACAAATGTGATGGTGAAACTACTCTCTACATCAAAGAAAGTGACAGTAAACTTCTTATTGTTGTTTTGTATGTAGATGATTTGATTTTTACAGGGAGTGATGATTTCCTCATCGTTGATTTCAAAGAAGTCATAAAAAGTGAGTTTGAAATGAATGACATGGGGTTGTTAAGATATTTTTTGGGCATAGAAGTGAAGCAAACAGAAAATGAAATTTTTATTTATCAAGAAAAGTATTTTGCAGACATTTTAGAGAGGTTTAATATGCAGAACAACAAGCCAACACTAACTCCAACACTCATGGGGTTGAATTCGAGCAAGGAATATTGTTGCAACAGTGTCAACCCGACATTATACAAAATTGTGGTGGGTAGCCTAATGTATTTGACCGCAACTAGGCTCGATATAATGTATACAATGAGTTTGGTGTCAAGGTTCATGGAGACACCCAAGGAGACACATTGGCAAGCAGCCAAAAGGATTTTAAAGTATGTCAATGGGACAGAGGATTATGGAGTTTTTTACACCGAAACAGATGATTTTAGGCTGGTTGGTTATACTGACAGTGACTGGGCAGGAAGTGTTGATGACAGAAAGAGCACGTCATGATATGTTTTTCATTTAGGCTCAGGAGTCATTTCATGGGCCTCCAAGAAGAAACTAACAGTATCATTGTCAACGCCATAAGTTTAATATGTCATCGCAACAAAAATAGCGTGTCAAGCAATTTGAATGAGAAGAATGTTGAGTGATTTATGCCATGAGAAAGAGGGAACAAAAACTATTTTCCACGACAACAGTTCCATAATTGCACTATCAAAGAATTTTATTTTTCACAAGAGGGAAAAGCACAATTATTCTAAATATCATTTCATAAGAGAATTAGTTAACATTTGTTAGATTGTGTTGCAGCACGCAGGTCAAAAGAATAGTTTGCAGAAATCTTCACAAAGCCATTGGCAAGTGGAAATTTTGTTTATCTCATAGATTTTTTGGGAATGGTCAATGGTGGTAGTTGTGATTAAGGGGGAGTGTTGGGAAATTAATCTCAACCACTGCATTAAATGAACTGGTAGCATCCATAATTGATCAGTAAATGTTTTGTAGGTTTCAGATTGAATTTGTAGGGAAGAAAATGGGTTAAATGGAGTTTTGAATAGGAGGACAATTACCCATTCCACAACATGCTAAAGAATCAAATGAAAATGAAAATTTAATCCATGGTTCGTAAAAATTTATGGGAAAACATTAACTCCCCAACACATAAAAACATTTTTTGTATAATGTCCATGATTGTGAATTAATTGACCCATGACTTGTATTAATTTTTTACTTTGTCATGTATTAATGCCTTAGATATATATATTTTAAACATACATTTATGTAGTTTAGATTCTGAATTGTGAGCTATATAAGTCTTGAAAGATAAGGGGATAGTGTGAGTGAAAATAACAGTTACAAGTTTACTGTGTGTTACTTTGTAGCCCCTGGTGAATGTAAATCTCGGTAAAAGGTAGTGTATGAATGTATTTTATATTTTGAAGTTATAATATAAATTTTGGTTTGTTGCAACCTGCTTATGTTACAAGTTTATTGTGTGTTACTTAGCAACCCCTAGTGAATGTAAATCTCGGTAAAAGGTAGTGTATGAATGTGTTTGATGATTTGAAGTTATAATATAAAGTTTGGTTTGTTGCAATATGCTTATGGAGATTTCACGTGTGAGTAAATCCGTTTGATTTTCTTTGCTCCATTATAGTTAAAAGAAATACTGTTATGATTTGAATTCAGCAACTATGTTGTTTCAATTAAGACCTCTGCAAATTTGTATGTTGAGAAAATAATTTCCCATGTTTAATCTTAACAATTTTGAGATATTGAGTTAACACTCAAAAAATTTGAGATATTGAGTTAACACTCAAATTTATATAAATGAGAGGCTTTGTTTGAAAAAACCTAAAATAATTATTAGAATTGTGGTTGAGGCATTTGTTATACACTGTTTTCTTTCAAGAAAAAGAACATTTGAAACTTGTGTTTAACGTCTTGTATCAACAGAGTTAGACATTTAAATCCAATTTGATGAAACCTTGGTTCTTGAAATGGAAAAATTAGCTTTGGGCCCTTTTATTTTATTTGGCTCAAAATTTGATAAAAAATTTAATTCAAAGAATACTATTAAAAAGCTAGTGCCTACAAATTTTTATTTTTTTCCTGTGACGATTTCTGGAAATTTCTGTTTCATGGTTGTGTTTGAGGTTTTGTGTTAAAATGGGTGCAGAAAAGATTGGGTTTTTTTTTTTCTTTAAATTTTTATTATGGTACTTCACTAAGTTTCATTGCAATGCAATGTGTTTATCTCAAACCTCATTAAATGCTTTAATTCTTCAATGGAATTAATACCTTGTTATTAAATATACAATCACGCTATTGACTGATTATTTTGATATAAGTTCTAAAATACAACACAAAGATGATTATTGTAGTTTTATGTAATATCCCATTTCGGGGATATCTCTAAAACACGGCAAACTCCAACTAGAGATGGACTGGGAGGGAATTTACCAGATATTCCGCCTCTGAAAGAGGACGAGATCCGGAGACTATCTGGCCCTTTCCAGACTCTGTATATAGATCTGATTGAATAATCCCACTCAAAAGTGACTTGCAGCAATATTTAAATGCATATATGAGCATACCATGAAGAGACAGCGTTTTACAATGAGTTGTAATATCCCAAAAATGGATTTCTCAGCAAATCATGCCTGAAAAATGCATTCTTAAGCTATTATGGCTTCAAATACCATAGAATATGTCTAAAAATTCTCAGCAACCAAAATAAATAATATCATCACTCTTTACTCAACTTTTAAGGGCAAAAAGGTGGGGAAAAGTGAGGATTTTGGCCCTAAAATGAGTGTATAAGAAAATATGCGTAAAATAATGGGTCAAGGTTCTACAATATGTTATATTTGGTTAAGAGGGACTTCCATGTTGAATTTAAGCTCAAAAAATGGCGTTTTTCTATGTTAAACAGTTCCTCCTTCTCGACTAGTCAAGAAAAACCCTGATTTCCCATGACTTTGAGTATGCAGAAATTTACTGAAGCAAGGGAAGCATATTTTCTGAAGGAATAAGATTTAAAAAACTATTAAAAATCATAGAATAAGTTTTGGAACATGGCATAGGCATTAAGCAAGGTTAAACAACCTTTTTTTCACATAAAATCCCTCAAGATTGATGTGTTGCAAGACAAGAGAATGACCCAGAAACCCTTCAGCGTTATTTCTAGGAGGATGAAGCTTATATTTATTATATTACAGATCTGAAACTGATAAATACATGAAAAAAAAGATCTATAATGAGAAAAAATTCCCAAAGGGATCTTTATTACATTCCCCTTGGGGATTTCAGCAATACATGAAAATGTCGGAGTTGTTGGGCAGCTGCTGCAACTCAAATCTGAAACTCAATAGATAAGGCTGAAGATGATGAAAAAACTGAAGTAGACCTCCTCCAATGGATCTCCAAAGTGGAAGGTTGATCCTTACACTTGAGATTTCACCCTCAAATCAATCTGCAAACCCTCACTGCAGATACACCATGAAAATAACACAGTCACTAAGATGGAATGCGTAGTGAGTGGAATAGAACACTTTGGCCAAGTGCCAAGATCTGCAAATCAGCTCCAATTTCCTCCAATCTGATCCTCCAAATGGAAGAAATAATATCCCTCTAAAAAACAAGAGAAGGAAGAGGTGTTGTGGAATCTCCATGGCAACATCCTACAACACAGTATTATGTTGTTGTAGCAATAACGCTGGCCTGGAGGATGATGCTGAAAAACCAACCTTGCCCGAGCAGGCACTTGAATTCCCCCGGGGCTAAGGGAGAGATCTCCGACCGGAGACACTCAGTGCACTAAACAGTGCTGCAAACTAGTTAAACAACCAGCGTGCTCAAGAATTTGAAATGACTAACTCAATATCATAAACATATCCATGAATGGCAATAGCTCTCCTCTCCTCCATTTATATAGCAACTGGAGACTCCTCATGGGCCCTTCCTCTAGAAGCTTCCCTTTCTCTATAAACTTCCCTCCTATGTAGTGCTTTCCAACTCATACCCTACGCTGGTTGACTTGGTCAAACCTCTTTGCAAATATCTCCTTTCACACATGAGGGTGTAAAATCTGGTTCCATGGCTGATCCCTTTTCATACTAGAGGGATTTTATTTATGTTTTTATTCTACTTAAGTGAGTTAGACCCTATTTACTCACTTTTTATTGATTTACAAAATATAGACGGCAAAACTATACAAAATCAAATATTCCAATTAGTTGTCGCTAATTAGGAATATTACAGTCCCCCCCCCCGACAAAATGTTGCTTGCCCTTAAGCAACTAAAGTGATGGATCTGAAGAATCTCCACTCAAGGCATGGAGTCTGAAATATTATGAGGAACATCTCCCTAATGTGGATCCTCCATCCCTAAGAAATCATCCAAACAAAATGAGTCACCTCCCAACAAGGCAACTCCTGAAAATCTCCTTCCACCTCAAGCTCCAGTAATGAAGGTGGGCTGAAAATCTGAACTTGGCAAGCATCATAGCTTACCCCATGTTGTCCTTCTCTCCACTCATGACAAGTGCAGAGTGTATGTTGATCCTAGGCTGCAAAATTATTGCCCTCCAATGGCAAAGTGAAGAACAATCCTCCAAAGAAGGCTCCTCCAACAATGAAGAACAAGTTGGCCCAAAATAATCCATCCATGAATAATAGGACATGGTCATCATGGAACATCCTAATGAGAGATTTTTTGAAGGTTTTACATGATATTACATGATGCAAACAATTTCTCACAAGGATACAATGCAGTCTCATCCACTGCAACTTCAGAAAATTACATGGCAAGCAATGTCCATTCATCACATCTGCAAAAGGATAGTAAATGGTTGAATGTAACAACAATAATACATGATCAAGAACTTGCCCATGGCTGTGCAATGGATGAATTTCAATCTTATGGCCCTCCTCAAAAGAGAACAAATATTTGGTTGTGGTGGCCATATCTCCTCTCAGGCTCCCATTAGAACATGTAGTGCAGGAATTGTGAGAATTCTTCCCACTCACTGACACATCCAGCTCATGTGTCTCTCTCATAATCAAGCCTCCCATAAAAATCTGATCTATATCAGCAAATGAAGACATGATAAGCAGCAAAATAAAGAAAATTCTGAAGGTTACAAGTGATGAAAGAAGGTACCTACAGCTTTCCTCATAGTGACAACGCAGTTTTACAAGTTGCTGCTTGATAAGAGTACATGGAAAAATGCTTCTTTTTACATGGTTAATCATGCATGTATTTATATGATACATGCTATAGTGTAGCAACTGAACATACATGTGGTGATAAAACATTTTCCCAAGGCCACAAAAGAGATGGCTACCTCCATCATGTAGATTGGAACAGTACAATTCATGGAGCAATTTGACAAGCTTGCCCTCTAGTGAAGCAATGCACTGCATAAGAATGGTAAGAGTGTGAAAATCAATGAATGTATAAACAATATTCTCACCATATTCTGGAAGTAAGATGGTACATGGGTCCATACATGAGTCCTTCATAGTGTTCTGGCATGCTATGAAGAAGAATGAACCATGTGCTGCAAAAAGATAATCCTCCTTATGCTTGAAAACCCAAGTCAAGAAGAATATGCCATAGATGTCTCTATCATCATTACCTCCTCTTTGTTCATCAAGTGCAACAAATATGAAGTGATCCTAGGACCTATGGGTTATAGATCCACCATATCTCTATTGGGCACACTTCATCCATAATTCTCTGCTCCAAAGTGACAGCGTTGTGAGTTCATGCAAACAAGCTCCTGTCAATACAAAGATCTGTTCTTTGACATGCTCCTTGTCAAAGACTCCTCTAATAATGCTGCAAAAAATGTGGAATACTTCCCAAGATGGAAGTGCTTCCCAATCATCATCAAAGACCAAGGAGATAGTGCCATCCCTTCCTCCTGCAACATCATACAAAGTGTGAGAGAAAATCTGCCCTTGCTCTCCCAAGCAAAGCAACAAAGTATTTTGTTTCCTCCTCATACTTCCATCATACAACTCATGTGATGAAGACACATCATGCATCCATTCTCTATGCTGCTCAATGATGCAAGTATCCTGCCATATTTTGTCCATCCTCCCACTCTTTGGAAGAGTGTTTGCCAAGTGATGGCCAAACTCTTTCAAGAGTAACCAGCTTAGCCAAGCCTCCTGCTGCCCGGTATCATAGATCTGCAAGTAGCTTCCTAGCTCCTTGCTCATCAACCACATCCACTCAATCACCTTTGGATGCCTCCTTCTTCTCCTCATCCTGGTACTCCTCCCATGAGGGCTAACATCCTCCCAAATCAAATTCTTGTTTTTGCACTTTATGGGACTTTGCAATGTAAGCTTCTCAAGGATAAATGAGACCCTATCAAGAATCAAATAGGTGTTAGGGAAAAACCTCCCATCATGATGTGTATGGCTCAAGGGATGTCCAACACAAGCATGAGAGATGTTATCCATCCTAATATGTCCTCCATCTTCTATCTTCTCTTGTGAGAAGGGAAGAAAATCATTGCATTCCATGGTGTGTCGAAGTGCATCTCCAATGAGATTTCTCCTTGAGACCTCCCTTTCATCCATAGTCTTCCAAAACCAATGAGTTCTTGGATCTGAAAGTAGAAGTTCCTCTTTGAGCTGAGAGGAGCTCATTGAGAAAGTGTCATCTTGAAGGGAGAAAAGGTTTCTTACTCCAAGATGTCTACCATCAATCTTCAAGGCTTCAAACCCCAACCTCCAATGTGATGTACAATCTAAAAATGGCTCATGAGAATGATGGTTTGATTCCTTCTTGAGTGTTTCTATGTTGCACAACACAGTGCAACCAAGCTGCTCTATAGTAGCAATGGGATTTGACCCTTGGTCATGCAAAAGTAAATCTCCACATTGATCAGAAGAATTTGCTGCAACAATGGAATGTGGAAATCTTCTCATACCTTGATGTGCATTTGGAACTTCTTGTAGGGCTACAAGAGTCCCTTCCTCAGAAGTGTGGCTGCCCCAACTGTTGATGTATGTGGCTGCTCCTCTATGAGTGTGACAGCGTTATCACAATGTTTCTCAAGTGGTGATGTGATCTCTTCTTTGTTTTTTCTTACTCCATCAAAAGTTTCGATCAACCTTTGAGTGAAATTTGCAAAATTCTCCACCCTTGCATGGCTCAAGTGGCTGCACCACCAATCATAGGCTTCACCCTCCAAGTGCAGCACTAAGATTTCAACAGCTTCTTTCCCTGCTATAGGATGTAGTAGGAAAAATGCCTCCAACTTTCTCACCCAAGTTCTTGCATTAGATGACCCATCAAAGGTAGACAACACAAATTTGTTTCCTTTGATTTCTTTTCTGCTACATGGTCTCTTCTCTTCCTTCAGCTGGATGAAATGAGGAAAATCTAGAGTCTCCCTGAAGGCTCTAGGTTGAGATCTATACTCAACAAGGTAATCACTAAGAATCTGATGATCCAAATATCTTCCATGCTCAATATCTTCTTCTTGATGAGAATAGGAAGCACATGATACTTCCTCTTCCTTTTCTTCAATCTTCTTGACCTCCTTAAAGGTGGATGCATTTCCTCTGGATCTGAAAATAGATGAGAATAAACTCATATTTTTCAATGTTCTAATCTTCTTGGGCTTAGATTCATAGGGGTTAGTGGATCCCTCATACATGGGAAAAGGAGACCTCCCAATGGTACGTTGCAACTCTGAACTATACATGCTAGAAACCCCACTGTTCCTTCCTCCTTCATCCTACCTGAGCTGACAGTAATCTCTGAAGGGAAAAGCTTCTTTGAAGTCTTCCCCCTTGGACTTCCATTCTCGAAAATAATCTCCAAAGGGTATATGATCATGTTGCCTTCCTTTCTCACTCGGTACTGGAGGTAAGAATGTAGGCATTGTGATCCTAATACACGGTTTCTTTTCTGGTGTCGTAGATAACTAGCTCCATAGTCTGAGCCAGAAATATGCTTTGATACCACTGTAATATCCCGTTTTGCGGATATCTCTAAAACACGGTAAACTCCAACCAGAGATGGATTGGGAGGGCATTTACCAGATATTCTGCCTCTGAAAGAGGACGAGATCCGGAGGCTATCTGGCCCTTTATAGACTCTTTCTATAGATATTCTTGAATAATCCCACTCAAAAGTGACTTTCAGCAATATGAAAATGCATATATGAGCATACCATGAAGAGACAGCGTTTTACAATGAGCTGTAATATCCCAAAAATGGATTTCTTAGCAAATCATGCCTGAAAAGCGCATTATTCAGGTATGATGGCTTCATCTACCATATAATATGTTTGAAAATTCTCAGCAACAAAAAAAAATAACAACAGCACTTTTACTCAGCTTTTAAGGGCAAAAAGCTGGGGAAAAGTGAGGATTTTGGACCTAAAATGATTGTATAAGAAAATATGCGTAAACTTATGGTTCAATGTTCTGTAATATGTTATATTAGGTTAAGAGGGACTTCAATGTCTAATTTCAGCTCAAACAAAGGCGTTTTTCTATGTTAAACAGTTCCTCCTTCCCGACTAATCAAGAAAAACCCTGATTTCCCATGACTTTGAGTATGCAGAAATTTACTGAAGAAAGGGTAGCGTATTTTGTGAAGGAATAAGATGTAAAACACTATGAAAAATCATATAATAAGTTTAGGAACATGGCATAGGCATTAAGCAAGGTTAAATAGCCATTTTTCATAGAAAATCCCTCAAGATTGAGGTGCTGCAAGACAAGAGAATGACCCAGAAACCCTTCAGCATTATTTCCAGGAGGCTGAAGCTTATATTTATTAGATTATAGATCTGAAACTGATAAATACATGAAAACAGAGATCTATAATGAGACAAAATGCCCAAAGGGCTCTTTATTACATTCCCCTTGGGGATTTCAGAAATACATGAAAATGCCGGAGTTGTTGGCCAGCTGTTGCAACTCAAATATGGAACTCAATAGAGAAGGCTAAAGATGATGAAAAAACTGAAGTAGACCTCCTCAAATGGATCTCCAAAGTGGAAGGCTGATCCTTACACTTGAGATTTCACCCTCAAATCAATCTGCAAACCCTCACTGCAGATACACCATGAAAATAACGCAGTCAGTAAGAGGGACTGCACAGTGAGTGGAATAGAACACTTTGGCCAAGTGCCAAGATCTGCAAATCAGCTCCAATTTCCTCCAATCTGATCCTCCAAAGGGAAGAAAGACTCTCCCTATGAAAAACAAGAGAAGGAAGAGGTATTGTGGAATCTCCACAGCAACACCCTACAACACAGTATTATGTTGCTGCAGCAATAACGTTGTCCTAGAGGATGATGCTGAAAAACAAACCTTGCCTGAGCAGGCACTCAAAGTCGCCCGGGGCTAACGGCGAGATCTTCGACCGGAGACACTCAGTGCACTAAACAATGTTGCAGACTAGTTAAACAACCAGCGTGCTCAAGAAGTCGAAATGACTAACTCAATATCATAAACATATCCATGAATGACAATAGCTCTCCTCTCCTCCATTTATATAGCAACTGGAGACTCCTCATGGGCCCTTCCTCTAGAAGCTTCCCTTTCTCTAGAAACTTCCCTCCTATGTAGTGCTTTTCAACTCATACCCTACGATGGTTGACTTGGTCAAACCTCTTTGCAAATATCTCCTTTCACACATGAGGATGTGAAATCTGGTTCCATGGCTGATCCCTTTTCATACTAGAGGGATTTTATTTATGTTTTTATTCTACTTAAGTGAGTTAGACCCTCTTTACTCACTTTTTATTTATTTACAAACCATAGATGGCAAAACTATACAAAATCAAATATTCCAATTAGCTGTCGCTAATTAGGAATATTACAGTCCCCCCCGACAAAATGTTTCTTGCCCTCAAGCAACTGAAGTGATGGATCTGAAGAATCTCCACTCAAGGCATGGAGTCTGAGATATGATGAGAAACATCTTCCTCATGTGGATCCTCCATCCCTAAGCAATCATCCAAACAAAATGAGCCACCTCCCAACAAGGGAACTCCTGAAAATCTCCTTCCACCTCAAGCTCCGATATTGAAGGTGGGCTGAAAATCTGAACTTGGAAAGCATCATAGCTTACCCCATGCTTTCCTTCTCTCCACTCATGACAAGTGTAGAGTGTATGCTGATCCTGGGCTGCAAAATTATTGCCCTCCAATGGCAAAGTGAAGAACAATCCTCCAAAGAAGGCTCCTCCAACAATGAAGAACAAGTTGGCCCAAAACAATCCATCCATGAAGAATAGGACATGGTCATCATGGAACATCCTAATGAGAGGGTTTTTGAAGGTTTTACATGATTATACATTATGCAAACAATTTCTCACAAGGATACAATGCAGTCTCATCCACTGCAACTTGAGAAAATTACATGGCAAGCAATGTCCATTCATCACATCTACTAAAGGATAGTAAATGGTTGAATGTAAAAACAATAATACATGATAAAGCACTTGCCCATGGCTGTACAATGGATGAATTTCAATCTTATGGCCCTCCTCAAAAGAGAACAAATATTTGGTTATGGTGACCATATCTCCTCTCAGGCTCCCATTAGAACATGTAGTGCAGGAATTGTGAGAATTCTTCCCACTCACAGACACATCTAGCTCATGTGTCTCTCTCATAATCAAGCCTCCCATACAAATCTAATCTATATCAACAAATGAAGACATGAGCAGTAGCAAAATAAAGAAAATGTTGAAGGTTACAAGTGATGCAAGAAGGTACCAACAACTTTCCTCATAGTGACAGCGCAGTTTTACAAGTTGCTGCTTGATAAGAGTACATGGAAAAATGTTTCTTTTTACATGGTTAATCATGCATGTCTTTTTATGATACATGCTATAGTGCAGCAACTGAACATACATGTGGTGATAAAACATTTGCCCAAGGCCACAAAAGAGATGGCTGCCTCCATCATGTAGATTGGCCCAATACAATTCATGGAGCAATTTGACAAGCTTGCCCTCTTGTGAAGCAATGCACTACATAAGAATGATAAGAGTGTGAAAATCAATGAATGTATAAACAAGATTCTCACCATATGCTGGAAGTAAGATGGTACATGGGTCCATACATGAGTCCTTCATAGTGTTTTGGCATGCTATGAAGAAGAATGAACTATGTGCTGCAAAAAGATAATCCTCCTTATGCTTGAAAACCCAAGTCAAGAAGAATATGCCATAGATGTATCTATCATCATTACCTCCTCTTTGTTCATCAAGTGCAACAAATATGAAGTGATCTTGGGACCTATGGGTTATAGATCCACCATATCTCTACTGGGCACACTTCATCCATAAGTCTCTGCTCCAAAGTGACAACGCTGTGAGCTCATGCAAATAAGCTCTTGTCAATACAAAGCTTGGTTCTTTGACATGCTCCTTGTCAAAGACTCCTCTAATAATGCTGCAAAAAATGTGGAATACTTCCCAAGATGGAAGTGCTTCCCAATCATCATCAAAGACCAAGGAGATAGTGCCATCACCTCCTCCTGCAACATCATACAAAGTGTGAGAGAAAATCTGCTCTTGCTCTCTCAAGAAAAGCAACATAGTATGTTGCTGCCTCCTCATACTTCCATCATACAACTCATGTGATGAAGACACATCATGCATCCATTCTCTATGCTACTCAATGATGCAAGTATCTTGCCATCTTTTTTCCATCCTCCCACTCTTTGGAAGAGTGTTTGCCAAGTGATGGCCAAACTCTTTCAAGAGTAACCAGCACAGCCAAGCCTCCTACTGCCCGGTATCATAGATCTGCACGTAGCTTTCTAGCTCCTTGCTCATCAATCACATCCACTCAATCACCTTTGGATGCCTCCTTCTTCTCCTCATCCTGGTACTCCTCCCATGAGGGCTACCATCCTCCCAAATCAAATTCCTGTCTTTTCACTTTATGGGATTTTGAGATGTAAGCTTCTCAAGGATCAATGAGACCCTATCAAGAATCAAATAGGTGGTAGGGAAAAACCTTCAATCATGATGTGTATGTCTCAAGGGATTTCCAACACAAGCATGAGAGATGTTATCCATCCTAAGATGTCCTCCATCTTCTATCTTCTCTTGTGAGAAGGGAAGAAAATCATTGCATTCCATGGTGTGTCGAAGTGCATCTCCAATGAGATTTCTCCTTGAGAGCTCCCTTTCATCCATAGTCTTCCAAAACCAATTAGGTCTTGGATCTGAAAGTATAATTTCCTCTTTGAGCTAAGAGGAGCTCATTGAGAAAGTGTCATCTTGAAGGGAGAAAAGGTTTCTTACTCCAAGATTTCTACCATCAATATTCAAGGCTTCAAACCCCAACCTCCAATGTGATGTACAATCCAAAAATGGCTCATGAGACTGATGGTTTGATTCCTTCTTGAGTGTTTCTATGTTGCACAGCGCGGTAAAACCAAGCTGCTCTATAGTAGCAATGGGATTTGACCCTTGGTCATGCAAAAGTAAATCTCCACATTGATCAAAATAATTTGCTGCAACAATGGAATGTGGAAATCTTCTCATACCTTGATGTGCATTTGGAACTTCTTGTAGGGCTGCAAGAGTCCCTTCCTCAAAAGTGTTGGTTGCCCCAACTGTTGATGTATGTGGCTACTCCTATATGAGTGTGACAGCGTTATCACAATGCTTCTCAAGTGGTGATGTGATCTCTTCTTTCTTTGTTCTTACTCCATCAAAGGTTTGGATCAACCTTTGAGTGAACTCTGCAAAAGTCTCCACCCTTGCATGGCTCAAGTGGCTGCACCACTAATCATAGGCTTCACCCTCCAAGTGCAGCGCTGAGATTTCAACAGCTTCTTTCCCTACTACAGGATGTAGTAGGAAAAATGCCTCCAAACTTCTCACCCAAGTTCTTGCATTAGATGACCCATCAAAGGTAGACAACATAAATCTATTGCCTTTGATTTCTTTTCTGCTGCATGGTCTCTTCTCTTCCTTTAGTTGGATGAAATGAGGAAAATATAGAGTCTCCCTGAAGGCTCTAGGTTGAGATCTATACTCAACAAGGTAATCACTAAGAATCTGATGATCCAAATATCTTCCATGCTCAATATATTCTTCTTGATGAGAATAGGAAGCGCATGATACTTCCTCTTCTTTTTCTTCAATCTTCTTGACCTCCTCAAAGGTGGATGCATTTCCTCTGGATCTGAAAATAGATGAGAATAAACTCATCTTTTTCAATGTTCTGATCTTCTTAGGCTTAGGTTCACAGGGGCAGTGGATCCCTCATACATGGGAAAAGGAGACCTCCTAGTGGTACGCTGCAACTCTTAACTCTGCATGCTAGAAGCCCCACTGTTCCTTCCTCCTTCATCCTACCTGAGCTGACAGTAATCTCTGAAGGGAAAATCTGCTTTGAAGTCTTCCCCCTTGGACTGCCATTCTCGGAAATAATCTCCAAAGGGTATATGATCATGTTGCCTTCCTTTCTCACTCGGTACTGGAGGTAAGAATGTAGGCATTGTGATCCTGGTACACGATTTCTTTTCCGGTGTCGTAGATAACTAGCTCCACAGGCTGAGCGAGAACTATGCTATGATACCATTGTAATATCCCGTTTCGGGGATATCTCTAAAACATGGCAAACTCCAACCAAAGATGGACTGGGAGGGCATTTACCGGATATTCTGCCTCTGAAAGAGGACGAGATCCAGAGGCTATCTGGCCCTTTCTTGACTCTGTCTATAGAGCTGCTTGAAGAATCTCACTCAAAAGTGACTTGCAGCAATATGCAAATGCATATATCAGCATACCATGAAGAGACAACGTTTTACAATGAGCTGTAATATCCCAAAAATTGATTTCTCAGCAAATCATGCCTGAAAAATGCATTCTTTAGGTATGAATGCTTCATCTACCATATAATATGTCTGAAAATGCTCAGAAACCAAAAGAAAGAACAGCAGCACTTTTACTAAGCTTTTAAGGGAAAAAAGGTGGGGAAAAGTGAGGATTTTGGCCCTAAAATGAGTGTATAAGAACATTTGCATAAAATGATAGGTCAAGGTTTTGTAATATGTTATATTAGATTAAGAGGGACTTCCATGTCGAATTTCAGCTCAAAAAAAGGTGTTTTTCTATGTTAAACAGTTCCTCCTTCCCAACTAATCAAGAAAAACCCTAATTTCCCATGACTTTGAGTATGCAGAAATTTACTGAAGCAAGGGTAGCGCATTTTCTAAAGGAATAAGATGTAAAACACTATGAACAATCAGAGAATAATTTTAGGAACATGGCATAGGCATTAAGCAAGGTTCAACAGTCCTTTTTCATAGAAAATCCCTCAAGATTGAGGTGTTGCAAGACAAGAGAATGACCCAAAAACCCTTCAACATTATTTCCAGGAGGCTGAAGCTTATCTTTATTATATTACAGATCTACAACTAATAAATACATGAAAACAGAAATCTATAATGAGACAAAATGCCCAAAGGGCTCTTTATTACATTCCCCTTGGGGATTTCAGCAATACATGAAAATGTCATAGTTGCTGGGCAGCTGCTACAACTCAAATCTAAAACTCAATAGAGAAGGCTGAAGATGATGAACAAACTGAAGTAGACCTCCTCCAATGGATCTCCAAAGTCGAAGGTTGATCCTTACACTTGAGATTTCACCATCAAATCAATCTGCAAACCCTCACTGCAGATACACCATGAAAATAACGCTGTCACTAAGAGGGACTGGACAGTGAATGGAATAGAACACTTTGGCCAAGTGCCAAGATCTGCAAATCAGCTCCAATGTCCTCCAAAGGGAAGAAAGACTCCCACTGAAAAACAAGAGAAGGAAGAGGTGTTGTGGAATCTCCACGGCAACACCCTACAACACAGTATTATGATGCTGCAGCAATAACGTTGTCCTTGAGGATGACGCTGAAAAACCAACCTTGCCCGAGAAAGCACTCAAAGTTCCCCAGGGCTAAGGGCGAGATCTCCGACCGGAGACATTCAGTGCACTAAACAGTGCTGCAGACTAGTTAAACAACCAGCGTGTTCAAGAAGTCGAAATGACTAACTCAATATCATAAACATATCCATGAATGACAATAGCTCTCCTCTCCTCCATTTATATAGAAATTGGAGACTCCTCATGGGCCCTTCCTCTAGAAGCTTCCTTTTCTCTAGAAACTTCCCTCCTATGTAGTGTTTTCCAACTCATACCCTGCGTTGGTTGACTTGATCAAACCTCTTTGCAAATATCTCCTTTCACACATGAGGGTGTGAAATCTAGTTCCATGGCTGATCCATTTTCATACTAGAGGGATTTTATTTATGTTTTTATTCTACTTAAGTGAGTTAGACCCTCTTTACTCACTTTTTATTTATTTACAAACCTTAGACAACAAAACTATACAAAATTGAATATTCCAATTAGTTGTCGCTAATTAGGAATATTACATGTTATATGTATGCATCAACTATAGAAAAAGAAGGTTCTTATGTGTGAAAGTAATTTCAAAGGTATGCCATAGGTCTCTTTAGAAATAGAGATTTTATATTTTTATTTTAATTATAAATAATTAATAGATAAATTATATAATTAAATTTTTGTTGTATATTTTTAGTATTAGTTGAAATAGAAAGTTGAGATTTATTTTAAAAATAGGTATGTCATTTTTATTTTTCAGTTAAATTAAAAATATTATAATTAAATTAAAATAAACTAAGTATAATATATTTTGATTTTGATTGTGAAATTAGTTATGGCTTCTATCTATGTGATATTAAATATATTATAAAATTAGATTAAAATAAATAAGTTATGCTTTTTTTAACATGTTATATTGATAAACCATAATATTGATTTATGGTACTATAAGAAAGCATATTTAAGTGTTAAAAATTACTATAGTAAAATAAAAATGAATCTATATAATTAATAATATTGTTACATCTTTTTTAAATATATATAATTTAATTAATTTTTATAATTTTTTTAAATTTTAATTAAGTAAAATGCATTATAAAATTTTGAGATTTCTATCATAGTTTAATATGTATAGATATTTATCAATCATTTATATATGAGCTAAATGAGATCATGGTTGTTAAATCATAATACAATACATCCAAACTATTACTTTACATTACCTTGTTAAATCATCATACAATAAACCTAAATTGTTATTTTGCATTTAGTATTTAGAATTAACCTATTAATAATTACAACAATATGTATCATCATAATGTATGTAATTACAGAGACACATATAAATTTGCCATGAGATGGTATTTTACGGTTTTATTCTGTGGCCGCCATGAAAGGTCATCTGCCTGAAAAGAGTCAGTACTGGTCGACCAACATTAGCTCAAATTCTGAATTTTTCTTAAGTCAGTGTTATCGCATCTACCAAGTCCATGCAATTTGGGCAAGGCTGGCCTAATTTTATCTGCTCTTCATCAAGAAGATTCATCTGGGAAAACAAAATCCAGCTAAATTCTGCGTGAAAAGTTCCATATAACTTCCATGGTGTTGAACAGAAAGCCGAGGTTCTGTCAAAAATCCCATTGGAAAAGTTATTTAATAAAAACAACAGACTTGGATAACAATGGAACTATTTTGGGGTCGGTATTTTAGCCGGTTTATGGAATTTCCTTTGGACAGCGGGTTCTTTCAAATTCCATTAATCATACTTTTTACCTTAGGAGGATGCAGCAATGGTGAACAACCATACATGAGTACAAGGCAAACACATGGTACTAATGGTCAATGATGTTTTCCGGAGTATTTATATATAAATATATAATAATAATGGTTAATGTATATTGAGACTAAATTTTGGTTTATGGGATCTAAAGAAATAGCTATTTAATTTGTTTTAAATTTGTACTCTTATGCTCAAAGAGTTTGGATTGGAGAGATGTTCCGAACTCACTATAATTTTGACATTTTAAAATACTAGGAAAGTCGGTATTGCAACAAAAATTATGAAACTGAGATCTAATGTGGGTGTATCCGAGGGCACTCTAAGAGGAAGTGATTTTCATCCTCAATGTTCATATTCTCACAGAGATTGCAGATCCTTTCCACCCATTGTGTTTTAGGGACTGGCCAACTAACACTTTCACTATGGAGTTCATGAGAGTTCGTGCTTATCTTGGCTATATTAATTTTTTCTTTGATCTAGTTAAAACAAAAAGATACTTTTGATCTTCTAGAGTAGTGTTGATGACCTCCTTATAATATCTTAATTTTCTTTTAGCTTCTAAATCTTTCTCACACCACTTTTTCTCTTTAAACTTAAAAGTAACAATATTTTTAATGTTATTTATATTTTGCAATACAATATTTTGGTCAATCTCTCGATGGTTTAACGAGATCTTGGTATCTTTATACCAACCTAGTTTGAACTTAGATGATTTTGGCTAGAATTTAAATCTAACTTAGAAAATCTATAGTCTCTCATATTATTAATTTTATATTTGTACAACAAAAACTTAATCATAGCTAAAATCTCAATGATAAAAAAAAGCCAAAATATATATATATATATATTTCTTTTTATATATACCATACAAAACTATCGGAAAAAGTTCCCTGTTAAAAAAGGTGGTTAAAAAATGTGGCCGTCTCTGTGAAATTAATATAGAGTCAATCCCATATTAACCTTGTAATTCAACTCAGGAACAAAGATTACATATACCGGAGTTGACTAATCTCTGTAAAGGCTGAATATTAAGCAGCTTTGGTTGGGTAAATTTATTATTTTTTCTATTTAGATTTAACAATAAATCGTTGTAATAATTTTATGGTAATAGTTTAAAGTTTTGTTGTTGAACTATCTCAAAACTAAAATATGTATATTTTATATATAAAAATATAAAAGATATTTTTATATATTAAAAATTAAAATATATATATTTCTTATATAAAATATAAAAAAATATTATATATATATCTATATATATAATTTACAAAATAATATTTTTTATTTATTTATTTTGAATAATTAGCTATGAAAGACTCTCAAATATTAATTTTGAAATAAGTTTCTCTTAATAAGTGTGCATATATTATAAGTAGATTCGATAGAGCATTATTGAAGAACTAATCGATAAATTATACCTAAAGCATTAGTTTGTGTTTGATTATTTAATTTTTTTTTATTTACCGACTTTTGGTTTATGAAATACATTTTTTCATTTATATAATTAAATAGTAGTTTATTCTCTGAAATTTAATTGGGAAAATTGAAGTCTTACAGCCTACTTCAATTTTCATAATAAAATATTTTTTTTCTTGGAATTTTAGGTTAAGGTATTTACAGTATGATATTATTCATTGTAAATTAAAGTTTGTTTTCATTTTCAATTATGCAAAGTTTTAAAGGTAAAATGATATTTTTATGGGAGTTGTTTACTGGTACAACAAAATAGCTTGAACGAAAGTTTTTTTTAGGAATTTGGTAAAAAAAATTCAAAAAATCAAGTAATTGGAGTGTTTGAATTTTTTTATTTTTATTTTTTTGTGAAAAAGAGACACCCAAAATTCTGATGTTTGACCGGTGTAATCCAAATTTTCAAAAAATTCTGCCATAATTTTTCATAATCTCGCTGGAATTTATGAGTTATTTTGTGGGTTTTTTAGACTAAGCTATTAACAATTAATTTCTTTGACAACCTATTAAACCGCAGTTATGCACCATGGTATCTACCATCTTCACAACTTTATTAGTATTTTTTTAATGATAATGGTTTGGAATTTTACTAAGTCTAGGGATTTTGGTCTAATGGAAAACCTCAAAATGGTATCCCACATTGTTAGTATGGATCAAGTGGATGGATCATGTGGAGTAAGTGCCACTCTTAGGATCCACCCTGGAACACCTCAAAAAGTAATGATAATGGTTTGGAAGACTAAGAAATTTGTTGTATTGGATTGGAAGAGTAATATTAATAAAAAACTAAATCATTATCATTCTTAGAGTGGATTCTTTATCTTTTTCTATGACACCAGCTTGATGTTAGCAATTCTTTCAAACCCTTAGAGTTTCATTCCTGGTTTTTTGGGAACCTTATTTAAAAGAAAAAAATATTTGCTTTGCCAAATTACAGTAAGACACAAAGCAATAGTCGGCCTTGTAGTCTTTATCTTTAAACAAAATCAAAACTCATGTATTATTGTTCTATCTATATCTCTAACATGTAGTTTATTGTTTTATTCAAAACACTTTACATGTATTATTGTTTTATTTATATCTTTGGCATGTAGTTTCTCAAAAAAAAATTGTGATAGTAAGTAGTTTTTTTAAGGACATGTTGGAATTTTCTTTTTGGTAAAAAGAGAATTTAAGAAACAAATCTAACTTATTTAACTTTAAATTTTCATTATGTCCAATATATCACTCCAATTGCGGCTTAGGAATTGAACCCGTAACTTCGCATCAAAGAGTGTCTTAACAAAGCACCTCATCACCATCTATCTAAGACTCCATAAAAATTATTTAACTTATTATTAAAAGTTGTTTCATTCTTTTTAATAAAAAAAGATATACTAAACAAATCTAACTTTATGTATAGTTTGCATTTTATGAAACAATTTAGCTTTCTTTCTACTTTGTATCAAGAAAAAATTAATTACCTACTAAAAAAATGTATTGTTTATCTTACCATATGAACATATCCATGTATTACTTTCTCTTTGATTAATTCATTTCAAAGAAAAACATAGCTTGGGTCTCAATAGTTTCTCCTTGATTAATTCATTTCAAAGAACAATGTAACTTGGGTCTCAATAGCTTCTTCTTGATTAATTCATTTCAAAGAACAATCTAACTTGAGGATTTCATAACAATAAAAACGCAAGGGATTAGTTGCTAAAGTTCACCTATACAGTGCAGAAAAGCATCTTGTTATTAGGGAAAACATAGAATGGATGAGAGTAGACAATTACATGAAAGGTCAAACTTAGCCATGTGACCAGAAATATGAACAACTTCCAGTGATTAGATGGTTACATTTTTCCTATCAAATTTGGAACACCATAACAATATAGATATTTTCAGTAGGGTTTAGCCATGTTAAAGACAATATAACAACTTCCAATGATTCCATGGTTACATTTTCCTTCTCCTAAATTACTAAATCAAATTTGAAACACCACAACTATATAGATATTTAGGATAGGGTTTGTTCTTTAACTATATAGATATTTACTATAGGTTTTATTCTCTATCTAATGATAGCACCTTTCTGAATCTAGAAAACAAAACTTCCACTACCATTTCTCAATATGTATAGTTATTTATATGCAATTGTTGGACATAAATTCGACATTATATATTCGAAATATTTTGATATCTTAAATGATGGCTAAAGGCCATAAACACAACATATCATGATTGAACCAAAAGACACACTTATGTAAGGTAGAAAATAAAAGTTTGGTAGTTGAAGTTGTTGAATTTTCTTCAAAAACATCAATAGCCTTCTCAAAGGAGTTCATCCGTAATCTTGTTGAAAACTACCAATGCAACATTGGCATGTAATCTTTGGTGGTCTTGATAAAGCTAAGATGAATCAAATTTGTAATCACGTTAACCTCCCTTTTTTCATTTTTGAAGAATCCTATGTTAAATATTTCATTATGGACAACTTTGATTTGAACGGTTAAAAGAACGTAGGAGCGCAATGTGATATTTCCCAAGGCATGGATATGATATGGAACGCCACTCTACAATTTGGCAGCCATAAATACATTTTCTTTAAACTAAGAATTTGCAAAAATCAACCTATGTGATATTTCCAAAGAGATGGATATGATATGGAACGCCACTCTACAATTTTGCAGCCATAAATACATTTTCTTTAAAGTAAGAATTTGAAAAAGTCAAACTATGTGATATTTCCCAAGCCATGGATACGATATGGAACGCCGCTCAACAATTTTGCAGCCATAAACACATTTTCTTTAAACTAAGAATTTGAAAAAGCAACTTTATTTTATGTTAAAGACTTGATTCATTAGTTTTTGTAAGACGTTAATAGTTACCAAATTCGGATTCGGTATGAAAAAAATTTGACAATGTAAAACTTAATACGGAAAAAATTCTAGAGTATACCTCTTATAAATATTTAAACATTTTTTTTTTAACTAAATTTTTAATAAAATTTAAATAAACCATCATATATTTTAGAAGTTTAATTATTTTCTATTTTTTTAATATAGGAAAATTGCCATTTTTTAATTTTTTATATAGAAATTACCAATTTATAATTGTAATTTGTTGTTTTCTAATTTTTTCCAATATAGAAATTATGGTTTTTTATATATTCTTTTTATAATTACGGTCTTTTTATATATTCTTTTTATATTAAAATTTTCCATTTTATAATTTCTTTTAATAAGAAAATTACCATTTTTATTTTATTTTTTTATCAGATTCACCCATTTATAACTACAATATATCGAATTTACAACTACCAATTTATAATTTTTCAATATAGAAATTATTAGTTTTACTAATTTTTTATATAAGTAAAATTTATAAAAACAACAACACTGGATAAGTCTTCGTGGTTGAAGTAAACCAGCCAGATCAGTCAACCAGGGTAATTGGCCAAGGGCCTAGACCGAGACCAACCAAACCAATTGGCTTGAATTTCACCTTTGAAGTGAATTCTCTTCCATGGACAGGGATTCGAAATCGCAGTTACACCAAATTCCAACTGCAAATCATGGACAATAGACAGTTGATAGAGATCTAACTTGAGCCAAGAGGGATCAAATAGTTATTTAAATCTCTTATTAAAATATTTTTGAAAATTATAAGATTTAAACATTGATTCAGATATTTTTTTTACTTCTAATTACTTTACAATATATTCATTTTTTAATTATAACAGACCTTATTTTTCTATTTAAAACATAATTTTTAATTTAATTTTTTTACTTTAAAGGGCATGGATGGACAGACAAACAAACTTACAAATCCACTCATACTAGGTTGTAAAATGAACATCCATTCATACTAGGTTGCAAAATGAGCCTCTAGGCTAGTATAGATCCACCTTAAAGAGAAATCTAACATGAGGCAAGAGGGATCAAAATTTTCCAGGTGCATTTTTAGGATGCAAAATATAATGTGTTATTTTTCATTGTTTAAATTGTATTTTTGAATGCTAAATAGAGTATATATAGAACCAAATAAAAAGTTTAAGCTTATTTTTTTTCTATATATATAGATATATATGAAGTTGATATAACATAAATTAGTTAACATAGATCTTCAAATAGTTATTTAAATCTCTTATTGAAATATTTTTTACAAGTATAAAATTTAAACATCTCATTCAAACATTTTTTTACTTCTAATTAATTTACAACATATTCATTTTTTTTTAATTATAGCGAACAAACAAACTTACACATACACTCATACTCGGTTTTAGAATGTGCCTCTTGGCTCAATAATATATAATATATACTTAATTTACATTAAAATATTTTACCTCACATGTACTCAAATTAAAATGACTTTTTTATTATATATATATATATATATATATATATATATATATATATTTAAGCATATGTCAATATTAATTATTATTAAATTATTTTATCAATGATCCACATTGAATGTTTTTTCTATATATAACATTAAACTATTTTATTTTAACAATTTTTTTTTGTACATATACATATATATGAAGTGGATATTGACATAAATTAGTTAACATAGATTTTCAAATAGTTTATTTAAATCTTTGATTCAAACATCTTACTCATACATTTTTTTTATTTCTATTCATTTATTTTATTATAACCTGTATTATTTTTTATTTAGAATATAATTTTGTTTTTTATTTTTATTTTAAAGGGAACGTCATACTTACACATCCTCTCATAATGATTGAATTTCTAGACTCAATGAAAAGAGACTTAAACCTAAAAAAATTCTCATACAAAGCTTTCCAATACTAAATAGGTTCTTCTTGGGCTCAAAAAGGCTGAAAATGACAAAGATAGGCCTCCTTGCTCCTTTCTCTGCTATATGTCCTGCAAAATGACAAAACTAGCAAAACTGGAAACATTTTCCTCCTTTGGCGTATCTTTGGGGTAGCTTTTCGGTGATAAATGGAACTCCCTCTAGTTCCTCATGGTTGAGTAGAAATGTTTTTTAAATATTCATTCTAAATTTTTTGATTTCAACCCAACCAATGCAGAAGTCGACCCATCTAGTGGTCAATTCATTTATGCTTTTGGGGTTCAAACACACTGTATATAGGTTTTATGTGGATGAATTTAGGAACCACTTATTGAAGCCAATTTGGGTTGGTCTAAGAAAGAAAATGAATAGTTTTGAGGTTCATACCTCATGAACCAAGTGAAGTGGAGTTGTGTTAGAGAGGTTTTATGTGGGAAGGGTTTTTGACACTTTTCTTGGAACTCTCGAGAAGGTTTTTGTGCTACTTAGAAGATGAGTTACAAAGATATTTCAGATTTTGTGTCTTATCCTCGTTTAAGGCTGAAAATTTAGTCCTATTGAAGTTGAGTTTCACATCTATTTTGGGGGCCAAATTCTAGTGTTTGAAGGTCGAGTATAAGCCTAGTTTGAATGTCGAGTCCTGGAGTTTTGAGGTGTTAATTTAGGTCTAGTTTGAGAGTCAATATTTGGTGCATTGAAGGCTATTTTTTTTCATTTTGAAGCCCATGTTCAAGTGTGGTATGTGGTTGAAGTTACAATTGTGTTATAAATAGTGTTCTAATATAATATTTGAGGTGGTCAAGCTCTATTGGAGACCTATTGCAGAGATATTTGGAGGCCAAGTGTCGTTGCCTAAATTAGTTCTAAGGGAGATGTTAGATGAAGTAGCTATGATTTTAAGGTGAAGATACGGTTGAGCCTTATTGTGGATAGATGTGCAATAAGAATGGGACAATCAAGGAAAATTTTTGTGATAGGCTTGTGAGTTGCATAAAGTGAGTGTTTAGTGCAAAGGTTGATAGGTAGTATGAAGTAGAACTTTAATATTATAAAGGCCTATTTGGTTCCAAGACTGTTGAAATTTCCTATGTGGTAGAAATAAATCTAAAATGTTGAGTACAACATTCTAGGTGGGAAATCCTTCTCTTTTAACATATAGTAAGCTTAGGAAGTGACAGTTGAATAGTGAACAACATGAGTTGAGGAACTTGAATCACTAGATGGGAAGATCTCTTTATGATAGAATATAACCTAACTCACATGTTGGAGATCAAGTCTAAAGATTCAGGTCAATAAGCCTAGTTAAAGAGTAGAAAGTTGAGGTGTATAGTTCAAGTGCCTATGATCAAGCTTGAAGGCGCCAACTTGAAGGTTTCATGGTTAGATGAAGAGTCTTTGAATAATTTGTTAAGGGATAGAATTTATTGATGACATATCCAAGGAACAAGTTGAAGACATTGGTTGGTGCTTATATTTTTTTGTTTTTGTGCTCGGTTGGGGGAGATTGGTGTCTCGTGTAGGTTGATGCTTACATTTTCTTACTAGGTGCTCAACTAGGGGAATGAAATCTCTTGTAGATTATTGACTATGAAAGTTGTAACTTGGTGCTTACTTTGTACAAGAAATTTCACAAAATATTTACAAAGAAGAATTGTATAAGTGTTTCTTATGTAAATATCTATATTTCATGATATATGTGCCTCAAATGTTTTAAAAGATATAATAGTTAAAATTAATGAAATATTGATTCATCACCTCTCACAGTATTTCCAACAAGGAAAGTAAAAGTAGTTATAAATAGAGAGCATAATTAAAAAGAAGAGATTTGAATTTTGAAACTAGTGACTTAGTGTTAGCACATCTATGAAAAGAAATATTTCCCAAAATGAAATATAACAATCTAAAACTAAAAAAAATTGGAACTTCTAAAATTGTGAAGAAGTTTTCTTCAAATTTGTATGATATTGAACTTCCATTTAACAATGGAAATTATCTAATTTTCATTAGTGCATATTTGTATTTTTACAAAGAAAATAAAGTACAAAAGTGAGAAGATTCACCTAATATTTGATTTTGGATAAGATAATGGTTGAAAAGGTAGGAAAAATTGTTTTCAATATTTAGTCACATGGAAAGATCATCCATTAAAATATACTACATGGATGAATACCATTAAGATACTACAACTTGACAACCATATGGAAGAAAGAGTGGATTTTTGAAAGTCATAATTTGACCCCTAGAATTTATTCAAAGTTTACTAAAAGGAGAAGTGTTCCTTTAATTTGAATTATTTTCTTTTTTAGTTTAAAAATATGGTTTAGTTTGAAAATAAAGGATTTATTTTCAGTAAATGGATGTAATTCCTACATTATAGAAAAATATTAAAGGAGGTTGCATTTAAAATTAATTTTCAAAACTACTCCATCTTTTCCAAATCGAGAAAAATTATCACCATTTTCCATACAAACACAGTTCAAGATTTTTAATAATACAAGGTAGAGAGGGGAATTTTGGAGTAACTTTGAAATGAATGAATTTCTAATTGATTTTTTTTCTCCTCTTTCCAGGGGCTTCTCTGTTAAAATGATCTATCAAAATGTTTTTATGTATTTCCATAGTTAAATTTAGTTTAGTAAAAAAACCAAAAAAAATTGTTGAAGATAGGGAGAGTCACTCTCTGAACCCTCAATAACCAAATCAAGTCTCCAAGTTATGTTATCTTGAATCTAATTTATGTGAAATTGATACAATAGGAGCATCTATAGAAGAAAGGATGAGTCAAACTCGAAATTTAGACGCAAAACAATAGATATTATTGGTACTCTTTGAGTGGAATCAAATCCAAATCATGTTATAGCCTATAGCTTTGACAAAGCAGTATTAAAGTCACGTAGAATTCAAATTATTGTTCATTTCACAAAATAGAGACTTGTTTTGGTTTGGTGCTTATGCTTAAGTTATACTGACCAAATTGTGAGTCACAAAGGTGAATGAGACGAGGTTCTTTATGTCATCTGCCATATTCCCGATAAGTGAGATCCTAATTATAAAATTAATGTTTATGTTTAATGTTTTAATTGAGTTCACCAAGATAATTATTTTATAACATATTACGAAAAAATTAGTGTTAATTGAAGTTATAAGATATAATATTTTAATAATAAAATTATTAGATTATTATGTGATTGAAATTTAATTGTGATATAGTCAATCATTGTTATATGTATTTATTTTTATATTGTATAACTATTTTGCATGAGAAGTATTATTAAAAAAAGAGATAATTAATACATTTTATAAATAATAATTTTGTGAATGTTACAACTTAAATCAATTAAGATGATCAACATAATAAATATAATTATTTTATAAATTTTTATTACAATATGACATAGTATTGAAGTATTGATGAACATTGACATTTAACATAACCATTGAGTATTGTAGTTTACTGGAATATAAGTCAACCAAGATCAATGTCACAATGCGGCATAACCATTGAAAAATGTTACAACCTAACATATTTTTTTAGAAACATGAAGTAATATAATATTGAAGTCAACCACTTAGATTCCTAATGTCACATAATAATTGTTTGATGTCAGAATCCAACCATAAAAATTGAGATATGTAGAAACTTAACATTAATGAAACATAGTTAATGTCATAGTGTGACATAATCATTAAGGGATATTAATTTCCAACATGACCTTTATAAATTGTTGCAATGCAACATAACCCTTAATGAATGTTGGAATGTGACATAATCATTAAGAAACATAGTCAATTGAAATAATTCAACTAAAATGAGCATCACAATAAATATAACCATATTATAAAACTTGTATCAATTTGATATTAGACTAAAAAAACATTTATTGATATTAGACTAAAAAAAAATAATTTCCAACATGACCTTTAAAAAATGTTGGAATGCAACACAACCCTTAATGAATGTTGGAATGTGACATAATCATCAAGAAACATATTCAATCGAAATAATTCAACTAAAATGAGCATCACAATAAATATAACCATATTATAAACCTTGTATCAATTTGAAATTAGAATAAACATATTGTCTAATTTCATATCTAGGTTATATTGATACAAGGTTTATAAACCTTGTATCAATTTGATATTTGACTAAAAGCATTGTCTTCCTAGAATCATGTAGTGGAAGAAAATTAATCTAACATCAAATTGTTAGATTAATACACACAGAATCTAAGGCGACCCATACAACCTTAAGTTCTTAACATTAATAACAACATAAATTTGCATATATTATGGAAAATCCAACCTGAAGGAATTATCACCAATCTTTTCTAAAATTATAAATGGACCATATCGAATTGGTTTTAGTTTTTTACCTTCTCCTTCAAGCCTTGATTACCAAAGGTGTCAGTTGATAACAACAATGTCACGCTCTAGATTCAAGGAAGGAATTCTACATGAATTTGCCACGGTTTCCATGCTACCTAACAACCAAATTGCTGGAATTCCATGGTTGGCACAACTGTGTTAATTCGACAACCATTACTTAGTGAAGAAGGTAAGTAAAACTTCATTGGAGTAACTTGAAAATTGTTGAAGTTACTATTGTCTTCCTAGAATCATGTATTATAATATTATGGTCACTTGTGATATTACAATTTCACATAATATTGAAGTTAACCATAGCATTTTTTAAATTAAATTGTATTTTATAATTTAATTTAAAAAATATTTATTTTTTATTACAAAATTTTTAATTTAAATGATAAATAAATTGCACATTATGTTATATCTTAGAATTTTGTGATCCATAATGATGATTAAGTTTGTCACTTTCAATCAACTCGTCTACAGGTCCTTTGTCATGAGGATGAACTATATTATATGGTTTGAAACATCAACCAAATCTCAATGATGTGATTAATCCAAAAGACAACTTCATCAAAATTGCATATTAATGTAATTTTCCTTGAAACTATAATTATTCACAAGTTTCTTTTAAAGTTGATTTTCTCATAATTTAATTCACCATATGCAATTTTTCTTTAATTGGTTTGACTCACGTGGGATTTGAACCATGAATTGCATGGTTTACATAATACTTCATCACACAACAACAAACAATTAAGCTATTTCGTATAGGTTTAATTCATCAATTACAACTATACATAAAGTACATTTTGATTTAATTTGAAATTTATGTTAATTAAATTTTTGAGTTATTTAAATTTATAAAATTATAATGAATGTTGTTAAGATAAAAACTAATTCTCAAGGGTTTTATCGTGAAAACCAAAATTTCATCTATTGAAAGAGTTTGCCACTTGTGATTTTAAAATAGTTGAAGATAAAAAGCACTTTATATTCCATGTTATACTCACATTCAATTTAATTTCAAATATTCATTGTAGGACCAATCTTCTTGACCTTTTAAGTTAACCAAACTAGATGATCTAGGAAGGCTTCACTCACTTATTTTTAAACATAGAAATTAAATGAACTAAAACGTTCCAATTAATCTCTTACATAAACCATACAAAATCTTAGTAGAAATTCTTCTTCATTAATGTCATCATTATATAATTATCATTAAAATTTTGTTTTCACTTCATAATTATAAATAATTTTTACTAATATTTTAAAAGAAATATATAATTAATTAACTTTAAATATAAACTTTGTTTTTTAACATTTTAATTTTAAATAATTAATTTTAAATTGTATTATTTAACAGTTTATTAAATAAAAAGGGGTTTTTTTTTTTATTTTATTTTTTTAACTTATAAATTTATAAAATTGAAGATATATTTTCATATTATTATTATTATTATTATTATGTAAGTTTGGTAGAGCCTCTCTATTTATTCATTTTTCTAAAAAACAACAATTTACATCTTATTATGTTCTTGGTAGCCTCAACCTGCCTCGTCTGTTGGCCACCTCCATGACTTAAAAGTCAACCAAAACTGAAATTGTTTGATTTTGTCTCTAGATGCCTTATAAGCTATAATATCTATTGTATCTTTTAACATGCTATTATAAAAGTAAATGCTATCCGACCACATCATGTTTCAAAAAAACAAAGTTTTCTAAACTTCTTTAGCTACCCATCTGATGATTCAATCGGTGCCAAATCTTTTGCACTTGATTCGAGCATGTCTACTTGGTGTGGGTTTTAAAGGTGTAATTTTATACGTCCATTAGGGGAATTTTGAGGTCTAAAATGGGCCTCCTAAGGAAATAATAAAATAATAGCTAAACCAATAAAATAATATTTATGATTTTTCAATTCACTTTTTGCACCACAATCAATGTAACCATAGTTAAATTCAATTCAAAAGTTGTACCAAAATAGAATTAATAAAAAAATTGTATTGATGTGACTATAAATAAGAATGAGCTTTTCAAGAAAAAGTCATTATCATTGAAAAACTAATGCAGTTGTCTTTTGTACATAAATAACTTAAAATATAAATATAAATATAAATTTATAAATTCTTAATTATATTATATGCTATTAATTAAAATTTATATAATTTAAATTGCATAATAACATGTAATTAATATACTATATAAAAATAATATAATATAATATAATAAATGTATAGGGATATGCATTGTTTCTTTCAAGAAATATGAAATGACAATAATATATTTTTATTCAAAAGTGTGAAATGAAATTTATTGTGAGTATTTTACTTTGACTTTAACAGTACTTAGAGCACTACCATGGTTAACCTTAGGCTTTTACCCACCATTGAGAATGTGACAAGTAAGTACCTTTAACTCAAGCAATGCCACCTCAACCATTAGGGATGACATCATCCCCTAAAATGTGATTGGTTCTCATAAAGTGAATTTTGGTTGTACATTTTCCTTAGGAGGCCCATTTTAGACCTCAAAATTCCCCTAATGCGAGCCACACATTCTGATAATGTCCCTGCAATTGTATTTCCCGTATATCCCTATCCATTTCAGCCCAACTTGAGGTTGTCTTTCGATCTCCTCCTGCTTCCTAAATTTCCATGATGGCCTTTGCCAGTAAACATTTCATAGTCTAGTAGAGGTGGACTATCTGCTTAAACAAATTCAGTCGTCCTCTTGTCTTTCTTGGGTTTGTCACCACAGACGCCATTTCATCATCTGGACTGTCTTCCTCAACCTTTGTGTTCATGTCTCTTTCTCATCCTGATATCAGTGATTTTACTTGAGTTGGCATCCCAACTCCATAAGCATGCAACAAGTTATGCATATTTTCTTGGTCTGTTTTCCTGCCTCGTTTACGTTGAGTTATTTTGTTGGTTGATGCCTTCAATTTCCCTTTCATTTTTTTTTTCTTTGTGTGTTGATTGCCCTTCCCTATGCTACCTTTTCTTGCTTGAGGTTTCACCATTTTCCTTTTTCTGAGCCCCCCAGCAGTTGTACCTACACTCGAATCCACACTAAGGTTCCCACCCACTATGCAGATTCCAGAAAGATAGACAAGCTAGGAAGACCTGTAAAATCAAAACAAACAATTTTATTAATCATTTCTGACAAAACCAATTTCTTCTCTCACTATTATTTTCGTCAGCTTCTTGTCCAAACACTCCCTTGAATTTTTCATTTCTTAGTTTGCATTCCCTTCTTCCAGAGCGTACCAACCTTCTGTTGGCCTTGCTAGGTGTCCCCAACCCATGATCAACCCACTTAGACCCACAACGCTCACTGCTTGGGTAGTAGTTTACTGAGGGATTAACACGCTAATGGCTTTGTTGTATACCTTGCCTCTTGTTAGGAATCCCCTCTAGCCTAGTATTCCTACCATGGTTATAACCTTCATGGAGGAATTCCCTAACATCCTTATGATCCTAGATGCTCTTGCATCACAGAGCCTGACAACCTTCTATCCTTCCACTCCTCCAATTTCCCTCTCTAAGTGAAGTGTGGTACTAGTACTCACCTCTCCATGTTGACCTACTTCCCTGCCTACAATGAGTATCCTCATCAAACCTTGTGTAGCCACAAGGATCACAGAAGCCACCCTTAATTGGGCTTACAGTCTCGTAGACACCTATAAGCAAGTGACAGTCCTAGTGCTGGAATACGAATTTCATTTTAACTATTTCTATACCAAAATAAGTCTCAGTAACTAGACATAGGTACCAGACCAAGCCCATTCGGGCCCTATTTCGTTCATTCCACCCGAGGTTTGACACAAATTGGGTAATCAGGTTTGACTCCGACTCTTCAACACCCTCCCCAGGACTCAGATCTTGCAACCTCTGCGGGTTGTGTTCCCCGACCCTCCCCATGAACATCATAATCACTATCAGGTAAGGTGAGAATACATACAAGTAGCAGCGTAGCTCAGATGGTAGTCGCCATTCCTTCCTCCCCCGCATTCACGCCTGCAAAACTAGCTCACCCTTCACAGCTATCTCTCGCACAATGAAAATCGTCTTACCCAACTATTGTGTTTTTCCTTTTCCTCTTACCATATGTCTTCGGTGATGTCTCACTTCCCAACGCTTTTATGAAATATCCTTCTGTTCACACCTGCCCTCATTCACTCCTAGTGTTTGGTGGCATGGGGCAAGCTGCCCACTAGTCATGCCCCTTGGCATTCTCTTCATGCCATGTATTCGTCGTGACGAATACCCTCGTCATTTCTCCCTTCACACCCCGATTGAAACATCTTATTATTATTATTAATGATAATTATATAGAAAATATTAAGCACAATATAGTAAGTTAATCATTAATACACTGTTTTTTCATCTTATTCATTAAATATCATTTTATTTTATGCATTTATCCAAAAAATAAGAAAATAAGAAAATAAACCAACAATTAACTCACTACATAGTAATTATCCCCTCTATCCTTACAATAATAAAAATTTAGTAAATATTAAACTAACTATGTATCTTGCTCTTCAGAAGGAAATATCTTACCCCAGAGGTGACCTTTCTTGTATCCTACGTAAACAATACAGGTAAAATAAGAAGGCAATTCACATTAAGTGGAGTATGCTTGTAAAGTCTTATGCGAAGGAGTCACGGTGAATACTAAAAATGGCCTCTGCAACTGTCACACGCAGAACCACTTTTTGCATGACCAAAGCAACCAGTTTCGTGGCCTCCTCGCTTGTCTAGCTCTTACTCCACCAGGGTTACACTGTACACGCTACTGTGTGCGACCCAGGTAACATTCCATTCTTCTCCTCTTATTGAAAATAAGTATTATTATAGAACCACCGTTAGGAAAATTGTGTGGTGAGAACACAGGGAACAAGGGGAAGGTGTGGCATCTCCTGGACATTCCAAGCACTGGGGAGAGGCTCAAAATCCTTATAGGGGATTTACTAGAAGAAGGCAGTTTCGATACCGCTATAGACCGTTGTGATAGCGTTTTCCATGTGGCCAGTCCCATCAACTTCAACCCCAATGATCCTGAGGTAAATACATCTATAAATGTATTGTCCATTCAATTTGGAGTTGTTTTTAATTAGATTTTTTTGAGTTTATGTAGATTTTCTGTCTTGAGTTGAAACTTTGATTTATATTATTTAAACTAGTTATTTTACCATATATGGAATGGATTTTATGTCTTAAGTTGAAATCTTGATTTGTGTTATTTAAATTGGTTAGGATTCAGTACCCTGAATACCCATAAAGTAGATTGAGCACCCTGAAAAATCTCTAAGAGACATAAATTGTGTAGATTTTAACCATCCAACTTGTGATTTTAAGGAATACCTACTTCATTATAGACAAATTATATAGTAAAAATAAATCCTCATACATTATCAACTTACAATTATCAACTATATTGATATTTATGAGAAAATTAACACTGCTTCTCTGATTCGCAACATGATGTCATCAACCCAGCAATCAATGGAACGTTGAATGTTCTGAGGTCTTACAGCAAGGCCAAAACTGTAAAGCGCATTGTGTTCACATCATCTGCGTGCACTGCTTCCATAAACGAGTCAGAGGAGGAGAATCAGTGCATTGACGAAACCTGCTGGACAGACATGGATTTCCTCCGTACTAAACAAAACCCATGCCTAGGTATATACATTTTTTTCCAAATAAAAACATAGTAACTCTCTATTATAAAATGAAAAGTTACAAGAGTAGATACTCAAAGTCTCCAAGGGTATCAAGAAAAGAATAAAAACTAAAATTACACTTTGTCAGAAGCACTAGGCTTCTTTTTTTAGTTATTTTTCTTTCGGACCTTTTGCCAGCCCACAGGATCAGAAGAAGTAGAAATAATTACTGTTGGCATTTAGGGCTTCTTTATCTGAATCAGAGCTCTCAGAAATATGAGAGCCCTCTGTACCCACAGATGCTTGATTATTGTTCTTCCCCTCCAAATGGGTATCAAGCTAAGAAACTGGATTCGTCCCCCAGGGGCTTCAAATCCTGAATCCGGCGAATCCAATACGATTCGCTCGAATTCGTACTTGATTCACAAGATACGGCTGTATCCGTACAGGGTACAACGACTCCCGACCATACCCTGTACAGATATAGCCATATCTCATATGGTCGGATACGCTATCCAAAAAAGTGTGATTTTTGTTTTATAAAACCCTGAATTTTCTCATTCTTTCTCACCGTTTTCTATTTGTGAAGTGAGAAAGGAGAAAGGGAGTTCTTTCGAAGAGATTCAAGCATCCGGTAAGTGCACTTTCCCTCTATATTTTTCATTTAGTGTACTATTAGTGTTTGCAATTGCGTATGTTTTATATATTTAGTTATTTTTGTTCATTTTTTATAGTATTCATGGATCAATCAAAGGCAGCAAGACAGGGGAAAAGAAACAGGAAGAATTTTCCCATTGGAGATTACCCTCCTTTCCCTGTTTCATCAAGGTTTGCAAGTATTCCATTTATTGGAAGTGGAGCTGCAACAGCAGCTTCAAATGTGCATGGAAAACAAATTGTTGACCCCAAATACCCATTGTGGAAATATGTGACAAGAGAGGGAGGGGCATGAAAAAGGGAGGAGGAGGAAATTGTTCATGGAAATGCAATTTTTGCAATGGCCATTTCACTTGCACATATTTCCGTGTGAAAGCTCATTTGTTGGGTATTCCAGGTTGTGGCATTAAATGTTGTACAACAATTGAATCGGCACATAGGAAGGAATTGGAGAAAGAGCAATTTACTTGTGAGGCAAATGTGGCATCAAAATAAAAATAAAAACAAGAATGATGACCCCCTTCCATTCTTAAGGAAAAGCAGCAACAAGTTCCCTTTTGAGACTTTTAGTAGGGGACAATCAGCAAAGAGAAAGGAAACTACAGTTGGTCCAATGGACAAGATTTTTCAAAAAGAGAAGAGGGAAGAGCTTGATCTCACCATTGCATTTTTTTCTATCAGAAATTCATATCCTTTAATGTTGCATGGTCACCTCTATTTATTGAGATGTATCGAGCCCTTAGTTATGGGGCTCCATCATGGTATGTGCCTACTGGGTCAGAGAAACTTAGAACCACATTGTTGAAAAAGGCAAAGAAAGAGGTGGACAAAATTCTTGAGTCTATTAAATCAGCATGGCCAACATCTAGGGTTAGCATTGTTTCTGATGGATGGATAGATCCAACACACCACCCACTCATCAACTTCATGGTTTCATCCTTGAATGGTCCATTTTTCTTGAAATCAGTGGATGCACTTGGACAGTACAAGGATGCACAATATATGGGTGAGTTATTTATTAAAATAATTGAAGATGTAGGGGTCGATTCTTGTGTGTAAATCATTACATATAATGCACCTGTTTGCAAGGTCGCTGGCATGATTGCGGAAGCAAAATATCCACAAATATTTTGGACACCTTGCATTGTCCATTCATTGAACTTGGCACTAAAATCTATTACTTCTGATGTGCTTTGGATTGGAGACATTATTGAGGATGCATGGCATATCTATAACTTTGTACAAAACCATACAAATTCCCTCTCTATCTACAAGGAGTACAACAATATATCATTGTTGAAGATTGCAGATACAAGGTTTGCCTCTTCATTCATCATGTTGAAGAGGTTGAGGAAGGTCAAGACCGCTCCTGGGACCATGGGTATTTCAAAGTTTTGGTCTTTTTGGAGAAAGACAGATCAAGCAGCCTCAAAGAAAGTGAAGGAAACAGTGTTGGATGATCTATGGTGAGAGAAGGTAGATCTAGTCATTCAGATCATGGAGCCTATCATTTCCTTGCTCCAATTTGCAGATACAGAACAACCCATCCTAGGAGAGGTTTATGAGGGATGAGATTCCATGATTGAGTCTGTGAGGACCATTGTTTTACAGATTCAGTGCCCAGAGTATGAGACATCACCAAAGGCCTTCTTCACTGGCATACATTATTTTCAGCATATGTGACAAGCATTGCACACTTTTACATTGTTTGGCTCACTCTTTGAACCCAAAATACTACAACCATGAGTGGTTGAATGGTGGACCTACTCGCAGATTCCCTCCTCACATGGATGGTGAAATCTCATAGGGGAGGGAAGATGCATTGAGGAGGATTTTTCAGGAGAGGGCATCCCTTCATGAGGTGGAGGATGCCTTTGCATATTTTTCCACTGACACTGGGCGATTTGCAAGCTATCATGTGATTCGAGACAGGGGGGCTAAAAAGCCCTATTCTTGGTGGGCAACAAGCCCTCCTCTACTACAGTTAGCCATGAGGCTCCTCTCTCAAGTGACTTCATCCTCTTATTGCGAGAGGAATTGGAGCACATATGGGAATTTGTATATTGTGAAGAAGAGCAGGCTTGAGCAGTCCAGGGCAGCGATAATGGTATATGTGCACACCAACCTTCGTCTCATCTACAGGCAAAGGGAGGATTGGTTGAAGGGAAAGACAAAGATGTGGGATGTATTTCCTGATGATATGGGTCTCGACATCAGCATTGAGCTGGCATTGGCCAACTTGGATCTCAATTCTCCAGTGCTAGAGCCTGTCACATTTGATGATAGAGTAGAGGCGTCATCCTCCACACCAACAGATGTAGAGATGATAGAGGAGGAGGATGCATCAGAGCCAAAGGAGAGCAGTGGTGAGCATGATGATCAGGGTGAGGACACTGATGCTGATTATGATGATGAGGATTGATGACTCATTGACTTTAACTCATTGAGGCTTCAGGCTTGTAGTCTTGTAGACTGTATTTTTTTTGTATTTTCTATTTCTATTTGCCATTGGCAGTGTACTTATGTAACACATTTTGATTCTGATGACTTAATGAGAAAACTACAGTATCATACTATCTTGTCTTTTTGAGTAAATTTGTAAATTGTAATATGTATGATTGGCAATTTAACAATCGTATGATGTATCAATGTATCATGTATGAGTATTTAAGATCTTAAATCTATGTTTGAATCAATGAATTTGTATGAATTTGTGTAAAAAATATCTAATTTTTAATATATATATATATATATATATATATTTGATCCAGATTTATGCAGGAACACAACAGAATAAACATGTAACCATAAATACAGAGATGCAGTGGAAATAACACTTCATTTCATTAATATCAAAGAACTGAAATTTGCTTACAGACAGAATGGAAATAAAACTAGCTAGGGCGCTGGTAGCTATCTCTGAGAAGAGATGTGGCGGCTACAAGCCTATAAACTGAGTTACAATGAGGCTCGAGGGCCTATTTATTATTTAGAAACAATGGGAAATCCTAAACAGCCAAAACCCTAACCCTAGAAGATGAAGCGCCAAAACTATGGGCCCCGTTTGGGTAAATTGGTGTTTCAACTTCCCATGGACATAACTTTGGCATACGATCTCTGTTTGACGTGTACCATACCTCGTTAGAAAGATCTATCCAAGGACTACAAATTTCGAGTGAGAAACATCAATCCATGGACCAATGTTGCTCCCCGTTTTCCCAAAAAACGTCGTTTAGGGCCTCAAAACGGCTCCGGAAGTTTAGGACCCGAAAAACTGCTAAAAATAGTAAGTTGTGTCGAAACTAAAAAAATGAAAGAGACAATGGTGGGGCCCCAAGTGGAATAGGTGGGTGACCACCAATATCCACTTGGATCATTCCTCCCCCCTTAGGAAGCAATGGTCCCCATTGCGTTAAGTTCCTCCATGAGATGAGGAAATTTCTGTTGAACTTGGTCCCTAGTGAACCACTTTCCTTGGTGCAGGAGTTGGCCAACTCTGACAACCTGATACAGTTGGATCTTTTGTTGGCAAGTGTTCTTGATTTGCATGTCCATGATACAATCTGTGGTGGCCTATTCCATGCAGTCTGAGTTTAACTCTATTGGTGTGAGTTGTTCTGCAATGTCATAGGTGTCTAGTAGAGGTGGGAAGTAAGGACGAAGGTGATCCACATTGAAGACTAGGTGCAGACCAAGGAATGGTGGAATACTGAGCTCGAAGGCATTTTTCCCTATAGCCTTGGTGATGGTCTATGGCCCGTATCGGAGCAGGCGAAGCTTGCAGTAGGGTCTAGTGAGGCGCTCCTTCTGCAAATGTAGCCATACTTTGTCGCCCACCTGGAAGTTGTTTGGAACCTAGTGTTGATCATGGCGTTGCTTGTACTTGGCATTGGCTCTGTCCAATATATCATGAACCTATTGGTAGATGTGTTGAATGCGCTCGATGAAGCTATTTTAATTGTCAACTTCAGACTGGATATGAGTCGAATTAGCCTGAGTAGCCGCAAATGGCATGGCTACGTCAATGGGACATAGTGGCTAGAATCCCAAGCCCACCTGAAAGGGGCTATGGCCGATTGAACTATGGAGAGCCCAGTTATAACTATGTTGTACATAGGGGAGGCTCTCTTCCCATGTGCGTGGATTCTTTGAATTGTACATGCGCAGAATGTGTACAATCATTCTGTTGATGACCTCTGTTTGGCCATCTGTTTGGGGATGGAAAGCTGTGGATTTGGTGAGCTTGGTGTCCAACATTGACTAGAGGCTAGACCAATATGTGCTGAGGAACCTACTATCCTTATCTGATATGATAGACTGTGGGATCCCATAGTGCACCCACACTCATTCAAAGAAGATTTTAGTAGTGGATTCTGTTGTGATATTCTTCTTGCAGGCCTCCATAATTGCCATCTTCGATAATCTGTCGACAACCATGAAAACACAATCATTTCCATGCTTATTAGAAGGCAAGCCCGACATGTAATCCATGGAGATGGGTTCCCAAGATTGGCTAGGGGTAGGTAGCGGAGTATATAAGCCTTGCTTCTTGATGGTCAGTTTGGCAATAGCACAAGCAGTGCAGGATCTGATGTGCTTCCCGACATCCTTTCGAAGGTTTTTCCAATAGAAATACTTTTGCAGTAATACTACTATTTTCTCAACCCCGAAATGGCCAGCGACTTGACTGTAGTGTGCTTCCTATATCATGTTGGCACGCTCGCTTGAAGGAACACAAAGGTGTCCCAGGTGACATAAAAGTGCATCTTGGAGGTGAAAATTTGGAACTTGCGTACCCCCCAAGAGTGCCTTGTAAGTGTGGCCGAATTCTGGGTCACTCTCGTAGAGAAGCAGCCAATCAAAAGTCTCGTGCCCACAAGAGTTCAGAATGGTGGTGAGTGCCACGATCGGTGGTCGGCTGAGGCAGTCTACAACATTATTGGTGCTACCCTTCTTGTACTTGATGTTCAAATGAAACTGTTGCAGATATGTGGAACACTTCTGATGGCGATCATTCTCCAACTTCCCTTATGTCTGTATGAACTGCAGGGGCTGGTGGTCTATGTGGATGATTGTTTCCTTCCCCAAAATGTAATGCTTCCATTGTCGACAAGCTTGCACAATGGAATACATTTCTTTGTCATAAGTGGGATACTTTCAAACTGTATCAGACAATGTCTCACTGTGATATGCCACTGCATGTCCCTGTTGAGTAAGAACTGCCCCAATAGCATAGTCAGAGGCATCTGTCTTGATCTCAAATGGCTGTTGCAAGTCTGGTAATATGAGCACTAGGGCAGAACAGAGGCGATTTTTCAATTCTGTGAACGCCTTCTGTTGAGTTTTCGACCAAAATAATTTTTCTCTCGCTCCTCCCTTGGTGACTTGACTCAAGGGCCAAGTGATATGAGAGAATCCCAACACGAACCGACAGTAGAAATAAGCAAGACCCAGAAAGCTGCGAAGCTCTGTTATAGTGGTTGGGGCTGGCCAATCCTGAATGACTTGGATCTTGGCTGGATCCACATGTAGCCCCCTTTCATCAATAATGTATCCCAGATATTGAACCTGGGTCATGCCAAAAGTGAACTTCTCCAAATTGGCACACAACTTGTGTTGTCGCAGTGTTTGGAGGACTTGTCAGATGTGGTGAAGGTGCTCTTCCCAAGTTTGGCCGAAGATCAGAATGTCATCCAAGTACGCCACTACAAATGAGTTGGTGAATGGTCGCAAGATGTCGTCCATCATCCTCACAAAGGTTGCGGGAGTATTCGTCAACCCAAAAGGCATGACCAGCCATTCGAAAAGGCCTTCCTTGGCTTTGAAGGCAGTCTTCCACACATCGGAGGGTTCAATTGGTACCTGGTGATAACCAAACTTCAAGTTGATCTTGCTTAAATATTTTTCACCTTTGAGTTGGTCCAGAAGGTCATCAATCCGTGGGATCGAGTACTTATTATGGACAGTGATCTTGTTCAACGCCCAATAGTCAATATAGAGTCTCCACATCCCATCCTTCTTCTGTACCAACACGATTGGGCTCCCACAGGGCGATGAACTTGGTTGGATGTGACCTTTCTACAGCAGCTCCTGAATCTGCCTCTTGATTTCATCGTTCTCCATAACAGAGCGTTGATAGATCGGTCCATTGGATAGCGGTGCACCTGGGTTAAGATCAATCGGGTGCCTGACCTGACAATGCAGAGGAACCCCTGTGGGTGAGGTGAAGATGTCCCCATACTCCTCCACAACCTTATCCATTTGTCGTTGTCATGCAGAGGAGCCCTATCAGGAGGTCGGGGCCACTGTCTTCTTCTTGCCCTGGGGGCGGATCATCAGGAAAATGAATTTCCTGGTTTGGGAAATGAGCTTACTGCATTGTTTTGCAGTAACCAAAGAGATAGCAGCAGGAGGTGGTACCTCTGGTATCCTGTACAACTTATTTCCCAAAGTAAGAATAACAGTGCGAGGTCGAGACTCATACACAACATGATGCTTCCACAAGTATGGTTGTCCTAATAATACATCAGAAGCATCAATAGGAGCAACGTCACATAATACCTCATCCGTGAAGGGCTTGATGCTATAGGGAAGGCGGCACTGCTGGCTAACGCGGAGATCTTGTCCTTGGTGAATCCACCCAATGGTGTATGGAGATGGGTGAGCTATGGTCGGCAAGCCCAACCACTTCACAGTGTCTGCTGAAATGAGGTTCTTTTGGCTCCCATTGTCGACAATGAACTGTACCAGGGAGCCCTTTACCCACATCTGGGAGTGGAAGAGACGTTCCTCCTCCTCTGGATCTTCCGGTTCCTCCTTCTAGATCTTCGTAGTTGCAACAGTGGCATTGGGCTCTGCATCAATAATCTATTTCCCTTTTTCATTCCCCTTGTCAGGTTTTGATTCAGAGTCGGAGCATGCATCTGACTCAGAAGCCCTCATCTCGGCCACCAGCGACTGCTTGGCCCGACACTCACTTGTGTTGTGACTGGAGCTCTTATGGAACTCACACCACTTTCTCGTGTCCTTTTTTGGCTTTGCGGTGTTGCTATTTTCTTATGGCTTCGACAGGTTGTCTTGAGTCACCAGCCTTGGCTCTGTCCTTTGTTCTGTGGTTTGGGAGCAACTTTCCCTTGCTTTTGATTCGCAGATCCAAAGTCTCGCTTCTTCTGTTTGAATTTTTGCTCAATCTTGGCAGCATACCGGTATGCCATGCCAAGCGAGGAGATGTCGAGGAACTCCATTTCCTCCTGAATATCTGTGCAGACAACTACAATACTTTAAACCCAGATGTTTCTCTAAATCTTTGATACCCAACTTGGTGCGCAGGGTATGGAACAGATTCATCAGCTCATGCACATCTTGATCCCTTTATTGTCGCAGCATGGTCCATTGTATGTACTTGTCCTCATAGCTCCCCATGGGATAGTATTGTTCCTTGATGGCGTCTCGGAAAGAATTCCAAGTGGGTACATCCGAGAACAGAGAGGGTTTTGTCTCGTCCTTTTTCTCACAGTGGGTTTCCCACCAGTCCTTGACATGGGGGGCAGCTTTGAGGAGTGCAAAAATAATCTTCTCCCTTTCAGAAAAGTCATGAACCGAGAAATATCCTTCTAATAGATTCAACCATCTATCTATGGCATCTGCATCTATTTGACCCTCAAATATGGGAATGTCAAAATTTACTTGTACCTTAAAAGGAGTCACACTCCAGAGTGACTGTTGGATGCAAATGCGTCGTCGATGGGCAGTCGGTGAAGGATCTGGGCAAATTTATCCATCATCGTGTTCCTTTGTTTTTTGAGGGCCTCCTCGAGCAATATTTTGATAGGATCTCCTTCTCTCTCATCTTTCTTTTCATCCCCCATGGACATTCGTCAGGGTTTGCAAGGCTGATCTTGGAAAGGTTCCACCAAATCGAGCCCTAACTCCTTATACCCCGACCTCATTGGAGACATGCAAAGAAGGATTCAGAAAAATCAAACCTCTCCAATACCAATGATCCAGATTTATGAAGGAACACAACAGAATAAACATATAACGATAAATACAGAGATGCAGTAGAAATAAAATTTCATTTCATTAATATCAAAGAACTAAAATTTGCTTACAGACGGAATGGAAATAAAACTAGCTAGGGCGCTGGTAGCTATCTCTGAGAAGAGATGTGGTAGCTACAGGCCTTTGAACTGAGTTAAAATGAGGCTCTAGGGCCTATTTATTATTTATAAAAAATGGGAAATCCTAAATAGCCAAAACCCTAACCCTAGGAGATGAAGCGCCAAAACTATGGGCCCCGTTTGGGTAAATTGGTGTTTCAACTTCCCGGGGACATAACTTTGGCATACGATCTCCATTTGACGTGTACCATAACTCGTTAGAAATATCTATCTGAGCACTACAAATTTCGAGTGAGCAACATAGATCCATGGACCCATGCTGCTCCCCGTTCTCCCAAAAAACGTCATTTAGGGCGTCAAAACAGCTTCGGAAGTTCAGGACCGGAAAAACTGCTAGAAATAGTAAGTTGTGCCGAAACTGAAAAACTGAAAGATACAATGGTGGGGCCCCAAGTGGAATAGGCAGGTGACCACCAATATCCACTTGGATCAATTTTTAATAAAATAATATATAACGTATCATATCCTAGAAGTGTCCTGTTCTAGGGGTCACCGTATCTGAATCCGATTCTCGAATCCCCATACCCCCGTATCAGGTGACTTAGGTATAAGGGTTTAAACAACAGAATTAATGTTTGGTTTCTCAACAAAAAAATTATGTTCTTCGACGCCTTCTTCTCTATTTTCTTGATTACTGTGTTGATTTCCTTCTTCTTGATGCTGCTTTGTTTCATCCAATTCTTCACCCTCATCCTTTGAGGAAAGGAGGTATCGTGGTTTTTGTTTATTCTTTTCTTGGATGGTATGCATAAATTTTGTATGTCTAGGTAAATACATAACTACAACTCACTACTCAATAGAATCTTCAAAACAAACATGGAAAGAATTAGAAGCTTGTGTGAGTAGAATTTTGTCTATATTTTATTTATGATTTAAAATGAATTGTTTTTTATTTTTAGACAGAAAATATACTAGATCATTGTTAATATTGACAAATAAATATATCATCAAAATAATTGATGGTTTCACAGATGGACAAATAAGTATGGAAAATATACTATTAGATTATTATTAGCATTAGCAAGTATTAAATTACTATTGATGTTAGTTATTATTCGTAGAAGATTTCAGTAATATTCTAGAATTTGAGAGTCAAGACGAAGACAGGAAATTATTTGACACCTCTTTTGATTACAGATTTTTCAAATATTCCCCAAATCAGAAACTACTAAGATTTTCGGTTTAATGATACATGCATATCCTGTTTCGAAAACGCTTACAGAGCGAGCAGCACTGCAATACGGCAAGGATTGGATGTGGTGACAATAAACCCTGTGTTGGTGGTCGGGTCTGCTATTAACCCCAACGTTCCACAAACAGTGTAGGTGGTCCTTTCCCTGCTCATCCTCCCTCCCTCCCTCCCTCCCTCCCAAATACATGGAGGATTTCAAAGTCATTCAGATGGTGTACGGCTTCGCTTCCTTGGTCCACGTGGACGACGTGTGCAATGCCCATATTTTCTTGATGGAAAACCCCTCTGCAGCGGGCCGTCACATCTGTTGTTCCGTTAACACCCCTATTCCACTGCTCGCACAATACTTGTGAGTATCAGTCCCAACACAGTGAGTATAAGTCTTAAGTGATTCACCCCTCTCCCTTTGGATTTTCTTTATATTGTGTGGATTGATTGTATTTTCTCTCTCTATATTATGAAAATTGATTTAAATATTTCCATAATTTTGGAACAAAAACAGCTAACCATGCAAGTAATTTTTTATTGAATTTCATATTAGAATCCAGTTGTTTTTAGTGTGACTTTTTGAAGTTTTTTCTAGTGGGTTTTTCTGGTCTAATTTTTTCAAAATCTGACCGGAATTCATTGAAAAAAAAAGTTTGATGGATAACCTTGCAGTATTGAAATTCCCTAAGGGTTTTTTAGGGTACTGAATCCATATATATAGTCAAAAAAACTAGTTTAAATAACATAAATCCAGATTTCACCTCAAATTGTTTCACTGGATGTCAGTAACTAAAACTCCAAAAAAATTCACTAAAAACAACTCCTATCAAAATAATTATACGCTTATAAATTTTTTCATAGTATTCTTATGGATTTTTGTATAATGAATATATACTTCTGTGTATACATCCAAGTTCGATGATGTGCCACCGATCTAGAAAGAAAACCTGTCGTCGAAAAAATTGGTGGATAGAGGTTTCTCTTTTAAATTTGGGATCGATGAGATCTTCGATGATGTTGTGGACTACTTGAAGATGAAGGGGAAACTTAATTAATTAGCAAAATCAACCAGAACGGGGTGTTTGACTAGCGATAGCAATAATATGGGTACGTCTGGTGGCATAGATTGGAATCACATAGAGTGAAGTTTTTTTATTGTATTTTGTTTAATTATGTATTGTGAAGATGTCTTTTATTGTGGTTTGTTGAAATATGGTTTAGTAGGTTAATCAATCACATCAAAATTTTCAAAGAGACTGAATAATGAATTTAACGATATTAAACAAACTAGGGTGATGATCATAGAACATGATAATATCACAGGTGTGGTGTGAATTTGGGTCCATAGATTGATAAGAAAAGATGAAAATATATATTTTAAAGTTTTCTATTTTTGTCCAATATATTTTGTAGTATGTTTTTTTGTTGAATGGAGAAATAATTAAAATAATAAAAGAGATTGTGAGATTTTGAGATACAAAGATCTAGATTTGCAAAACAATGAACAAACTTGCAGGAGAACGAAGGAGTGAGCAAGAATGAAGCAAAGAATAAAAAATAATTCATCAATATTAGTTTTGGAATCAATACATAAAAGCAACTAAGTTAAGTTTAGTTGTACATGCAATAACTATGGATAGTTAAAGCTAACTGAAGCTAAGTGTGCTTTATGTTCTGCTAATGTGCACATGCACCACATGCAAGCACTAAGTTAACTAACTAAGCCAAGTGCACATCAAATGTAAGCACTCGAGTTAACTAGCTAAAAAAAAGTGCACATCACATTCAATATCTAGAGTTGAACTAAAGCTAATTAAGTTAACTATGTGCATGTAAAGCACTCAAGTTAACTAGCTAAAGACAAGTGAACATTGCATGCAATCTCTACAGTTGAACTAAAGTGAATCTAGGCACATGTATACCAACACCCCTCCTTAAGCATAACTTAGGTGAGTGTGATGAAAAATGAATGATTCCTGGAAACACGACCATTTTAGGTACCCATATTCAATGCATAAAAAGGAGGAAAGAGGGAAAACTCGGTGGAAAGAAAAACCCCCCCTCAAAATATAATGCAAAAGTAGAAAAAAGACAACTACTAAGTAGTCGTGTCCTTCATCCCGAGATGATCTCGCAAGAATCAAAACTTATGCTCAGTGAAAGTCTTGGTGAAGATATCAGCAGTTTTCTCGGAACTAGGACAGTACTGAAGATCGATGATCCGATGATGAATGAGTTCTCTAATGAAGTACATGTGGATCTCGATGTGTTTGGTCCTCTGCCACTGCACTGGATCTCTGCAAAACTTTAGCGTACTTTGATTATCACACTAGATGACAGGTGGACAATGGACACTGATCCCAAGCTCATATAGGAAATGTTGTAGCCAAATGGCCTGAATAGTGGCATTGATTGCTCCTCTATACTCGACCTCTACTGATGATAAAGTAATGGCAGCCTGCGTCTTGGTTGACCAGCAAATTGGGTCGGATCCCAAACTAAGTACATAATTGGAGGTGGACTTGCGATCAATGTTGTCATCAGCCCAATCTAAATCAGTGAACCCAATGAGATTCAAAAAACAATTGGCTTCAAAATGAATCCCATAAGTGATTGTCCCCTGGACATATCGAAGGATACGCTTTGCAGCTTTCCAGTGTAGCTCATGCGGCTCCTGCATGTATCTGGAAATTGCTCCTACAACATATGAGAGATCAGGACAGGAGTGAGTGAGATAAAGAAGACTTCCCACAAGCTGACAGTACAATGTGCAATCAACCAATGGTGTGTCTTGGCCATTCTCAAGCTTTATCCTTAATAAGAAAGATGTGGATGTTGGCTTGCAGTCACTCATGTGAAATCATTCCAAAATATCTCTAGCATACTTTGGTTAAGAAATGGTAATCCCAGAACCACTCTGATTGATCTCTAGTCCAAGGAAGAAATTTAGCAAGCCCATGTCTGTCATAGAAAATTGCTTATGCAATGCAGTTTTAATCTCAGTAATGACAGAAGTTGAACTACCTGTTATCAAAAGATCATCTAAGTAGAGTACTATGATCAACCAGAAGTCAATTTTCTTCAAAAAATAAACACTAGAATCATATTTGCAGCATACTTGAGATAACAAAAAAGAATCCATCTTTGCATACCATGCTCTAGGTGCCTACTTGAGGCCATAGGGAGACTTCTTTAGTTTTCATACCAGATATTTTTGTGCATGTATCCCTGTGGCTTCTCCATGTATATTTCCTCTTCGAGATCACCATGAAGAAATGCATTCTTCACATCCATATGATACACCTCCCATACTCTTACTGCTGCAATGGAGAGAGCTACCCAAATGGAATCCATTTTTGCTGCTGGAGCAAAAGTCTCATCATAGTCAACACCATGTACTTGCTAAAAAACCTTTTGCTATTGACTAACTTGGCCATTGGTTGCTTTCTTGGTCTGGTAAACCCACTTGCACCTCACAAGTTTACGATTGGAGGGTAGCAGAACCAAATCCCAAGTCTGGTTCTCAATGGGAGTATATTCCTTATCAATTGCTACTTCCCATTCGGGATGCCCAGTTGCTTCTGCATAAGTCTATGGATTATATGCATGCATCATATAAGAATGTATGGGCATGCATGGCTCCATAGGTAAGAGTGCTTGCAGATCTTCCTCAAACTAAGGTATAGAGGCAGGATCATCAATGATATCTCTCATACTATGCCATTTTTGGGTTGAAGGTGGTCGAGAATCTTCCAAACTACATGTGGAAGTATGATATTGATGTTCAACAACTGGCAGCCCAACATGTGTCACATGAAAAGACTCATCTTCATCAAAATTCTGATCTAAAGTTTCATTTGCATACTCATCAATGAGTGCTGATGGAAACTTGGTAACAAGTTCATCTGTTGCTGCATGCAAAATATCTTCGTCAAAATTTACACTCCTTTCAATAAAGAGCTCTTCAGTCTTGATATCAAGCAATCTATACCCTTTGACTTCATCATAATATCCAAAAAACACGCATGCTTTACTTTGAGGCTCCAAAGTCGTTCTCTTCTCTGTAGGAATGCGGGCCCATGCTCAAGATCCTAAAATGTAGAAATGACTGACTTCCAATTGCATTCCAGTAATTCCAGTCCAAGACTCAAAATGTGTTTTTACAGTAATAGATTTATGAGGAGATCTGTTATGGATGTATGAGGCACAATTGATAGCTTCAGCCCACAATTTTGACGAAAGAGATCTTACATGAAGCACGCAATTAGCCATCTCTTTCAAAGATCGATTATTCCTTTCAGCCACGCCATTTTGCTGTGGAGTGTAAGGAATTGTATGCTGCAACTGTATGCTTGCTTCATTACAAAGATTCTTGATATCTTTATTGAGATATTCCGTCCCATTATCTATGCGGAGTATCTTGATGCATTTTCCAGACTAATTTTCCGCATGCGCTTTGAAAATATTTAGATGTTGAAAAACTTTAGAATTGAGTTTCAAGAAGTAAACCCAAGTGAAACTCGTGTAATCATCTATAAATGACAACACATATCTTGCTTTGTTCATTGAAAGCACTGGAAATGGACCCATGAGATCATTGTGTACAAGTTCAAAAGGTGAAGAGGTTCTCCATGTTGTCCCTTCTCGAACTTTCCTTGTGGATGCTTTCCAAGAGCACATCCATTACAAACACCATTTGAAAATTCAATGGTCAGCAATCCTTTGACCATCCCTTACTTGCTAAGCTGTTGCATATATCTAAAATTCAAGTGCCCAAATCTCTTGTGCCAAATCCTACTTTCTTCATTTGCATCCGTGAGTAGTAAAATGGAATCTGATTGAGGAACAAAATCAGAAAATGTATACAGACAAGATTGATCATTTACCTTGCCAGATGCAATCTACAAGTTGGTTTTCATGTCATAAATGCTCACTAAATCTGGGGTAAATTCCACTTTCCTTCCGCTACATGTGTGTGTCATCTAATGCAGTAAGAGAAGATTCACAAAAATCTTTGGAATATGCAAGACATTCTCAAAACTTCCATCTTCGAATTGCACTCTTCCTTGTCCAGTTGCTGCAACTGCAGAATTATCCCCCATGAGAATAGGAGGTCCTGAGTATGCATGTAGAGAAGAAAAGGATTCATTTGAAGAAGCCATATGATGTGAAGCTCCTAAATCGATGATCCGTTATTGCAGTGTACAATGAAGAGCAATCAAAGCATGCCCATTATCTCTTGGATCTAGTGCTTTTTCTCCAGACTTCTTCTTGGCATTCTCAGGAATGTGGTCTCCAATATTGTGTTGCTGGAGTGTCTGGGCCATAAGATCTATAGTCTTCTTCACACATGCAGATTTAGGCTGAAAACTATGGTGGCAATAATTGCACATTGATTTCCCTTTCGTTCCTTTCCTTTCCTTTGAGTCAGATGATCCATCAGGGGGTTTTGGATTTCCTCCCTTTCTTGGATCAGGATCCTTCTTCCATTTTCCTTTCTGATGGTCTTTGGAATTTTCCTTTCCTTTTGCATTCACAGTAATTGCATGCGCTTTGGAATTTTTAAGTGTGCCAATTTTAATGAGCTTATCTTGCTCATGCATCAAATACTGAATAAAAGAATCCAGTGAGGGCATCTTCCAAGTTGCACCGGTTGCAGATCTTACTATGTGGAATGTAGAGATGAATATTGCATACTTTGGACCAAGTTTTGATAAAATGGAAAGAATCAACTGATTTTATTACTTGGATTTGTCGATCCTGCATCCTTTCAGCTGAAGCAACAAGGCTTTATACCTTGTGAAAAATTCTTGAATGTTCTCAAAATTTCTCGGATTAATAAGTTTAACTTATTTTCAAGAATGTGACCCTTCATTTCATCCTGTTTTCCAAAAAATCCTTCCAAATGTTTCCATACTTCATTTGGATTTGAACATGATTCAACATGAAATAGTAGTTCTGGAGAGACAGATAAACATAGGATGTCGAAGGCCTCGTCCATGTGATTGAAATGTCTTGTTTTATCCACTGTCGATGTTGGTTCAACTTCTATTTCCATGGTTACTCGAAAGAATCCTCTACTTCTAAGATGAAGTAGAATCTTTGGCTTCCATTCGAAGTAATTATATGGAGTAAAAATTTCCAATTGTGGAAACTCCAATTTAGACTCCATTCTTTGTTGTTGCTTCAAACTTCTGAACTTGAAAATAAAAATTGCTTGTGCACTGATTGCAAATCTCTTTTCTCTGATAGCATGTGAGATTTTGAGATACAAAGATCTAGATTTGCAAAACAATGAACAAACTTGCAAGAGAACGAAGGAGTGAGCCAGAATGGAGAAAATAATGAAAATTAATTCATTAATATTATTTTTGGAATCAATACATAAAAGCAACTAAGTTAAGATTAGTTTTACATGAAATAACTATGGATAATTAAAGCTAACTGAAGCTAAGTGTGCTTTATGTTCTGCTAATGTGAACATGCACCACATGCAAGCACTAAGTTAACTAACTAAGCCAAGTGCACATCACATGTAAGCACTCAAGTTAACTAGCTAAAAACAAGTGCACATCACATGCAATATCTAGATTTTAACTAAAGCTAATTGAGTTAACTATGTGCATGTAAAGCACTCAAGTGCACATTTCATGCAATCTCTAGAGTTGAACTAAAGCTAATCTAGGTGCATGTATACCAACATAGATTAACTAAAATAATGGTTCATTAATTATTATTATATCTAGATTTGGAACTAAATATAAATAATAATGGGATCAATATATATGTTTTCATTTCTAAGGAGGGGCATTGAGTTAATATAATTAATTTTAGAGATATAATTATTACCTATGTGATGATAATGAAAATCTGGAGGAGGTTTCTTGATATCTGAATATCTAGGAATTTATATCTAAAAAAAGTTCAATTACAACTATAACAATGAGAAAAGGATAAATGGAATATGGAAAGATTACTTTGGACTTGAAAAAATTCCAAGTAAGAAATTCTTTGGATATGGGACTTGAAAAAAAAAAAAACTCCTCTCACCTATCCTCCTCATCCAAGAAAGTCTTTTCCTATGAGGTATTCAATGTATAAAAAGAGGTTGAACAACAAGGAAGACAACAAATTTCCTAAAATTTCTTCCAACTCGATCTAAAACCACCTTCCACTCAAGTGGGTATGTCATAAGTCTTGGCTAGGTTTTTGGTAGGAGGAGATCATTTTTGAAAAATAGGGATAATATTAAAAATATTATTCCATTAAAATTTAAGGTAGCTAAGGTATTATCAGGAAGCAATCAACCCAAATTTTAAAAATCAGAATCATATTTGTATTTTGACTAGTGTGAAGAAGACAATGGTTCCATCAGGAATACACATTCGTAGAAATGTGTGCATGTTCCTAGGAATGCACATGCATTCTTGGACATCCACGTTTGACAAGTCAAAATTTTCTAACTAGGATGCTACTCGGCTTTCAAGCTCAACATGGCTCAGGAATCTACATGTGCTCTAGGAATGTGCATGTGTTCTTAATAATAAATTCTATTTATGTGCCTATGGCCCCATTTTTTTACCATATTTGGACCACGCGACACATTTTTGGGAGACAATGAGAAAAATTGTTCCTTCTTGAACAACCTCAAGTGCCAAATCAACACCATACCTAATCTTTGGAATCCATGTAAGCATTCTAATGGTTTTTTTCTTTTTCTTTTTGGTTTAAAATTGGAAAAAATAACCAAACTAATACCATTAACACAAAATTTGTATTGACTCACATGGAAACTGGTTAATATAGAACCTAATCAGAACCTAAACCCACCATCAAAAAATTTACAACAACCAATCCCAAACCAAGAACCAAAAAATCAAGTTGATCAAATTGATTCATCCTTAGCTACAATGAGGTCACCAATATAGGATCTTCGAAACACTAGAGAGTTGTTATAAGTGTCCCTTGCAAGGTCATTAAATTCAATTGTGTCATTCATCTCTAATCCTCAAATCTAGTTAACCAATAATTCTAATTACATGGATATAATGTATGAACACGATAGAATTGGTCTAAATAAAGAACTAATCAGAGACCTCAACATTACTAAAAAATACTTATTGTCTTTTTTTATTGACCCAATAAATGAACACCTTTTACCAATAAAAAAAATGCAATTGTACATACCGGCGCACTTACCAACCATTTCTAGATAATTGCATGGATAGGTGGCATATGGTATTTGATGTACCTCCCTATAATAATAGGGAGGTACCTCTATACTTCTTGAGGAAGTTATGGGCAAAGTTTCAACTAGCACTACATATCAACTAATTCAATATGGGAGAATTATAGATAGTGGGTTAAAGGTCTTAGCATGATAAAAAAAATTCTAGGTGCTATTGAGATTCAACAAGATGATGAGCTTAGTGAAAATAATTCGCCTTCACTAAGTGGGCCCGCAGGCTATTTTTAGGTGCAAGTATATTTTTAGACTATGTCTATTTTTAGACATGGTGAACATATTTCAGAAGTTGCAGGATGCTATTTGTGGATGGTTGGTCAAGTTGGAAAAATAGATGAAATTCTATTTTTAGAATATTGGGCGAAGTCTATTTATAGATCGTCAGTCTAAAAATAGAAGTGTTGATTATTATTAGCTCTTAATAATAATCTGACAATCAACAACAACTTATTCTCTTGGAGCACTTAATTTCAATGCACAAATTTGTCAAATCAGTGGGCTGAAGTAATTACGCAATTCCTAGGGTTTACTGGTGGTTCATGCATGGAGGAATCAGTTAGAACTGAAGTGGAAAATTTATGACAGAGTTGGAAGAGTAGTTCATGGAGTTGTTATTCAGTTTAACTCAGTTAATGGAGTTAAACTCATTTGAGCTAATTGTATCTAGTCTAACTGAATGATACACTAGTGAGAGTGGAGTGAATTAATTAGTTAATTAATTCACAAATAATAACTCATTAATCAACTGAACAATACCGCAGTTAACTACGGTGCATGTCAGTTCTAGTGGAGACTCAGTGGAGAGATAGGTGAAAGGGCAAGATGGACTGTCTGTTGTGACTATAGTGATGCATTTATTGCAGCACACACACATTGGAGTTTCCAATGAGGATTGCACAGTCAAGGCAAGGGTAATTCAAATTCATTCAGATCTATTCTTTAGCAAGGATTGCGCAGTGGAGGCAGGATGTCAGGAGGCAAGAAATTAGTGCATAGAGATGCAAATTTCTGCATGACAATGTGTAATGAATCTATATTGTACTGAGAGCTTGATGTACTAATCTTTGTATGATATTTTTAAATGATCTCCATGATACATAATATATGATAGTTGGGGTTTTCAGCTTCAGGCTTTCCCATTAAACAATTGTGCGATGTGCGATTGTTTTTATTTGCTTCATGTGTTTGCAATTGATTTTAATTTCCGCAAAAGATTAATAGTGGAAGGATTCTGTATTTAGCAAGAAGATAAATATTCTTAGATCAGGAGAATCTGGATATATACATGCATCTTGTATATAATTTCTACATGGTATCAGAGCAGTGTTAATTCTTGAAGATTGAAATTGTGAAGAATTGTTGAGTTTGTGCTCATGGACAATTCGAATTTGCTTCAGAAAATTCTTGGTGCGACAGTTGAGTATACATTGAAATGTCTTTCAATGGGTTGTGATTGGAGTATGCCCTTGATGGGAGCTCGAATTACATAGCCTAGAAGTATAGGATGGAGGCGGTGCTGGAGGATAATGGACTGAAGGAGTTCATCGATAGCGATGTTCCTAAGCCGGGATCTAGCGATGTTGCATTACTTGACACATGGCAAAAGAAGATAGCAAAGATAAGAATAATTATGTTAGAAGGTGTGAAGGACCATATTGTGTCCAGCCTTCACAAGAAAGCCACTCCATTTTTAATGTGGAAGGCTTTGACAGATTGTTTCAAAAGCAGCAGCGACCAGAGGAAGTTGGTGCTGAAAGATAATCTCAAAAAAATAAAAATGGAGAAGGGCGACAATATTCCAAAATATATCACGAAGTTTGTCCACTGTAGGGATCAACTGGGAAGTGTGGGGATTACTGTTGATGATGAAGACTTGGTGAGCTTGGCTCTCCTTGGGATTCCAAAGAGTTGGCATAGCTACGAAGACTCTGTCAATGGACGAGAGAAACTACCGAGATGGGAGTGACTTTGGTCGGATCTTGTGCAGGAGTAAGGCGAGGTACCAGGGATGGCTCTTCATCGAAGAATGATGATGAAGAGAATTGTGCTTTGGCTTCCAAATCAAGGAAAGGGAAGCGGGAGAAATTTCCTTCAAAATTTTAAGCTAAAGGCAAGAATCAAGATTTGTCCAAAGTCAAGTGTTTTCACTGTCACGAACATGGGAATTTCTCCACTAACTGCCCACAGAAGAAGAAGAAAAATAAGGTTGTTGGAGCTGTAGTTGGAGAGGCCTTAGCCTCGAAATTTTAACTTGATTTCTCTTTGATCGCATGCTTGGTTTAAAGCTATATGGGATCAGTGTGGTGTCTTGATAGTGGTGCGTATTTCCATATGATGGGAGACAAGGAGTTGTTTAGTGACTTGGAGGAGAAGGACCTTCAAATGCATATAGAGATGGGTGACGATGGTCGATACAGTGCGACTGGCATTGGGACCATTACCTTTGAGAGGGAGTCAAGTAATCCATGTATGTTGAAAGATGTTATGCATGTTCCAGGTTTAAAGAAGAAATTGGTCTCGGTCGCAATGTTGGAAGACATAGGTTATGACGTTGTTTTTAGTGAGGGAAAAGCCTTCCTTCGACATAAAACAATGTGTCAAACCAAGAGGATAGGGATTCGAGTTAAGAATCTCTACAAGCTGGAGGTAGATGGCTATGCTACAATGGTGGGAAAAGCAGAAGAATTTGTGAGCCGGGATTAGGGCGAATTATAGCACAGGAGATTGGGCCATCTTCACCATGGTGCTTTGAATATTTTGTAGCAGATTTCTACTAGACTCCCCAAGGGTACTCTTGCACAGTCAGATCAGTGTAAGGGATGTACTATGAGTAAGTTTGTGAAGAGCACCTTTTATGAGAAGGAGAACCGTGCTTTGGTGATCCTGGAGAGAATTCACACAAACGTGTGTGGACCTTTCTCTGTTGCTTCAACCATAAAACATAGGTATTATGTTATATTTTCTTATGAATATTCTCGTAGATGCAAGATCTTCTTCATGCAGAAGAAGAGTGAAACATTCTCAAAGTTCTGTGAGTTAAAAGCATTGGTGGAGAAGGAGTCGGAGAAGCAAGTGAAAGCTCTACGGAGCGATAATGGTGGTGAATACATCTTGGGAGAATTCAAAGACTTCTGTAGAAAAGAAGGAATTTGAAGAGAAATAATAGTGCCTAATAACCCACAGTAGAATGGGGTCGCTAAGAGCAAGAACAGAATGATCGTGGGTGCTGCACGAGCGATGTTGCATGACCAGGGCCTACCGATGCACTTGTGGGCGGAAGCATGCAACACTGCAGTTTATGTGCAAAACTGTTGTCCTCATAGAGTACTTGGCATGAGTACACCTAAATAAGATTTTACAGGTAAGAAGCTTGATATTTCTCATTTGAATATTTTTGGATCATTTGTTTACATTCATGTGACAAAGGACGTCAGGAAGAAGCTGGAGCTAACTACAGAAGTTGGGATATTTGTGGGGTACACAGAAACACCCCATAATTATTGTGTGTATTTTCCAGATAGTCGGATGACTGTGGTGTGATGGGATATAAAATTCAATGAGGTGAAAGCCATGAATTTTTCTCTTGAGAGGGAGCTACACTTGCATGCAGAGGAGGAACTTCTTGTTCCCAAAGATGAGCCTCTAGATGTGGATCAGCCACAGGAGGAGATTCATGGAGTGGAGGAGTCCACTCATGCGGAACAAAAAATTAGACAAGGCAGAAAGCATACCATAGAAGCTGAGAGACTGAAGCTTGATGCGGCACAGAATGTAGGAGTCCCTACATCACAACGCAGATAGAGACAGTCACCCGACCGATTTACTGGATACATGGCTCTCATGAGGAAGTGTATCGTGACAGAGCCATCTTCTTTGAAGAAGCAGTGTAGGAGCCCACATGGGTAGATGCCATGGTGGAGGAGTATGACTCCATTGTCGGAAACAGTGCTTGGGAGATTGTTCCAAGGCCGATGGGAAAATCAGTTGTAGGATCAGGATGGATCTACAAGGTAAATCAAGCTACTGATGGGAGCGTCGAGAAGTATAGGGCAATATTTTTTTCCCGGGACTTCTCATGGATCAAGGGGATTGATTATGAGGAAACCTTTTCACCTGTCGCACGATATTCTTCCATAAGGACCATCCTTGCTCTCTCAGCACAAATGGGTTGGCACATTCATAAGATGGATGTGAAGAATGTGTTCCTTAATGGGATCATTGAGGAAGAGGTGTACATTGAGCAGCCTAAAGGATTTGAGATCTTCGGCAGTGAGTTGCATGTGTGCAGGGTAAAAAGAGAGATGTATGGGCTGAAACAAGCACCTCATGCTTCGTACACTCAGATTGACAGTTATTTCACTGGACTTGGCTTCACCAAGAGTGAGGCAGATGCAAACCTGTACCAAATTGTGGTGGAGGGTAAGATTTTAATCATTGTTCTTTATGTTGATGATTTAATACTAACGGGTAATGAGAAGTTGATAGACTCATGCAAGGCAGATCTTGCAAAGGAGTTTGAGATGAAGGATTTGGGCCTCCTTCATTATTTCCTTGGATTGGAAATATGGTAGTGGGAAGGTGAAATTTTTTTGTCTCAAGGTAAGTATGCCTGGGAGATACTGGAGAAGTTTCACATGCAAGGTTGCAAGCCTATCGACACTCCTCTTACAAGAAATTGGAGGAAAGAGGATGCTACATCAGTAGAGGTACTGGATGCCACCATTTATCAACAGTTGGTGGGTTCGCTCATGTATTTAGTTAATACAACACCAGACATATTATATGCGGTGAACCAGCTCTCACAAGCGATGGTTAAGCCTACCAAGCTCTTTTGGAAGGTAGGCAAGCATGTCCTAAGATATCTCAGGGGCACATCTGAGTATGGCTTATGGTATAGGCAGACGGATGAGGTGAAGTTGCATGGCTTCACGGATGCAGATTGAGCAGGCAGCCCAACATACAGAAAGAGCACATCAGGAGGGATTTTCAGTATCGAATCTACAACATTTTCTTGGTACAGTAGGAAACAAAGATCCGTGGCACTCAGTTCAGCGGAAGCAGAATACATGGCAGCAAGTCAACCTGTATGTGAGGCTATCTGGATGAGGAAGATCCTGGTTGGTTTGTTTGGTTCACATTTAGATCCTGAAGTGATACATTGTGATAATCAGAGTTGCATTAAACTCTCGATTAATCCTATGTTTCATGATAGATCTAAACATATTGATATCTGGTATCATCATATCAGAGATTGTGTGCAACAGAAGATCATGTTGATTCAGTACATTCCTACGGAAGATCAGGATGCATATATTCTAACGAAGGCGCTCACCAAGAACAAATTCGAATACCATAGAGGCAGGATCAGGGTGAAGGATAATCCCTATCTTGTTGAGAGGGAGTGTTGAGATTCAACAAGATGATGAGCCTAGTGAAAATGAGTCACCTTCACTAAGTGGGCCCGCAGGCTATTTTTAGGTGCAAGTCTATTTTTAGACATGGTAATCATATTTCAGAAGTTGCAGGATGTTATTTTTCGATGGTTGGTCAAGTTGGAAAAACAGATGAAATTCTATTTTTAGAATATTGGGCGAAGTCTATTTATAGATCGTCGATCTAAAAATAGAAGTGTCGATTATTATTAGCTCTTGGTAAATAGAACACAATAAAATGTAATAACTTATTCTCTTAAGAAAGATTTTAATTTCATAGAGAAGTATATTTTATTAATCACAAATGTAAGGAATTATGCAATTTCTGAGGTTTATCGGGGTGGTTCATGCATGGAGGACTAAAGAACTCAAGTGGAAAAGTTATGATAGAGTTGGAAGAGGTTCATGGAGTTGTTATTAGTTTAACTCGCTAATGGAGTTGACTCCACTGAGCTAGTTGTATCTAGTCTAACTAAATGATACACTAGTAGAGGGAGGAATTAATTAGTTAATTAATTCACAAATAATAACTCATTAATCAATCAACAATATATGCAAGCAATCACAAAGGCATGCTCGGGCCGAGGAGACCTAGTGGAGAGATAGGTGAAAGGGAAAGATGGACTATCTGTTGTGACTATAGTGATGCATTGATTACACCACACACACATTGGAGTTGCCAATGAGGATTGTGCAGTCAAGGCAAGGGTAATTCGAATTCATTCAAAGCTATTCTTCAGCAGGGATTGCGCAGTAGAGGTAGGCTGTCAGGAGGTAAGAATTGGTGCATAGAGATGCAAATTTATGCATGATAGTGTGTAATGAATCTATATTGTACTGAGAGCTTGATGTACTAAGATTTGTATGAGATTGTTACATGATCTCCATGATACATAATATATGATAGTTGGGGTTTTCAGCTTCAAGATTTCCCGTTAAACTATTGTGTTATGTGCGATTGGTTTTATTTGCTTCCTGTGTTGCAATTGATTTTAATTTCCGCAAAATATTAACGGTGGAAAGATTTTGTATATAGCAAGAAGATAAATATTGTTAGATCAGGAGAATCTGAATATATACATGTATCTTGTATATAATTTTTACAGGTGCAACCTAGCACTAGGTGCTCATCCACCTAAACAATGCCCTAACACCCTTTTCTAAGATCTTCCAATTATGGATAACATTGTTGAGACCTAGATGACACTAGCCACATTGACTCACATGTTATTACAACATGGTATCTTGTTGGAATCACTCATAAGAATCCACAAATATTTAATGTTGTGGGCAGGGTTGGACCATAGGACTCTTGAGTAGGGCTTGACTAGTAGATTCCATATGGATGCTCATTTGAGACTCACAGACGTACCAATTGTGGGAATAATTTTTGTGTCTAAATGGAGGGAAGAAGGTGTGACATCCCCTAGTTAACATACCCTCATTGTAAATAATTTTAATTAAATTAAAAGGTCGAGAGAAAGGGACATACATTCCAGATTACTTGGGGAGGTAAATTGTTTGAGGAATGTGTTATCACTTAGCATTTCTCAAGGTTAAAGAAAGAACTCACCAAGGTAACCATAAACCTACTTTTAAGCCTTAGGATCTAGCCTTCTTAAGGCTCAAAGAGGGCTCTCCCTATCAGATTTAACTTTGTTTTTATGTTTGATTTTAGGCTAGTTAAATAGAGAAAATTGGTTTTGGGGTTTTGATTAGTTTTGGTGGGAAAATCAGTTAATGAGATGGATAGCTGTGAATCTCTAATCCATTGAGAAGATGGAGTCAATGTGTCAAGCAGAAAGATCAAGATCAATTTCTAAAATCAAATTTTTAAAGGGCTAGATAGCAAAGTCACTAAATGTCTTCAAAGGTTGATTGGTGAAGTGGTTTTAATCGGGATAAATAGAAATTAAGAATTATTTGATCCAGATAAGGAGTGAAAAGGTAGGGGTCAATCGAAATTATGGAGCAATTAAGGGTTCCCTAGTCTGGATATCAGCAGAAAACATTTAAATGAAAACCAGTCAATAACAAAGTGCTTTTAACAAATTCTGATATAACAATTTATGATTTCACATTAAAATTTAGAATACATTTATGAATGGATGGAAAACATAATAAAATAGACAGATAACAATATAAATTACTTCACTTTAGTGGCCCAACACATGAATCCAGTAATATCATGCTTTATTCCTTAAAATCCAGTCTTCTGACTTGAGCTTGATTACAAAACCCCTTAGGTTCAGAATGTTCCAGCTATATAAATCTTTAGCAATTAATCCACACTAATACTTCAAATGATGAAGTATTTATACAAATTCTAAACTAGAATATCTTGAAAAAATATCAAGATTGGTTTACAAATATCTCAAACTGTATTACATAAATATAACTTAAATAAAGGACACTCAAAACTAATGTATCTATTTGGCACTATATTTATGGTTTGATGGTGACAAATAAGAGAAATTCGAATTTTATATCAACTCTTAGTTGATGATGAGGCTTGCAATTCACTAACTGTCTCCTTCCTTTGTGCACTTTGCTCCAGAAATTCCGCAAAATAGGGTCCAGAAATCCCTTTGTATATCTCAATCCGAGATAGATGAGTAAAACATGAAAGAGGTTATTGTAGATAAATATGTTGTTGAAATACACCTCACTTAGTTTCCTAAAATTACGCTCCATTTGTTCACAATAGGATCTACAAAAAGATGTGTAAAATAGAACTTTGCACAGTCTGAAAAATAGGCTGTGAAGATGTGCATGTATCTATCATTCAGTAATACCTGTGCATAAAGTGAGATAGTTTTTTGTAGGTTGCAATCTTAGGAACATATATCTCTTCCAGTTTTGCAAAATGCATCTTGGATTGGCCACAAGATTTTCTGCAAAACAATGACTTAAACAGGAATTTCTAGAAAATGTCCCTTCCTGCTCTATTTTGATCTTTTAACATTATTGTTCTTTTAACTATTTTTCACATCTACTTTGGATAAACTTCATTGTTGTTGGTAAAAGTGTTTTTATCTTAGTTTAACCTTTACTGCAATTCGTGTTTACTTTTAATGTTTTACCTTGACTGCTCTATTACCTTTTCACTTTTACCTTTTACAGTAAGAGTGAGTAAAATATGTCTTGGAGAGTTGCTGATGGAAATGTTTTCATCCTCTGTTCTGACCACTTGTGAAAATTTGTTTCTCTTTAAGTAAATTATTTCTTTCTATTATGTTGCTTGGAATCTTTCATTTCAGGAAAATCATTTGAATTCATTTCCTTGTGATTTTTTTGGAATAAACAGTTTGAACTAGTATCAACTATTTTTCCAAAGTCTCCTTCTGCTAATAACCTGCAAAGCAAAAAAATAGTTAATGAGACAAAGGCTTGAAGGGAAGAAAATAGTGGCTTTAGGGAACTAGAAATTCAATGAAATGAGTTCTAGCCACAGTAGGGGGCTTTTGATTCGGGCGTAAATTATCTTTCAGGTCTTTCTGTTGCAAATTCGTACTTTAAACAGAATAAGTTATGGATAGAACAATGGGTTTTAGATGACATAGTAGATTCATTATATTGGATTTACCACATAGCGCAGGGTGTAGATAGTTTTTAGCACAGTGGCATTAGGGGGTTCTTATATTGGCTTGTTTCCTTTAGCACAGAAGGGAATGGTAGCTTGTCATAGTGGATGAGTTATTTAACGCACTATTCATGGGGTAAGCCAATGGTTTATCACACAACGAAATGGTGGTTTTCGTAACGAGCAAAAATGGTAAGTGGAATTGGAAGGATTGATGTGATCCAACAGAAATATGACGCATGGAGTTGAGAGATACCTTGAAAACCATGATTTTTTCAAGCAATGGGGTTGGTTCACCATTGCGCAATGAAACGTGTGATAGGCAATATCCACCATTAAATATGGCGGGTGAAAGCGAATGGCTAGGATGACATGATGAAGTTGCAATTTCAAATGGCGTGGGGCGAGGTGATTTCAATGGTGTGAGAGATTATTATGTATTAAATTAATGTTTAATGCATAATTGGGGTTTATTATGATAAGTATAGGTTAATGTATTAACAAAGTGGATGCAGGTAAATATGATATTAAAAATCGTGGGGGTTATATATAGTGGGATCGGGATATATAACATGTGGGGAATATTACACCATATGTTAAAATAAAAATATGGGTTGGGAATATTATATATGCGGGAATTATATTAATACGTGATAAAAGGTATATAAAAGGAGTTAATAGATTATGTTATTGTTAAAAAATGAAATTAATGCGGGAAATAAAATACACTTGGGATAGTGTTAAAACATGATTGTAGGCGGGATTTTCATAGTGGGGGACCAATGTTAACATTTTACACTTGAAAACTTAGGATAAGTGCATTTTTAGGGGTTTTTTACTTTTCCAAAGGTGAATATGCATTTCGACTTAGGAAAAGGGGTTTTAGTAGGGTAAAATGAGTGATGTTAAGGAAAAAGGGTTTTAAATGAAGGGGAAAGGTTTCAATGAGGTGGAATCCAATACCTTGGTGCCAATCAGTCATTAAGACGTGGGTCTGGTCCAACCAAAAGTTATAGAAATGCTCTGAGCCTTCATGACTGGAGGATTTAGTACTCAAACACATTGTGGGGAGGGAAATTAGTAATATACTAAATGATGTTTATCCATGCCTTGTGAAACTGCTTTTGCCTACCCATCAACTACCTTTTTTTCCTTTATTTGGGTGAATTTTGGCTTGCAAACCCTTTTTATTTTCCTTTTAACAGCAAACTATTTAATTCTAACCTTATTACTTCCAAGGGCTCAGATTAAACTGTTGAGCTCCTTATTGTTCTCTACCTAACTAGTGATCTTCCAAGATTAGACTGTTTGGCTAGATCTTTATTCTCTATCTAACAACATGAAATTTAAAGCATGAGAGATCAAGTTTAAGAAATTTGACACTCATGGATTGTGGCATTTAGGACAAGCTTCACACAATATTATTTGCAAAAGTAAACTAATAGTAGTGGCATTTGAGCGTGCAACACTTTCATGATCCATTTTAGTGGGGTTCATATTTAATATTATTTCTTGATCTTTGTTTATTTTTGTCCTTTGATTATTCTTTTAGGACTTTTACCTTCTTTGCATTTTTTATTTTGCTAATATGGGAAAACAATTTGCAAAAAGTAAAGTATGTACATATTTACAAGACTAATCAAAGTCAATTCAAAATTATGAATCCTATTGTTATATGACCCTAACAGCGGCTTCACATGGGGATGGCATCTCCGTTTGAGATGTCAGGAACACCGTCAAATAGTAGCCTGATCCATTGGGCCAATCCCAAACATGCATATGTTGTTACTGAAAACTCTTGAACTGAATTTACACCTTTTTCTGCAAACTAAAATCTGATCTGAGACTAAAAGGTGTTGCAACCTTCAAACCAAATCTAATCATCTATCCAATTGGTTGTTAGGTAAAATGGAACAACCAATGCAACCATTCAAGCATTATGTACTTTGATATATTTTGCTACATTTGCTTGTTGATTATCAAAACTGTAATTCTGCAACCTATTACAAACTTGTCAACAAATGAGAGGATAAGGAAATATTTTATTTCCTTTTTAAACTCTAGAAACTTTCAAAAAGATCTTCCAAGATATATATACTAATGTTTAACTGATCTAAACAACTGTACATCATTTCTAAATGGCCTCCATGCCATGAAATTGAAATTTTATTTTCATCTTTATCTCCCTGCAAACTTTCAGATAATTTTTGTGATGATATTCCTACTGAATGTAATGTTTGACTGTTGAAACCTATATCATATTGATTCTGAAACTCATAGTTAGTTAATGGAGGTAGGCTTTGAATGCATTCAATATCCAACATATCTTTTATTGGATCATGAAAAACTTGGGAAAATTGTTGCAACCTATGGCATATAGCATTCCATGGGACTTCATAAACTTCAACAAGTTGCTCATCCTTTTCTTTAAAGATGTTATACCACATTTCCTTTAAAAGCTGAAATGATTCAAAACATAGTGGTATGGAACTTTCTTGTGTTATTTGATCATGTATTTCAATGGGAACTAATAACTGCAATTGTGAAACTGAAATATCGTGATCAAGGGTTTCATTATCTTCTTTGTTGTCAATCACAATCCCTAAAGACGGTTGATTATTGATGGAATGCAAGTTATCTCTGATGAACTAAAATGAAGCAAAACAAAGAGGTCAAGAATTTCTACTTATTTCCACATTTTCTGCTCTTTCTTCCTCACTTTCATAGCTAATTTGTTTTGGTTGATCACTGTATTTCATCTGCTGAAAATGCATTTTTTCATCCTCCAAACTAGCTATTGATTGATCTATAAAGTTAGTTTGAGTTTGAAGAACATAATTGTCATCATATTGATCATAGTCAGGAAATTCATTAAATTAAGGAATGTCATCAAACATATACATTAAATCGGGAGATTCCTCTTCCACATATTGATCTATAAATCCATTTTCTAATCTATGATAATTGGAATTAGCAGGAATTTTTTCATGGCTATCAACCTCTTCTATTTCTTCATGGTGATATTGAACCAAAAATTCATCTTTCATAGTGATATTTTGTATGATTTCATCTAGTTTTCTTACCAAAAGGCTAAGAACTCCTCTGCAATGTTTTTCTTCTCTTCTTTGACTTTCAACCTTTCCTTTCTGATTTGCAGATTAAATTCTACGTTAATTGCAATGTTTTGCATCTGTAAAAGTGTTTCTGAATCTCTTTCTCTTAACTGAAATTCTATTTTTGGATCAAAGGCACTTGGATAATGCAAGAGAGATAAATCAGAAGGAGGTCTTATATTTTTTGGCATTGAATAATAAATTTGATTAAATCTAGCAGAAAATTGATGTATTGACTCATTTGGTTGTCTTTTCAATTGATTATATTCTTCTATGATTATGAAAATATTGACTTTGATTATCCAATTATCAAGGAAAATTTTGGAAAGCTGTTGGAAATTTGAGATGCTTGCAATAGGCAGATTCTTGAACCAACTCTTTATTCTATTTTTAAAAGAAAGAGAAAAAAGTATGATTTTGACATCATCTTCATCAATCTCAAATAGGTCCAGATAATTCTCAAAACCTTGAATATGTTTTTGGGTAGTGATGTTATTATTTTCTCCATCAAACCTGGGAAGAAATTTGTAATAGTTATCAGGGAAATCATGGAGTATAGGAGGTAAAATGAGGGGCTTATATCTATCAGGAACTTTACAAGGTACAGGAAAATGCACAAGAATTGTAAGATCAGATTGATTATCTGAGGCTTCTTAATTTGAAAATGATCATCATAAGATTCAAAAGAAAGTTTCTCGAAGGGATTAGGATAATTAGTATTTACAATTTTTAAAGGAGAATAATTTAAAAACTAATCAAATATCTTCTCCAAAATACAATATACATTGAAAAAAATTCTCAATAAGAAAGAACATGATGTCTTGGATTGTAATCCAAGTTAAAAGCCTGATCTTTCCATATTTTTCTTTCAGGTTCATTCCTCCAGTGGAGTCTTGATTGTGAAATTGATTTGGAGTCCCCAGGTGGATGATTTTAACCTTTGTGTGTTTGATCACTGTTGTTAGCCTCTCTCACAAAACAATAATAAATCCAAACATAAATTAATTAATTAAATATTCCAAGTTAGGAATTTGTGCCTAACTCTTGGGTTGTTCCTCAAAGATTGGAGTTAGTTTAGTAACTCCTATCTTGATGGGTGTTTGGTGAGAAATTATCTCAACCAAAGGAGTCTAAGATAGCACGCACTATCTTAAGACATTGTCTCTCATCTATTTAAATTGTAACACTAAATTATTTTAGTAAGTGAGAATGACGAGAATACCATGAGGCTGAAGCCTCTTTTCTTCCATTACTTTGTGTCTCGTTCATTATGTGTTTTTTCTATAATCTGTCTAAGTTGATTTCATTTTCTACATGTGGTATCGGAGCTATGGTAATGCTGCAGTAGATGTGAGGATGAGATTCCAGCTCTACAAGTTCTTGGAAAACTCCATTGAATTGATCAGCAAATGATTGTTTCATCAAGAGTCCTGGAGGTTGAAACGACCATGAGAAGTTTGAGATCCAGCATGGCTCAGAGGAATTAAATCCTTTGATGTGCATGCAGTTTTAATTTTGTCATTCAGGATCCCGTCACAACGTATGAAGTAGAGAACCCCATCTAGTAGTGGAATACTACTACGTTTGGAGCGTTTTGATTGGAGGCCCCCATCCCTAGTGTGATCGAAGAGGAATGTAGAGGTGAAGCCGACGGTTATCATGATTGGTGAGTGATTATGTTTGTATTTTTTTGTTGAATTTTGAGTAGAGAAATGGAGTGTGGTGTTGAAAGGCCGAGCACTGCCCGTGAGCACACTAATTCTCATCTGTGTCTCCAAACAATACAAAGAATTGGTTGTTTGGTTGTTTTTTGGTATGGTGATCTAAATTTGGTGGATTAGTGGTGACTGCATTTTGAGCATTGAGCTTATATAACAGAATATTGTTGAAACATTATGTAACTGTTGATTATTGGGGCATTGAAGTATGAGCAGAGTCTACGTCGGAAATTTGTATTGAAGTTCGAGTTTAAACTACATTGAAGGAGCATGTAGTCTGTGCAAGAATGCTATTGTGTGGGATATATTTGTGTAACAGATCGTGGAGACCAGCATTGAGCCCAACATGTGCGTTGAGAATTGAATGAGTGAAGAGTTTGGCATCACCTGAGAGATAAAAGACCACTGCATTCAGTCTCACTGTCCTCAAGATACTCTCGACATCGAAGCCTCTCAGGATGACCTCAATTGAATCGATTCACAGCAGGTTTGCAATTTTTGTATTCTTTTTCTGTTCTATATTGGTTCTCTGTTAGCAGTCATTATATGTCATATCCAACAACAATTTCCTGCCTTGCTTTTACAAGATGTGTAACAGCAAAAAAAGCAGCCATCCCACTTGTGAAACAAAATGCTCGATCACCACCCTCTAACTTTGCTAGCAAATCTTCCAATGAATCTTGAGTGGGATTTACACTTCTAGTATAATCATATGGACCATTCTCTGTGGTAGAAGGCTGCTTGAAAGTTGTAGTCTGGTACAAAGGTGTGCTTAGAGCGCCATATGGGTCAAAAGAATTGATGAAGTTCACAGGAATTGTAGAAACACTCAACTCTTTTTCTTGGACACCTCTTTCACACAAAGAAGCAGATGTATCCTCTACAACGCAATCTATGTCATTGTTAACAATGGCAGCCATTGTAAATTGAAGTTCCTTGTCGCTGCTGCACCTGACCGATACTCTTTTAAAGCTATGATTTCTACACAACTCGGGAGACCAACGGGATCTACTCGAAGGCAAGTTGTGGATAAAGCCTTGGCCTATTTGTGAATTTTATTGCTTCAATCCAAGCATCATCGGGTTCTGCGCTATGGCCATGGCCATGGATGGCTAAGCAATTGAAATCTTGGGTATGCAAATAACCCAACCCATGCAATGGAGTCTTCTATGTTATTTTTGTATGAGAGATAGTAAGTGGGAGGAGAGATATTGAGTGGAATGAGTGTTTATTTTTTGTATTTGGAAACATAAGGTGACTCATTGAGGGATGAGTGTTTGGTATTTGGAGTGATATGTGGATTTTTTTTAGAAAAATTCTTTATTTTAATTCAAATTATTGTTTTACTTTGAGAGAGATCGTGTTACTGTCCATTCAGTTTTTTAAGATGAGTTGCATTAAAGGGTTAGTAATGTTAAATTTTTGTAATGGAGTGATAAGTTGAATTTTGAATTGATTTTGTGAAGTGTAAATTTGAAAATTGAAAACAAAAAGTTTTTTTGAAGACATAAGGAGTATTTGGAGAGATAAGTGTGCTTCTTTTAAGTGGAGTACTAAGTTGTAACTTGGAAAAATAAGGTGTGAGCGATCAATGCACATGTTTTTTGAAGACATTTGTTTCCAAAATTCTCACGCGTCAGATTCTTATTATTTGAGAAAGCTTCAGTGGAAATGTTGTAAAAGATGAAAGGTTGATGATCTCAATACTCAATAAAGACATTATTTGTGGTGTTCAAGTGTCCTAGATCCGCCCGAAATTGAATAAGGGAATCTTAAGTACACCATGTGTATGTTTGTGATGGCGAGTATTTTTATTGCTTCATGTTGTTGCTTATGATCTGTTTCTAGTTTTGACACATAAATGATATCATTTAACACATACATAAAGTTCAATACAATCAAGCACAACACATATAATGAAGAAGCTACAAGGAAGGATAATTAAACTCAACACATGCATCTGCACACCTACAACAAAGAATCAAAGTTGACAACATCAGCATTCTACCTCAACAAGAAAATTCACTTAGTCAAGTTAATGAATTTCAAAGAAAAGTCTACATCAACATTCTTGCAAAAACATTTAAGAACCTGTAATAAAATTCATTGTTTTAAGTGAATCATTAAAATCATTGTAAGCTTTCTTGGGTGCATTTTCGACGGTGTTCGACACCCTTTATTTAAGCAAAATCAAGTGAGTGCATGATTTTTAACTCTAAAGCAAACATGCAACAAGTTCACATCTCCTGCAAGCGAGCGTGAGTATTCATTCAAGCAATTTGCGTCAAAACAGTACAAAGTTCAAACCTTCAAGCGAGCCAGAGTGAACTTCATTGCAGCAACCATCAAAGCAACCAAACAAGTTCAACTCTAACACCAATCAAGCAAGTTGAGATCGACATCAAGCGAGCATGGCTATTCATTCAAGTGAGCATGAAGTCATCAAGTAAGTCAAGTGAGCATTCAAGCAAACGCGATCGTCATCAAGCGAGTGTGAATTCCAGAGTTTAAGCAAGAAATTTATACAACTCTAGCAAGTGTTCCAAGCAAGCGCAATAAGCAACAAATCAAGTGAGCATTCCATTCAAGCCACATTCAAGCGAGCCTGTCATTCAAGTGAAACAGTTCAAAGTACAAAATCTACAACAAGAGAGCCTGATTTCAAGAGCGCAAGTTAAAATGGTGCAACATATTCAGTTGTTAAACATTCTTCACAGTTTGATCATCTCCAGTGATGAAGACATGGTGCACATCAGCAAAGAAACTCTTGTTGATCTTTCACGGCATCTACAACAAACACATGAAACCATTGAGTTTTTTCAACTCGAGTCGCAACTTCAATGAAATGAATTGCAAGAAAAGAGTGATACTTTCAAGTCTTTGAACCATCCAGATGATAATTCATTCATCCAAACAGTTTCAAGTGTCGAAGTTTTTCCAGTTCCAATTTCTTCCAAACCCATCATCATGCCATGGGAAGAAATTCATAATAACAAGAATCGACGAGGCTTGGGATATGTCAACAATGACACCAACCTACATATCCCAGATTATTACAAGCCAATTAAGTTCGTCAGTGCAGGATTTCTTGCACAACTCTCCTCAGCAGGTTCTGAGAAAGTTACAGACAACCAGCAATGCATGCAACAAAAAGTTGCAGACAAACAGAATTGCACGCAACCTGAAGTTGAAGTCCACCCGAAATGTTCTCATTGTCAAAGAACTAGACATATGGAAGATCAATGTTTTGATCTCCATCCTTGTCGCCGTTGTGGCAAACCAAATCATTCATTAGAAAAATGTCGCAACCAACACAAATCAGCCAAATTGAAGATACATTATGAATGGATCGATCCTTGTAAATGGTCATCCACAGTCAAAATATTGTCTCAGTTCTACAACCGAATACAATCACACATAGTGCAGCCAACAGTGAAAAGAAGATGGTACTCTCATGCAGTTGAACAGGGGAGTACACCAATGTAAAACTCCTACACCTGAAGGGGGGGAATACAGGAAAACTTTCCAGAGAATTGTCTCTCCTTTCAGCTGACAAAGGGGGGGAAATGTCAATGAAATTGATAGTGGTTTTCAGACTGAAAGTCTCGACAAAACCAGCAAAATAAGCCAGTGGGCATCTTCAACAGCCAGTGAGCATCAACAAATTTTCCAATGGGCAGTCGATACCAAATAAGCAGTGAACAATTTTCAACACAGTAAAAGCAACAGTGAGTTGTTTTTTTATATCATCAGCCAGTGGGCAAAGCCAGTGGGCATTCAACAAATTTTGTCAGAGGACAAGAGATGTTGATTTCACGCAAAGGACTAATGGATCCTTTTGCAACTTGGCACGTGATGGAGTTGTCGAGAAAAATTCAGAGATGAATCAGACATGCAGCTGACTCATGGTCTCTTCAGATTGCAGTTTTTCAACATCCAGCTTTGGCGGTTTTTCAAGCAATGTTTTTGAGGATCAACATGAGAACTTGGAAGATGGTTCCTCATTCTTATTTTGGATTTATCATTTAAGGGGGGAATGTTAGCCTCTCTCACAAAACAATAATAAATCCAAACATAAATTAATTATTTAAATATTCCAAGTTAGGAATTTGTGCCTAACTCTTGGGTTGTTCCTCAAAGATTGGAGTTAGTTTAGTAACTCCTATCTTGATGGGTGTTTGGTGAGAAATTATCTCAACCAAAGGATTCTAAGATAGCACGCACTATCTTAAGACATTTTCTCTCATCTATTTAAATTGTAACACTAAATTCTTTTAATAAGTGAGAATGATGAGAATACCATGAGGCTGAAGCCTCTTTTCCGCCATTACTTTGTGTCTGGTTCATTATGTGTATTTTCTGTAATTTGTCTGAGTTGATTTCATTTTCTATAACCATCCACCATCATAGATCAGATCTAAACCTATAAAATATTTCTGAAGAAAATTTTAGTTTCCCCAGCGGAGTCGCCAATATGTTATCACTCAGTAATTTCTCAAGGTTAAAGAAAGAACTCACCGAGGTAACCACAAACCTACTTTTAAGCCTTAGGATCTAGCCTTCCTAAAGCTCAGAGAGGGCTCTCTCTATAATATTTAACTTTGTTTTTATGTTTTATTTTAGGTTAGTTATATAGGGAAAATTGGTTTTGGTGTTTTCATTGGTTTCGGTGGGAAAATCACTTAATGAGATGGATAGTTGCGAATCTGTAATTCATTGGGTAGCTGGAGTCAATGTGTCAAGCAGAAAGATCAGGATCAAGGTCTAAAGTCAAATTTTCAAAGGGCAAGATATCAGAGTCACTAAATATCTTCAAAGGATGATTGGTGAAATGGTTTTAATCAGGATAAAGAGAAATTAACAAGTATTTGATCTGGATAAGGAGTGAAAATGTAGGCGTCAATCGAAATTAGGGAGAAATTAAGGGTCCCCTAGTCTAGATATCAGCAAAAAACATTTAAATGAAAACCAGTCAATAACAGAGTGCGTTAACAGAGTTCTTTTAACAAATTCTAATATAAAAATTCATAATTTCACATTAAAATTTAGAACACATTTATGAATGGATGGAAAACATAATAAAATAGACAGATAACAATTGAAAGTACTTCACTTCATTGGCTCAACACATGAATCCAGTAATATGATGCTTTATTCCCAAAAATCCAGTCTTCTGACTTGAGCTTGATTACAAAACCCCTTAGGTTCAGAATGTTCCAGCTATAGAAATCTTTAGAAATTAATCCACACTAATACTTCAAATGATGAATTATTTATACAAATTCTAAACTAGACTATCTTGAAAAAATATCAAGATTGGTTTACAAATATCTCAAACTGTATTACATAAATAGAACTTAAATAAAGGAAACTTGAAACCAATGTATCTATTTGGCACTATATTTGTGGATTGATGGTGAGAAATAAGAGAAATTCAAATTTGAAATCAACTCTTAGTTGATGATGAGGCTTCCAAGTCACTAACTGTCTCCTTCCTTTGTGCATTTTGCTCCAGAAATTATGAAAAATAGGGTCTAGAAATCCCTTTGTACATCTTGATTCGAGATAAATATATAAAAAATGAAAGAGGTCATTGTAGATAAATATGTTTTTGAGATACACCTCTCTCATTTTCCTAAAATTCCACTCCAGTTGTTCACAATAGGCTTTGCACAAAGATGTCTAAAACAGAACTTTGCATAGTCCGAAAAATAGGTTGTCAAGATGTGCATGTATCTATCATTCTGTAATACTTGTGCATAAAGTGAGATAGGTTTTTGTAGGTTGGAATCTTAGTAACATAAAACTCCTCCAGTTTTTCAAAATGCATCTTGGATTAGCCACAATAGTTTCTACAAAACTATGACTTAAACAGGAAATTTCTGGAAAATGTCCTTTCCTGCTCTGTTTTCATCTTTTAACCTTATTGTTCTTTTAACTGTTTTTGACTTTTACTTCGAATAAACTTCATTGTTGCTGGTAAAAGTGTTTTCATCTTAGTTTAACCATTACTACCTTCGTGTTTACTTTTACTATTTTACCTTGACTGCTCTGTTACCTTTTCACTTTTACCTTTTACAGTAAGAGTGAGTAAAATATGTCCTGGAGAGTTGCTGATGGAAATGTTTTCATCCTATTTTTTGACCACTTATGCAAATTTGTTTCTCTTTGAGTAAATGATTTCTTTATGTTTTGTTGCTTGGAATATTTCGTTTAAGTAAAATCATTTGAATTCATTTCCTTGTGAGTTATTTGGAATCAACTGTTTGAACTAGTATCAACTGTTTTTAGTTAATGAAACAAAGGCTTGAAGGGAAGAAAATAGTGGCTTTAGGGAACTGGAAATTCAATGAAATGAGTTCTAGCCACAGCAGGGAGCTTTTGATTCGAGCGACAATGATCTTTCAGGTCTTTCTATTGCAAATTCGTATTTTAAACAGAATAATTTATGGATAGAACAATGGGTTTTAGATGACATAGTAGATTCATTATACTGGATTTACCGCATAGCGCAGGGTGCAGATAGGTTTTAGCACAGTGGCATCGGGGGTTTTTATATTAGCTTATGTCCTTTAGCGTAGAATAGAATGGTATCTTGTCACAGTGGACGAGTTATTTTACACACTGTGCATGGGGTAAACCAGTGGTTTATCACACAACGAAATGGTGGTTTTCGTATCAAGCAAAAATGGTAAGTGGAATTGGAAGGATTGATGCGATCCAACAAAAATATGACACATGAAAGTGAGAGATACCTTGAAAACCATGCTTTTCACAAGCATTGGGGTTGGTTAACCATTGTGCAATGAAACGTGTGATAGGAAATATCCACCATTAGATCTAGCAAGTGAAATCGAACGGCTAGGATGACGCGATGAAATTGCAATGTCAAATGGCGTGGGGCCAGGTGATTTTAATGATGCGGGAGATTGTTATTTATTAAATTAATGTTTAATACATAATCACGGTTTATTATGATTGGCGTAGGTTAATGTATTAACAAAGGGGATGCAGGTAAATATGATATTAAAACTCGCAGGGGTTATATATAGTGGGACCAGGATATATAACATGTGGGGAATATTACACCATATGTTAAAATAAAAATATGGGTTGGGAATATTATATGCGGGAATTATATTAATACAGGATAAAAAGTATATAAAAGGAGTTAATAGATTATGTTAGTGTTAAAAAATGAAATGAATGCGGGAAATAAAATACACTTAGGATAGTGTTAAAACATGATTTTAGGCGGGATTTTCATAGTGGGGGCCCAATGTTAACATTTTACACTTGAAAACTTAGGATAAGTGCATTTTTAGGGGTTTTTTACTTTTCCAACGATGAATATGCATTTTGACTTAGGAAAAGGGGTTTTAGTAGGGTAAAATGAGTGATGTTAAGGGAAAAGGGTTATTAATGAAGGGGAAAGGTTTCAATGAGGTGGAATCCAATACCTTGGTGCTAATCAGTCATTAAGACATGGGTCCTGCCCCACCAAAATTCAGAGAAATGCTCTGAGTCTTTATGACTGAAGGATTTAGTACTTGAACACATTGTGGGGAGGAAAATTAGTAATATACCAAATGATGTTTATCCATGCCTTGTGAAACTGCTTTTTGCCTACCCATCAACTACCTTTTTTTCTTTATTTGAGTGCATTTTGGCTTGCTGACCCTTTTTATTTTCCTTTTAACAACAAACTATTTAATTCTAACCTTATTATTTCCAAGGGCTCACATTAAATTGTTGAGCTCCTTATTGTTCTCTACCTAACTAATGACCTGCCAAGATTAGACTGTTTGGCTAGATCTTTATTCTCTATCTAACAACATGAAATTTAAAGCATGAGAGATCAAGTTTAAGATATTTAACACTCATGGATCATGGCATTTAGGACAAGCTGCACACAATCTTATTTGCAAAATTAAACTAATAATAGTGGCATTTGAGCGTGCAACACTTTCATGATCCATTTTAGTGGGGTTCATATTTAATACTCTTTCTTGATATTTCTTTCTTATTGTCTTTTGATTGTTCTTTTAGGACTTTGACCCTCTTTACATTTTTTAATTTTCCAATATGGGAAAACAATTTGCAGAAAGCAAAGTATGTACATATCTACAAGACTAATCAAAGTCAATTCAAAATTATGAATCCTATTGTTATAAGACCCTAACAGAATGGACTCTTTTAAATATCATATTAGCATAAGTATAGTATATCTCAAATAACTATGTAATCCACGTATGTATTTAAGGATAGTGTCTTGTGAAGACAAATCAACATCCAAGATTAAATCTCATCTTCTAGATTCTTTTGTTTAACTTTGAACACTGTCACCTTTAGCTCGTTTAAAATTTTGCCAAGCCATCATTTCTTTTTGCATATTATCTCATGGATAAAATTTCCTTCTTAATGCAACTATAAAATCATTCCAAGAATATATAATTTTGCCACTTTTCTTCAAATCTTGAGTTTTGGCCTCCCGCTTGATGAGGAATTCACTTTCCAAATGGAGAGAATAAAGTTTGATCTTTGTAGAATCATCCTTAATCTTCTTAATTCTACAATATACTTCAATTTGACGAACCCAATTAGTGAGCTTTTCAACATTTTCTCCCCCATTGTACATAGGCAATTCAAACTTGACATCAAGCTTAAAAAAATGATACTTAGCATGTCCTTTTGGAGATCTAGGAGGAGTATGTCTAGGTGTTGAAGGAGGTGAAGAAGGAGGTGAGGATGGAGGTGAATATGGAGGTGAAGAAGGAGGTGATGATGGAAATGAATATGGAGGCGAGGAAGGACGTGAAGGCTTACTCCCATCACCACTATTACTTTTTTTTCAATTAGAACTTTCTCCTTGCAACCTTGCTTTCGTTTCTTTATACAACACTTTCACCATCTTAGACATATAATAGAAATCCTTTCTGAAAGCTCTTTCACCCTCAGACGTCAACTCTTTTCCTTCTTCATGTGCCATGAATGGTGAAGTTATTAGAGTTTGTGACCTCCTTGAACCAATTTGAGGGTTTGGTTCTTCAAGCACTCATTCTTCTCTTCTCAACTTATACCTTGTAATCATTCAAAAACACTTTCAAAAATATTCAAACCTTCAAAACAACCATGCCCTTATACCAAACTGATCTAAAATTAAAAAATTGAAGGTTTCTTGAATAATTTTGCAAGCTATTTTATATCCTGTGGGACATGGATCGAAATTGCAAGAGCACATAAACTTAGAATTTTTAGTTAAGTTTTGCAGATATCACTAGAGAAAAATAAGCAACATACAACACCACAAAAAAAGATGATGACGGATTTCACCCTTCCTAGGCTACATCTCTGGGTTTAGATTCCAATGTTGGCCCTTTGCATTATATTCTTAAAATCTAAATTACATCAACATACAGTGCTCAAATCACAAAAATAATGTTGTTATTTTGTCTAAAACGCCAAAAAAACCTTGTGTAGGCTCTTATTGGGCTCAAAAAGGCTGAAAAATGACCAAGATAGGCCTGCTTACTCCTTTCTCTGCCATTTGTCCTCCAAAATGACAAAACTAGCAAAATTGGCAATGTTTTCCTCCTTTAGCGTATCTTTGGGGTAGCTTTCCGGTGATAAATGGAACTCCCTCTAACTCCTCATGGTTGAGGAGAAATATTTTTTAAATATTCATTATAAAATCTTTGAAGTCAACCCAGCCAATGCACAAGTCCGCCCATCTAGTGGTCAAGTCATTTCTACTTTTGGGGTTCAAACACACTATATATATGAGTTATGTGGATGAATTTAGGAACCACTTATTCAAGCCAATTTGGGTTTGTCTAAGAAAGAAAATGAAAATTTTTGAGGTTCATACTTCATGAATCAAGGGAAGTGGAGTTGTGTTAGAGAGGTTTTATGTGGGAAGGGTTTTTGGCACTTTTTTTGGAACTTTTTGGGAAGGTTTTTTGTGCTACTTAAAAGATGAGTTACAAAGATATTCCAGATTTTGTGTCTTATCCATGTTAAAGGCTGAAAATTTATTCCTATTGAAGTTGAGTTTCAGGTCTATTTTGGGGGCCAATTTCTAGTGTTTGAAGGTTGAGTATAAGCCTAGTTTGAAGGCCGAGTATAAGCCTAGTTTGAAAGTCGAGTCCTAGAGTTTTGAGGGGTTAATTTAGGTCTAATTTGAGAGTCAATATTTGGAGCATTGAAGGCTATTTTTTTCCATTTTGAAGCTCGTGTTCAAGTTTGGTTTATGGTTGAAGTTACAACTTTATGCTATAAATCGTGTTCTAATCTAATCTTTGATGTGGTCAAGCTCTATTGGAGACCTATTGCATGGATATTTTTAGGCTGAGTGTGGTTTCAAAAATTAGTTTTAACGAAGATGTTAGATGAATTAGTTGTGATTTTAAGGTGAAGATAAGGTTGAGCCCTATTGTGAATAGAGGTGTTATAAGAATAGGACTATCAAGGAAAATTTTTGTGATAGGTTTATGAGCTACATAAGGTGAGTGTTTAGTGCAAAGGTTGATATGTAGTATGAAGTAGAACTTTAAGATTATAAAGGCCTATTTGGTTCCAAGAATGTTGAAATTTCCTATGTAGTAGAAATAAATCTAGAATGTTGAGTACAAACTTCTAGGTGGGAAATCCTTCTCTTTGAACATATAGTAAGCTTAGGAAGTGATAGTTGAATAGTGAATAACATGAGTTGAGGAATTTGAATCGCTAGATGGTAAGATCTCTTTATGATCGAATATAGCCTAACTCACATGTTGGAGATCAAGTTTGAAGAGTCGGGTCAAGAAGCCTAGTTAACGATTAAAACGTTAAGGTGTATAGGTCAAGTGGCTATGATCAAGCTTGAAGGCGCTAACTTGAGGGTTTCAGGGTTAGATAAAATCTTTGAATAATTTGTTAAGTGATAGAATTTATTGATGACATATCCAAGGAACAAGTTGAATACATTGGTTGGTGCTTATAGTTTCTTGTTTTTGTGCTCGGTTGGGGGAGATTGGTATCTCTTGTAGGTTCGTGCTTACATTTTCTTAGTAGGTGCTCAACTAGGGGAATGAAATCTTCTGTAGATTAGTGACTATGAAAGTTGTATCTTGGTACTTACTTTGTACAAGGAATTTGACAAAATATTTACAAAGAAGAAGTGTATAAGTGTTTCTTATGTAAATATCTATATTTCATGATATATGTGCCTCAAATGTTTTAAAAGATAAAAATAGTTAAAATTAATGAAATATTGATTCATCGTCTCTCTCAGTATTTCCAACAAGGAAAGTAGAAGTAGTTATAAGTAGAGAGCATAATTAAAAAGAATATATTTGAATTTTGAAATTGATGACTTAGTGTTAGCACATCTACGAAAATAAATATTTCCCAAAATGGAATATAACAATCTGAAATTAAAGAAAATTGGAATTTCTAAAATTGTGAGGACGTTTTCTTCAAATTTGTATGATGTTTTCTTCAAATTTGTATGATATTGAACTTCCACTTGAAAGTGGAATTTCTCTAATTTTCATTATTGCATATTTGTATCTTTGTAAGGGAAATAAAGTACAAAAGTCAAAAGATGCACCTAATATTTGGCAAGATCAGACAATTCAATGGAAAAAATAGTCCCGAAAAATAGTTGCTTATTAAGGAGCTTTTGGATAGAGTGATAGTTAAAAAGATGAATGGGAAATATTATTTCCAATATTTAGTCAAATGAAAAGATCATCCATTAAAATATACTATATCAATGACTACCACTAAGATACTACAACATGACAACCGTATGGAAGAAACAATGGATTTGTGGAAGTCATAATTTGACTTTAGAAGGTATTAAAAGTTTACTAAAGAAGTTCCTTTAATTTGAATTTTTTTCTTTTCTAGTTTAAATAGATGGTTTAGATTGAAAATAAAGGATTTATTTTCAGTAAATGGATGTAATTGCTACATTATAGCAAGATATTAAAGGAGTTTGAGTTTGGATTAACTATATAATTAAAAAATAACCAATTTGAATCTATCTTTGCGAGATCAAGAAGAATTATCACCATTTTCCATATAAACACAGTTTGAGATTTTTAATAGGCCAGGGTGGAGAGGGGATTTTTTTGGAGTAACTTTGAGATGAATGAAGTTCTAATTGATATTTTTTTTTCTTTCTGGCCGCTTCTCCGTTGAATGGTCTATCAAAGTGTTTGATGTATTTCAGTAGTTAAATTTGGTTTAGTAAAAAAAAATTGTTGAAGATATGGAGAGTCGCTCTCTGAACCCTCAATAACCAAATCGAGTCTCCAAGTTATGTTATTTTGAGCCGAATTTATGTGAAATTCATATAGCAGGAGCACCTTTAGAAAAAATGATGAGTCAAACTCGAAATTTACACTCAAAACTATAGATATTATTGGTACTATCTGAGTGGAATCAAATCCAAATCATGGTATAGCCTATAGCATTTGACAAAGCATTATTAACGTCACGTAGAATTCAAATTGTTGCTCATTTGAAAAAATAGAGACTTGTTTTGGTTTGGTGCTTATGATTAAGTTACAATGATCAAATTGTGAGTCACAAAGGTGAATGAGACGTAGGTTCTTTCTGTCATCTGCACCATGTTCCCAATGGTACAAGTGAGATCCTGATTATAAAATTAATGTTTATGTTTAATATTTTAATTGAGTTCACTAAGATAATTATTTTATAATATATTATGAATTTTTTTGTGTTAATTGAAATTATGAGGCATACTATTTTAATTCTAATATTATTAGATTATTATGTGATTGAAATTTAAATGTGATATAGTTATTGCAATTAGAAGTTACTAAATTTTTGTTATATGTATTTATTCATATAGTGTATAAGTATTATACATGAGAAGTATAATTTAAAAAAAAGAGAGATAATTGATGCATTTTGAGAATAATTTAGTGAATGTTACAGTCTAAATCAATTAAGATGATCATCAATATAGATTTAATTATATCATAAACTTTTATCACAAAAAGACATAATATTGAAGTAAATTTGTTAATGTCACAATATGCCTGAACTTTTGATGAACACTGACATTTAACATAACCATTGAGAATTGTATTTCACTAGAATATAAGTCAACCAATATCAATGCAACAACGTGGCATAACCATTGAAAAATGTTACAACCTAACATAACTTTTTAGAAACATGAAGTAATATAATGTTGAAGTCAACCACTTAGATTCCTAATGTGACATAATCGTTGTTTGATGCCAAAATCCAACCATAACAATTGAGATATGTAGAAACTTAACATTAATGAAACATAGTGAATGTCATAGTGTGACATAACCATTAAGGGACATTAATTTCCAACATGACCTTTAAAAATTGTTGCAATGCAACATAAGCCTTAATGAATGTTGGAATGTGACATAATCATCAAGAAACATAGTCAATCGAAATAATTCAATTAAAATGAGCATCACAATAATATAACCATATTATAAACCTTGCATCAATTTGATATTAGACTAAAAAAACATGAATTTCCAACATGACCTTTAAAAATTGTTGCAATGCAACATAACCCATAATGAATGTTGGAATGTGACATAATCATCAAGAAACATAGTCAATTGAAATAATTCAACTAAAATGAGCATCACAATAAATATAACCATATTATAAACCTTGTATCAATTTGAAATTAGACTAAACTTAACGTCTAATTTCATATCTAGGTTATATTGATACAAGGTTTATAAACCTTGTATCAATTTGATATTAGACTAAAAACAATGTCTTCCTAGAATCATGTAGTGGAAGCCGATTAATCTATCAGATTGTTATATTAATACACAAAGAATCAAAGGCGGCTCATACAACCTTAAGTTATCAACATTAACAACAACATAAATTTGCATATATGAAGGAAAATCCAACCTGAAGGCATTATCACCAAACTTTTCTTAAATTTTGAATGGACCATATTGAATTGGTTTTAGTTTTTTACCTTCTCCTTGAAGCCTTGATTACCAAAGGTGTCAGTTGATAACAACAATGTCACGCTCTAGATTCAAGGAATTCTACGTGAGTTTGCTACGACTGCCATGCCACCTGACAACCAAATTGTTGGAATTCCATGGTTGGCACAACTGTGTTAATTCGACAAGCATTACTTAGTGAAGAAGCTAAGTAAAACTTCGTTGGAGTAACTTAAAAATTATTGAAGTTACTATTGTCTTCCTAGAATCATGTATTATAATATTATGATCACTTGTAATATTACAATGTCATTTGAAGTTAACCATAACATTATATATATATATATATATATATATATATATATATATATATATATATATATATATATATATAATTTTAAAATTTTATTTTATAATTTAATTTAAAAAATCTTTATTTTTTTATTACAAATTTTTTAATTTAAATGATAAATAAATTGCATATTATGTTATATCTTAGAATTTTGCGATCCACAATGATGATTAAGTTTTTCACTTTGAATGAACTCCTCTACAGGTCCTTTGTCATGAGGATGAACCATATTATATGGTTCGAAACGTCGACCAAATCTCAATGATGTGATTAATCCAAAAGACAACTTCATCAAAATTGCATATTAATGTAATTTTCCTTGAAACTATAATTATTCACAAGTTTCTTTTAAAGTGAATTTTCTCATAATTTAATTCACCAATTACAATTTTTTTTTAATTGGTGTAACTCACATGGGATTTGAACCATGAATTGTATGGTTTACATAATACTTCATGACATAACAACAACAAATTAAGCTATTTCATATAGGTTTAATTCATCAATTACAACTATACATAAAGTACATTTTGATTTAATTTGAAATTTATGATTAATTAAACTTTTAAGTTATTTTAATTTATAAAATTATAATTAATGTTGTTAAGATAAAAACTAATTCTCAAGGGTTTTATAGTGAAAACCAAAATGTCATTTCATGAAAGATTTTGTCATAGTTGAAGATGAAAAGCACTCTGTCATCTATGTTATACTCACATTCAATTTAATTTCACAATATTCATTATAAGACCAATCTTCTTGACCTTATTAGTTAACCAAACTATGGTGATCTAGAAAGACTTCACTCACTTATTTTTAAGCATAGAAATAGAATGTACTAAAAAACTCCAATTAATCTCTTACCTAAACCATACAAATTCTTAGTAGAAATTCTTCTTCATCAATGTCATCATTATATAATTATCTTTAAAATTCCATAATCACTTTATAATTATAAATAATTTTTAGTAATTTTTAAAAACATATATAATTATAAATTATAATTAATTAACTTTAAATATAAACTTTATTTTTTAACATTTTACTTCTAAATAATTAATTTTAAACTTTATTGTTTAGTCGTTTATTTAACAAAAAGGGGTTATTGTTTTGAAATTGATTTTTTTTTTAACTTATAAATTTATTGAAGATATTTTTTCATGTTGTTATTATTATTATTATTTGTAAGATTGGTAGAGCCTTCTATTTATTCATTTTTCTAAAAAACAAAAGGTTACATCATATTCTGTTCTTGGTAGCCTCAACCTGCCCGTAGGAAACCAAGTCTGTTAGCCACCTCCATGAGTTAAAAGCCAACCAAAACTGAAATTGTTTGATTCTCTCTCTAAATGCCTTATAAGCTATAATATCTATTGTATCTTTTAACATGCTATTATAAAAGTAAATGCCATCCGACCACATCATGTTTCAAAAGAACAAAGTTTTCTAAACTTCTTCAACAACTCATCTAATGTTCAATCGCTGGAAAATAATTTGCACTTGATTTGGGCATGTCTAATTGGTGCAGGTTTTGAAGGTGTCATTCTATATGTCTGAGACACACATTATGATGATGTCCCTGCTGTTTTATTGCCTATATATCCCTATGCATTTCAGCCAGACTTGAGGTTGTCTTTTGATCTCCTCCTACTTCTTGAATTGCCATGATTGTCGTTGCCATTAAACATTTCATAGTCCAGTAGAGGTCGATTGTCTGCCTAGACAAATTCAGTCGTCCTCTTGTGTTTCCTGGGTCTGTCACCATGGGTGCCATTTAATCATCTGGAATGTCTTCCTCAACCTTTGTGTTTAGGTCTCTTTCCCATCCTGATATCAGTAATTTTATTTGAGTTGGAATCCCAACTCCATAAGCATGCAGCAAGCTATGCATATTTTCTTAGTCAGTTTTCCTGCCTCACTTGCATTGAGTTATTTTGTTGGTTGATTCCTTCGCTTTCCCTTTCATTTTTTCTATCTGTGTGAGTTGACTGCCCTTCCCTTCGCTACCTTTTCTTATTGAGCTTTCACCATTTGCTTTTTTCTGAGGCCCCCGAGCGATTATACCTGCACTCGAATCCACACTGGGGTTCCCACCCACCGTGTAGATTCCATAGAGATAGACAGACTAGGAAGACCTGTAAAATCAAAACAAACAATTTTATTAATCAATTTATGATAGAACTAATTTCTCCTCTCATCGTTATTTTCATCGGCTTCCCATCCGACCACTCCCTTGACTTTTTCATTTCTTGGTTTGAATGCCCCTCTTCCAAAGCGTAGCAACCTTCTGTTGGCCTTGCTAGGTGTCCCCAACGCACAATCAACCCATTTAGACCCACAACGCTCACTACTTGAGTAGTGGTTTACCGAGGGCTTAACACACTCATGGTTTTTTTGTATACCCTGACTCCTGTTAGGCATCCCCTCTAGCCCGGTATTCTTACCATGGCTATAACCTTCATGCTGGACTTCCTTGACATCCCTCTATTCCCAAATGATCTTGCACCACAGAGCTTGACAAACTTTACCCTTCCCCTCCTGCAATTGCCCTCTGTAAACATAGTGTGGTACCAGTACTCACCTCTCCATGTTGTACCCCTGCCCTGCCTACAACGAATGTCCTCATCAAGCCTTGTGTAGCCACAGGGATCACAAAAGCTGCCCTTAATTGGGCTTACAACCCCGTAGACACCTATAAGCAGGTGATAGTCCCAGTGCCAGAATAAGAATTTTATTTTAACTATTTCTATACCCAAATAACTCTCAGTAACTAGACAGAGGTACAAAACCAAGCCCATTCGGGCCCTGCTTCGTTCATTCCACCAAGGGTTTGAGACAGACCAGGTAATCAGGTTCAACTTTGACTCTTCAACACCCTCCCTAGGACTCAGATCCTGCAACCTTTGTGGGTCGTGTTCCCCAGCCCTTCCCATGAACATCATAATCGTTATCAGGAAAGGCGACAGAAAAATCAAAATATCAAAATTTTAACACAAGACAGAAAATCCACATAGACTCAAAAAAATCTCTTTAAAAACAATGGACAATACATTTAACCTCGAGATCGTTGGGGTTGAAGTTAACAGGACTGGCCACATGGAAAACACCATAACAACGGTCTATAGCAGTATCGAAACTGCCTTCTTCTAGTAAATCCCCTCATCTTTAGGATCCACTATTATTAGAATTTTGTGTTATTTAAACTAGTTAGGATTTAGTACCCTGAATACCCATAAAACATATTGAGCAACCTGAAAATTCTCATAAATTGTGTAGAGTTTACCCATCCAACTTGTGATTTTAATGAATACCTGCCTGATTTTAAACAAATTATATAGTAAAAATAAATCCCCATACGCTCATCAACTTACAATTATCAACTATATTGATATTTATTAGAAACTTAACACTGCTTCTCTGATCCGCAGCATGACGTCATCAATCCAGCAATCAATGGAACACTGAATGTTCTCAGGTCTTGCAGCAAGGCCAAAACTGTAAAGCGCGTTGTGTTCACATTGTCTGCATGAACCGCTTCCATAAACGAGTGAGAGGCGCAGAATTAGTGCATTGACGAAACCTGCTAGACGAATGTGGATTTCCTCCGTACTAACAAACCCCCTGCCTGGCTATATACATTTTTTTTCCAAAGAAAAACACAGTAACTCTCTATTATAAAATGAAAAGTTACAAGAGTAGATACCTTCATCATTCATAATGTCTCCAAGGTATCAAGAAAAGAATAGAAATTAAAATTACACTTTGTCTATACTTTGTCGGAAACACTAAGCTTCTCTTTTTTGCTATTTTTCTTTAGGACTTTTTGCCAACCCACAAGATCAGAAGCAGTAGAAATAATTACTATTGCCATTTTATGCTTCTTTATCTGAGTCGGAGCTCTCAGAAATATGAGAGCCCTTTGTACCCATAGATGCTTGATTATTGTTCTTCCCCTCCAAATAGGTATCAAGGGTCTAAACAACAGAAGTAAAGTTTAGTTGCTCAACAACAAAAAAATTGTTCTTCGGCACCTTCTCTCTTTTCTTGATTACTATGTTGATTTCCTGCTTCTTGATGCCGCTTTGTTTCATCCAATTCTTCACCCTCATCCTCTAAGGAAAGGAGGTATGCAAATTGCCATCTTTTTTTCTTTTGTGGTTTTCTGTTTGTTCTTTTCTTGGATGGTATACATAAGTTTTGTATGTCTGGGTAAATACATCACTGCAACTCACTACTCAATAGAAACTTCAAAACAAACATGGAAAGAATTGGAGGCTTGTGTGAGTAGAATTATGTCTATTTTTTATTTATGGTTTAAAATGAATTGTTTTTATTTTTAGATAGAAAATATACTAGATCGTTTTTAAGATTGGCAAATAAATAAATCATGCAAAAAAAATTGATGATTTCAAAAATAAACAAATAAGTAGATCCTATAAAAAAATTAATTTACTATTAGATTATTATTAGCATCAACAAGTATTAGATTATTATTGGTTTTAGTTATTATTCCTATTATTAGCATCAACAAGTATTAGATTATTATTGGTTTTAGTTATTATTCCTAGAAGATTTTTAGAAATATTCCAGAATCTGAGAGTCAAGATGGGCAATTGTTTGACACCTCTTTTGACTACAGATTTTTCAAATATTCCCCAAATCTACAATCCACAGCAAACTACTAAGATTACCGGTTTAATGATACATGCATATCCTGTTTCGAAAACGCTTGCAGAGGGAGCAGCACTGCAATACGGCAAGAAAGAGGGATTGGTTGTGGTGCCAATCAACCCTGTGTTGGTGGCCGGGTCTGCTATTAACCCCAACGTTGCACAGACGGTGGAGGTGGTCCTTTCCCTGCTCACCCGCACTCCCAAATACATGGAGGATTTCAAAGTCATTCAGATGGTGTACGGCTTCGCTTCCTTGGTCCACGTGGACGACGTGTGCAACGCCCAGATGGACAACCCCTCTGCAGCGGGCCGTCACATCTGCTGTTCCGTTAACACCCCTATTCCACAGCTCGCACACTACTTGTCCAAACCAGTCCCAGCGCAGTGGTATCCAGATGGTGTACGGCTTCGCTTCCTTGGTCCACGTGGACGACGTGTGCAACGCCCAGATGGACAACCCCTCTGCAGCGGGCCGTCACATCTGCTGTTCCGTTAACACCCCTATTCCACAGCTCGCACACTACTTGTCCAAACGTTATCCGCAATATAACGTCCCAACGCAGTGAGTATCAGTATCAAGTGATTGGTACTCCATTTGGATTTTCTTTATATAATGTGGATTGATTGTATTTGCTCTCTCTATTTTCAAAAACATTGATCCAAATATTTCCATAACCTTGGAACGAAAACAGCTAGCCATGCAAATAACTTTTGATTGAATTCCATGCAAATTAACTTTTGATTTAAGAATAGTTATATGCTTGTAAGTTTTTTCATAGTAGTATTCTTATGGATTTTTGTATAATGAATATATACTTGATGTGCCACCGATCCAAAAAGCAAACCTATCGTCGATGAAATTGGTGGATAGCGGTTTCTCTTTTAAATTTGGGATCGATTAGATCTTCGATGATGTTGTGGACTACTTGAAGTGGATTGCATTAAGGTTAAAGAAGCCACTTGAAGCTTTTGAAGCTAGTGAATTGATGAACCTACCAGATTAAAAAGAGATACTCAAGTGCTTATGAGGGTTGATGAACCACTACAAGTTGTTTTGGGTCTGAAGCTTTGGTTCTTGAATCACCGTTGAACCACTTAGAGAGGTGATCTTTTTACCCACCAATAGCTTATCCATTAATGAAGATTTTCTTGATGTTGAATCTCTTCTCTTAAAAGTGAGCTATAAATCTTTGTATTGAAATATCTTAGCATGAATGTTAGCATGTCTGTAAAGTATGGAAAAGCTAAGTGAAGGCTTGTGTAGCTAGTGGATGAAGGTAGTATGGCTTGTGGCATCTTGTTTTAGCTGCCCGATTGGCTAAATTTCATTTTAAGAGCACTACACCTCAAGCAATGGAATTTGGCTTGGAGGTGACAACTACAAGTAATCGTGGTTGTAGCTTGTCTATAGTTGGGTGGAGTGTTAGCGCCCCCTCTCAGTTTCCATATCTCTTATAAAATAAGTATACTCTCATTTTTTGGGCTTATGAGGATTATATATTTGTTTATTGTGTGGAATCATTTCCATGTTAATGTTGAAGAGTGTTGTTTTCTCGCATGATTAAGGAATCCAAATTCCTGTGTAGAAATGCTTGTGAATTCTTTCCTTAACAAATGGTTTATCCTATAATCATCCTAAGTTAACAAATTGGTTAATATGACCTATGTATGAAGAGGTAGATGACCTTTGTTAATTATATGGATCACTGCATGAAAATGATGCGGCGAGTGGGCCTTGGTTTACAAATTATAATCCGAGGAGGATTAGCAATTATATATATACTTATACTTGTAAGCTATAGGCTGAGTTGGACCAAGTATTGTAGAAGCTCAACCTGTAGCCTATATATATACAGGATGCAGACCAAGGGGCCTTATAAAACTATACTTATACCATGTCAAGTTTGGAACAGAACCATCGCAACCAAGACTGTGGTTGACCAAGCACTAAGTCATAATAGGCCATTGTAAAATATAACCATCATGACCATGTTCTGAGGGTGGAAAGGCCCAAGTAATTCACATATTACTTAAGTTGTGGGGTTGGAAGATTAGGGCTCAAAAGATCCGAGTAACCCAATCTTGGTAGGTCAAGTGACCGAACACGATAACCAAGCGCATAAGCATGGGAGATCTAGGTTGTTAGTGGATGGGTGTTCATAACCGTCAGATGGCCCTAAGATTTTTCCCCAGAGGCTTGGTATCCCAGAGGATTCAGTGGAATTCTAGGCAAGCCCAGTTGGGATTATAATGCCAGGGTAGCATATTAGAGCAAGGGTTGGGACTCGAATGTGGCTCATGCACTTCGACAAAGAAAAACCCTTCCAAAATTGCTGATAACAGGAAAACCATGAAAGGAAGGGTTCAATGATTATGTGGGATCCAATTGACATGGAAAGAGTGGTTAAGGATGACATCACCGTGGAACTTAGGATTAGTGATGTCACATCGAACCCTAGACCCCGGATAATTTGGATGATGGGTGAGGTAGAACCCACCATGAACTGTTTCCCAAGGTGACGTGGTCTTCAGGGCCATCAATAGGGGGCGCGAGGACCGCATGGCTTAAAATTTTTTGTGCTTAAGTCAAGGAGGTGGCTAAAACTTAACATGTAATTGGCATTACCATGAATCCTCGAGGAAGTGCACCAGAAGTTTTAGAAGGGAGCAGTTTGGGAAACCATTTGGGTTCTATCCAACGTGGCGACGTGGTTATACACTGGCTCGAACCTGCATATCTCCAACGTAGATGTATATTGTGTGTGTGTGTGTGTTATAGATGGCTATGGAACCATAGAATTGTGGTTATATGCCAACTAGTATGAGCAGGTTGACAACTACCACTTGGTATGATATGGCATGTAATTTGATAGCCACGTGGAAGCTACGTGGGGACTACATGGGCGCGATATGGCAGGTCTGATGACAAGCACAATTTAAGTGGCTAAGAAATTAATCAGCCATAAATTTTAATTAAAAAACTAGGTTGTAATAAAATTTATATCGTTAGAAAGGTCTTGACAAGACAAATGTAATGAAAAACTTATGGAAAACTTTAGATCCCATTTCCATATGTTTATCCCTCCTTGCGAAATGTTTCATATTTTTTTAGTCCACAATATATATTATTTTAATTTGAGTATAATTCTAGTGTTCATTCGATATTTTTATAGATTACAATGACCCTAAGGGAGGAGCCAAGCCCTCCTAGGTAGACATATGTTCCCATTCTCGAGTATCATGTGTCAAAATAGAATTTTTTTAAATGTTTATTTCATTTATATATTTTGGTTTACTAATTGAAATATTATAAATATGTATGTAGGCTCCTCCATTTTCTCATTTTTATGCTCTTATTTGTCAACATCTTTCACCACCATCCACTATTCACCCACTGGTTGTCCACCATTATCATCACATTTCCATGTTATTTGGTATCTAGCTTGCCTCAACCAGAGAATTTCCCTCATTAGTAAAACCCATGGGTGTTGATATTTACCCCCTCCACCACCTTTTCCATCCCATCCACCTACAGAGGTTGCATACATAGACCACATGGAAGCCTCTAAGTAGTTTATATAGCCAAGTGCTCCACCTACAAGTGAATCTCCATCATTAGGGGAAACATTCACGATGAGATATTTAATTATTGATTTTTTTCGTTATGATAAACTAAATTGATTTTAGGAATTTTTTGTTTAAATTCTATTCTCTTACTCTTGTGACTATTGCAAGGTGTTATTGCTGAGAGGTTCGGGATTCATAGGATGTTAGCACTCTCTCGACGGATTATAACATCTCCAATAAGTTTTAAGGGCTTGAATTATAAAGTATTAGTTTGTACATGTGTACTTTATTGTGGAATAAAGTCTAATGACAATGGAATTTCTTTGTACCATTCCCAAATAGATGAAGCACGCCAAAAAGAAGAAAATTGAAGCTCCTTCTAGTAAGATGAGAAAGAAATAATTCCTAGATCCAAATGATGGTGGTGAATGTGAAAGTGTTCAATGAGTGAGTAATGAGAAGAATTTGTATATTAAAGTAATTTTCTATATAAATCACCATGTGCCATTTTGTTAAAAATGATATATATATATATATATATATATATATATCTCGAACAAGCCTCAAATCCTTCAATTCATAAAACATGTGCCATGATATATATATATATATCGAGAGAGAGAGAGAGAGAGAGAGGCCCCCACCATTGTCTCTTTCAGTTTTTCAGTTTCGGCATGACTTACTATTTTTAGCAGTTTTTCGGGCCCTGAACTTCTGGAGCCATTTTGAGGCCCTAAACGACCTTTTTTGCTCACATCAAAAGTTTTAGTCTTCGGATAGATCTTTCTAACGAGGTATTGAGTGCATCAATCATTTGATTTAAACACATGAAGCATTGTTTCCGCTGCATCTTTGTGTTTATGTCTATTTCTGTATTTTATTGCGTTCCTGCATAAATCCGGACCAGTGGTATCATAGCGTTTTTGCTCTTTCTCTGTTTTTTTACATTTCCCAAAAGCGGTCAAGGTATAAGGAATTGGGGCTCAATCTGGTTGACCCATCGCAAGATCAGCCTTGCAAACCCTGATGACCCTCCATGGTGGCAGGGAAGAAAGACGAGGGAGCAGAAGATCCTATCAAAATCTTGTTTGAGGAGGCCCTCAAGAAACAGAGGAACGCGATGACGGATAAATTTTCCTAGATCCTTCGAAGGCTGCCCATCGGCGGCACATCTACATCCAGCGCGTCTGCCAACAAGTCCGCGACATCATGGACAAATCCAATACCAAGTTCAACAGAATTTCCCCTCCCCCCCCCCCCCCCCAAGGAGGAACTTAACACAATGGAGACCATTGCTTCTTAAGGAGGGAGGAATGATCCAGGTGGATATCAGTGGCCACCCACCTATTCCATTTGGACCCGCATCATCAACTCTTTCAGTTCTCCACTTCCAGCAGCTTACTATTTTTAGCAGGTTTTCGGGTCCTGCATGCCCAGAGTTGTTTTGGAAAATTAATGATCCAGGTGGATATCAGTGGCCACCCACCTATTCCATTTGAACCCCCACCATTAGTTCTTTCAGTTTTCAAGTTGCAGCACAACTTACTATTTTTAGCAGTTTTTCGGGTCCTGAGTTTCCAGAGCCATTTTGAGGCCCTAAACGATGTTTTTTGGGAAAACTGAGAGCAACATGGGTCTATGGACCGATGTTGCTCACACCAAAAGTTGTAGTCCTCAAACAGATCTTTCTAACGAGCTATTGATTGTGTCAAATGGAGATCTAATGCCAAAGTTAGATCCCTGGGAAGTTGAAACACCAATTTACCCTAACGGGGCCCAAAGTTTTGACGCTTCATCTCCTAGGGTTAGGTTTTTGGATGTTTCGGGTTTTAAATTGTTTCTCAACAATAAATAGGCCTTCGAGCCCCATTGTAACATAGTTCAGGGGGCTGGTAGCTATCACATCTCTTCTCAGGGATACGCAACCAGTACCCTAGCTCATCTATTTCCATTATGTCTGTAATAGGCCTTACAACCTCAATGTAACACAGTTCAGAGGCCTGCATACACCATATTTATTCTCAGAGATACACTACCAGCGCCCTAGCTTGTTTCCACGATGTTTGTAATCTTATTTCAATTATTCTTTTATTAATAAAATGAAGCATTACTTCCACTGCGTCTTTGTGCTTATGGTTATATGTGTATTTTGTTGCGTTCCTGTATAAATCCAAAACACCATAGAATAAACATATAACCATAAATACAAAGATGCAGTGGAAATAACACTTCATTTCATTAATATCAAAGAACTGAAATTTGCTTACAAACAGAATGGAAATAAACTAGCTAGAGCGTTGGTAGTTTATCTCTGAGAAGAAATGTGGCGGCTACAGGGCTCTGAACTGTGTTACAATGAGGCTTGAGGGCCTATTTGTTATTTAGAAATAATGGAAAACCCTAAACATCCAAAACCCTAACCCTAGGAGATGAAGCGCCAAAACTATGGGCCCCGTTTGGGTAAATTGGTGTTTCAACTTTCCAGGGATGTAACTTTGGCATATGATCTCCGTTTGACATGCTCTATACCTCGTTAGAAAGATCTATCTGAGGAATACGACTTTTTATGTGAGGAACATTGATCCATGGACCCACGTTGCTCACGGTTTTCCCAAAAAACGTCTTTTAGGGCTTCAAAATGGCTCTAGAAATTCAGGACCCAAAAAACTGCTAAAAATAGTAATTCATGCCGAAACTAAAAAAATGAAAGAGCCAATGGTGAGGCCCCAAGTGGAATAGGTGGCTAGCCACCAATATCCACCTGGATCATGTTTTGAAAAAAAATATGTCGAATTTCGACACTTTTGACCATCCAACAAATTTGACTTCTTCATAAACAATGCCAATGCCATTAAAAACGAAGTATGCATGCAATTATCTTTGGTTACATCTTGATCAGCCCTTTCCAACAGACGTAACTTAATAGTGAGAAAAAAAAACCTCCAACCACAAGCAAAAATAGCCCATTTACAAGCGTTCGCTCCAGATACGTTACAATGCAGATCACGAAGCTGAACATAGTAACAATGAGTTACAACTGAATCATTACATTAAGATGACTATCAAGCTAGATATTCACATAGTGTTCAGTATTGTCAAAGTATCCACAAAGCTACATACACCAAGGAAACAATTACTTCGATACAATTACCAAGGTTTGTAACAATTGCTTTAAATACAAAAACAAATCAAATGAAAATAAATCATGAAATTCCTAAATAGAAGGGTGAACAAGACAAAAAATATTGAATGTTGGAAATTTGTACTTTATAAATAAAACAAAGTAGGAATATAGGAGTTGATAAGCCCACGAGAGTTGACTGGATAACTTTGGGTGTATGTAACATCACTATGTGGATGTATTGGGTTGACTTAATTAACAGTTATGGAATGTGGCGCCATATTTTTGTTGGAAAATTAATCTCAATCACCGATTTAAATGAACTGGCACAACCATACCTCAGTAAATGTTTTGCAGGTTGTGGATTGAGTTTGTAAGCAAGGACATGAGTTAAATGGAGGTTTGAAGAGGAGGACAATTACCCATTCCACAACAGACTAAAGAATCAAAGTCAAATGGAAATTTAATTCATGGTTGGTAAAAGCATATGGGCAAACATTAACTCCGCAAAACATAAAATCATTTTTGTATAATCGCCCATGTTGTGTATTAATTCACCAATCGGTTGTATTAATTTTTGACTCTATCATGTATTAATGTCTTAGATATATATGTTTTGAACAAACATGTATGTATTTTAGATTATGAATTGTGATGGATGTAAGTCTAGAAAGATAAGGGGAGAAAATCGTGAAGCAAATTTTGTTAGGCGCGTGAAAACAACAATTACAAGTTTTACTGTGTGTTACTCTGCAACCCCTGGTGAATGTAAATCTCATTAAAAGGTAGTGTTTTACTCGTGAAGGAGTCAGAGCCTCAATATATGAATGTATTTCATGTTTTGAAGTTATAATATAAAGTTTGGTTTGTCGCGATATGCTTATGGAAATTTAACGTGTGAATTTTACCGCCACCACTTTGTTTTACTCTGTTTCACCGTGAGCAAACCTATTTGATTTTCTTTGCTCCATTATAGTTGCGATTTTAATTTCTGCCACTTTGTATTAAAAGGAGGATTGTTATGATTTTATTTATGCAACTCTGTGTGTTGAGGAAATAATTTCCCATGTCTTAAAAATCTTAACATGGTATCAGAGCGGGTTTAAAATTTCATTGCCACAAGTGTTTTTACTGCAAGTTAAAAGTTATTTTGGAAGGCATTCTGTTGGCGGTGTATTCTCCAGTAGGGAGAAAGATTTTACACAGTGAGAGGTTTTTTTTACACAGTTAAAATGGCAACAACAAGCATAACCTGGACTAATCCACAAATACCTCAGTTTAATGCAAAAAATTATGATTATTGGGCTATTATAATGAAAGCTCTATTTTCTCCTGAAGACATTTGGGAATTAGTGGAGGATGGTTTCCAAGAACCAACAGATGCAATAGCATACATTTCTTTGACACAAGCAGAAAAGGATGTGTTGAGGAGCAACAAAAAGAAGGACTCAAAAGCCATGTTCTACATTTTTCAAGCAGTGCATGAAATTATCTTCCCAAGGATTGCAGCAACAATGAAGTCCAAACAAGCATGGGATACCCTCCGAATAGAAGGCATGGCAAAGGTGATGACAAAAAAGCTACAAATGCTGAGAAGATATTTTGAGACAATTTGTATGAAAGTGCCTGATAATGTAGACTCATTTTTTACACATGTAATTGGGTTGGTTACTCAAATCAAGTCTCATAGTGAGACACTTGAGGAAAAGAGAATAGTTGAGAAAGTTTTGAGAAGTCTACTAGCAAAATTTGATGCCATAGTTGTGGCCATAGAAGAGACAAAGGATCTCTCACAATTTTTAGTGGATGAGCTTCATGCATCACTGCTTTCTCATGAGCATAGACTGAACATAGCAACAAACTCCTCACTGGAGCATGCCTTCAAGCATTTGGTCAAGGTAGAGGTCGAAGAAGATAAAAATATAGAGGAAGAGGCAGAAGCCCACACATAGGTGGAAGAATAAACCCTTCAAGTTCAAGTGGAAGGGGCAGCAATCAAAATCTAGGCCAAGGCCCAAGCTAGAATCAAGCACAAGGTCAGAGGTATGATAAATCCTAAGTTAAATGTCATTATTGTAAGAAGTATGGTCATTATGCAAATGAATGTATAAATAAGCAATATGAAATAAGTAGCAAACCAAGTGAAAATTTCACAAAGGAAAATCAGAACCATGATAACATGTTTTTAGCTTGTAATGTAGCACAAGAAAAACAAGGAGATGTATGGTTTCTAGATTCAGGGTGTAGCAACCACATGGATGGGAACATAGAAATGTTTTCCTATTTAGATGAAAGTGTGAAATCTGAAGTGACATTAGGGACTGATAGTAAAGTCTATGTCATGGGCCAAGGTAGAGTAGACATTCTAACAAAGAATGAAGAGAAGAAATACATCTTTGATGTTTATTTTTTTACTGGTTTGAAACATAACCTCATAAGCATTGGACAGCTCATGCAAAAGGGCTACAATGTCTTTTTCAAAAATGATGTGTGCACAATTTTGGATAAGTCCCCAAGAAGACAGTTGATTGCAAAAGTTCAAATGACAAAAAATAGAATGTTTCCTCTCAAGTTAAATCAGATTTGAAGGAAGAAGGTGCTCAAGCACAACCATCAAGGAATTCACAAGAAGATGAAAGAAATGTAGCGGTTGTCACATAAGTAAACTTTCAAGAAAAGGTCAAAGATGAAAATTGGTTATGGAATTTGAGATTTTGTCATCTCAATTGTGGAGGTTTGAATTTGCTGCATAGGAAAGGCACAGTGAAAGGATTTCCACTCATAGAAAAACATGACAACTAATTTGAAGGATGCATCTTGGGAAAGAAAAATAGAGAATTATTTCCAGCAGGAAATTCTATAAAGGCAAAGGCACCCTTGGAGATTTTCCATTCAGATTTATGTGTACCAATGCAAACACCATCAATTGGGGGCAACCATTATATTTTTACTTTCATAGATGATTATACAAGGAAGACATGGTTCTACTTCCTAAAACAGAAAAGTGAAGTGTTTGAGCACTTCCGCCAATACAAAGATCTTGTTGAGAAGTTGACACTACATTAAAGTGTTTAGGACTGACAAAGGTGGCGAATACATCCCAAGTGATTTCCTATGTTTTTGCAGGGCGCATGGAATTCACAAGAAATTTACAACAAGGTATACACCTCAGCAAAATGGTGTCACGGAAAGGAAGGATAGGACCATTATGGAAATGCCAAGGAGTATGTTGAAGGCAAAGAATTTTCCAAATGATTATTGGGTTGAAGTTGTCACTTGTGCATCATATATCATTAATAGGTTTCCAACCAAAAGAGTCAAGAACATAGTTCCTGAAGAGGCATGGAGTGGAAGAAATCATAATGTCACTCACATGAGAGTGTTTGGGTGTGTGGCGTATGCACATGTCCCGGATGAGTTGAGGAAGAAGTTGGACAGCAAGGGGGAGAAATCTATATTTGTTGGATACAGTGATGAATCCAAGGCATAGAAGCTCTACAACCCATCAACCAAGAAAGTCTTAATCAATAGAGATGTTTAGTTCATAGAAGAGGAAGCATGGGATGGAAGTTTAGAGTAGACAGTCAACGTGAAAACATATATACCACATGAAGACAAATATGAATTGATTGCAACAAATAATTCCTCAACAGTGACTCCTCCTACACCTACATAAGGTCAACAAAGTGGTCAACAAGTGGCACTGTCAACAAATAATAGGACAGTGTCATGCAGTCAAGGAAGTGCTTCTCCAAGCACACCACAAAGATCCACAACCTCATCTACTTCAAGCACAACACCAATTGACATGACAAACCCACCTTCCACTAGCATAAAGGACAAAAATTCATAAATTTAAGTGAAATTTATGAGCAAAATGAAGTTGATAGTAATGTTGGTCTGAATTATTTGTTTGCATTGTTTTATCATTTAGATGACCCAATCCACTTTGAGGATGCAGTCAAAGAAGAAAAATGGGGCGCGACAATGGATGAAGAAATAAGAGTGATAGAAAAGAATGACGCATGGGATTTAGTGAAGCTTTCGTAAGGAAAATAAGTCATTGGAGTGAAGTGGGTCTATAAGACCAAGAGCAACATTGAAGGAAAGATTGAAAGACATAAAGCAAGGCTAGTTGTCCAGGGATACAAGTAGCAGCATGGAAGAGATTATGCGAAGACATTTGTGTCAGTCACGAGGATGGATACAGTGTGTTCAATGTTGTCAATTGTTGCGCAACGTAAATGGAAAGTGTATCAAATGGACGTAAAATCAATGTTCTTAAATGGAGTGCTGAAAGAGGAGGTATATGTTGTGCAACCTCCTAGTTATGAGATAAGGCCAAGAAGACAAAGTGTATAGGTTACGGAAAGTTATTTATGGGCTGAAGCAAGCACCGCGTGCATGGTATAGCATGATAGATGCTTACTTGATGAACAATGGGTTCGAAAAATGTGATGGTGAACCTACTCTCTACATCAAAGAAAGTGACGGTAAACTTCTTATTGTTTCTTTGTATGTATATGATTTTATTTTTACAGAGAGTGATGATTTCCTCATTGATGATTTCAAATAAGTCATGAAAAGTGAGCTTGAAATGGCTGACTTAGGGTTTTTAAGATATATTTTGGGCATAGAAGTGAAGCAAATAGAAAATGACATTTTTATCTATCAAGAAAAGTATGTTGCAAACACTTTAGAGAGGTTTAATATGCAGAACAACAAGCCAACACTAACTCCAACTGTAATGGGGTTGAATTTGGGCAAGGAAGATTGCAACAGCAGTGTCAATCCGACATTATACAAAACTATGGTGGGAAACCTAATGTATTTGACTACAACTAGGCCTGATATAATGTATGCAGTGAGTTTGGTGTCAAGGTTTATGGAGACACCCAATGAGACACATTGGAAATCAACCAAAAGGATTTTAAAGTATGTCAATGGGACAAAGGAGTATGGCGTTGTGTACACCGAAACAGATGATTTTAGGCTCATTGTTTACACTGACAATGACTGGGAAGGAAGTGTTGATGATAGAAAGAGCACGTTAGGATATGTTTTTCATTTGCGTCCAGTAGCCATTTCATGAACGTTCAAGAAGCAACTTATAGTATCATTGTCAACAACAAAAGCTGAATATGTCACCGCAACAACAACAACGTGTCAAGTAGTTTGGATGAGAAGAATGTTGAGGGATTTATGCCATGAGAAAGAGGGAACAACAACTATTTTCTGCAACAACAGTTCCAAAATTTCATTATCAAAGAATTATGTTTTTCACAAGAGGACAAAGCACATTGATGCTAAATATCATTTCATAAGAGAATTAATTAACAATGGTGAGATTTTGTTGCAGCATTTCAGGTCAAAGAAAAATTTGCAGACATCTTCACAAAGCCATTGGCACATGGAAATTTTGGTTATCTCAGAGATTGTTTGGGAATGCTCAATAGCGGCAGTTGTGATTAAGGGGGACCATTGGAAAATTAATCTCAACCACCACGTTAAATGAACTGGCAATAGCCATACCTCAGTAAATGTTTTGCATGTTGCGGATTGAGTTTGCAGGAAATGACATGGGTTAAATGGAGTTCTGAACAGGAGGAAAATTACCCATACCGCAGGCAAGGACATGGGTTAAATGGTTGAATGGAGTTATGAATAGTAGGAAAATTACCCATTCCGCAACAGACTAAAGAATCAAAGTCAAATGAAAATTTAATTTATCGTCCATGCTGTATATTAATTCACCCATGTTTTGCATTAATTTTTTACTATGTCATGTATTAATGTCTTAGATATATATGTGGAGAAAATTTTGGTAGGCGAGTGAAAACAACAGGTTTTACTGTGTGTTACTCCCTAACACTTGGTGAATGTAAATCTCAGTAAAAGGTAGTGTTTTACAAGCAGCAACAGCCTCCATATATGAATGTATTTCATGTTTTAAAATTATAATATAAAGTTTGATTTGTCTAAATATACTTGAAGTATTGAGTTAACACTCAAATCTCTATAGATAAGAGGTTTTGTTTGAAAAAATTAAAATTATGTTTGAAACTTTTGTTATACACAACTTTTTCTCAAAGAAAGAAAAAGAAAAAAAACACAAAACATTTTAAACTTGTGTTTAACCACTTGTATCAATAGAGTTAGACCTTTAAATCCAATTTAATGCAACCTTGCTTCTTGAAATGGCCAAATTAGCTATGGGCCCTTGTCTTCTACTTGATTTGGATTGTCTTGGCCCAAAATTTGATCAAAACTTTAATTCAAAGAATATTATTAAAAATCTAGTACCTGCAATTTTTTCTCCAGTGACGGTCTCTGGAAATTTCTGTTTCATGGTTGTTCTCAAACCTCATTAAATGGTTTAATTCTTCAAATGAATGAATACCCTTGTTATTAAATATAGGATCAGGCTATTGATTGATTATTTTGATATACGGCTTAAAATACAACACAAAGATGATTATGGTAGTGTTCTATGTCTGCATCAATTAGAGAAAAGAAGGTTCTTATTTGTAAAAGTAGCTCTATAGATATATCTATATGTTTGTTTAGAAATAGGGATTTTATATTTTTATTTTAATTATGAATAATTAATAGATTAATGGTATGATTAATATGTTTGTTTAGAAATAGGGATTTTATATTTTTATTTAATTTTTAAATAATTAATAGATGAATGATATGATTAAATTTTTAGTGAATATTTTTAGTAGTAATTAGGATGAAGGATTGAGACTTATTTCAAAGATAAATATGTCATTTTTATTTTGGAATTAATTAAAAAATGTTATAATTAAATTAAAATTAATTAAGTATAAAATATTTTGACTGTTAGGATAAAGGGTTGAGACTTATTTTAAAAATAGGTATGTCATTTTTTCTTTTCGAATTAATTAAAAAATGTTATAATTAAATTAAAATAAACTAAGTATAAAATATTTTGATTGTGAAATGAGTTAACGTTTTTATCAATGTGATATTGAATATATTATAAAATTAAATTAAAATAAATAAGTTATGGGTTTTTGAACTTGTTATATTGATAAATCATAATATAGGTCCTTTATATTATAAGAAAGCATATTTAAGTGTTAAGAATTACTATAGTAAAGTAAAAGTGACTGTATATGATTAATAATCTTGTTACATGTTTTTTTAGATATATACAATTTAGTTAATTTTAAAAAAAAAAAAAAAAATTTGGTGATGTAATAGCCAGTCCTTGCTCGAGGCTATTCACAAAGCATTAGTTTGTGTTCGATTAATTTTTTTTCTTTCCATTTACTGATTTTTGTCTATTGAAATATAATTTTTTCGTTTATATAATTAAATAGTATTTTATTCTCTGAAATTTCATTGGAGGGAAAAATGAAGTCTACTTCGATTTTCATAATGAAAGATTTTTTTGTTAGAACTTTATGTTAAGGTATTTCCAGTTTAATGTTATTCAAATACATTTTATTTCTAATTACTTTTCAACATATTTATTTTTTTTAATTAGAGCTCACATTATTTTTCTATTTAAAACATAATTTTTAATTTTAAAGAAGCACAGAGTGACAGACAAACTTACACATCCACTCATACTGGCTTGTGGAATGAGCCTCTTGGGGCCTAATGGTTAAGGGCATGTGTTTCCTCCTAAGAGGTTATAGGTTCAAAACTAGAGGGAGTTAGGATATGTATGCCTTACTAGACTTAGCACAACACTCAAATCCAACAAAAATTAGTTAACATAAATCTTCAAATCATTTTTTTAAAATCTTTGATTGAAATATTTTTGAAAAATATAAGATTTAAACATTTTATTTTTATATTTTTTATTTTTATTCATTTATTTTATTATAACTTACATTATTTTTTTAATTTAAAATCAAACTTACACCTTTTCATACTGAATGAGTTTTTAGACTCAATAAAAAAAACTTATACCTAAAATATTTCTCATACAAAACTTTACAATACTAAATGTATTTTTTTAAAACCTCGAAGGATAATGCCTAATTGCACGGATTGCATGTGAGATTGACTCACATATTTATTTGCATCATTCTACTTCGTTGAATTTTTATATTGCTATTATAAATGATTGGAAGAAGAAAAAATAAAGAGGTTAATTGAGGTATTCGTTTGAACTTTCGCTTAAGATTAAAGAAGTGAACTATAATAATGAGTAGATTTAGAAGTGAACTATTCTAAGATTTTGTATGCATTCTCGATCTATATGAGAATAAGATGTATATTATATAGTTTTAGGGATGTTGTTTAACGGTTTGTGGTCCAATTGTGAGTAGAATTATGTATGCCTATAAACAATTCTCAGTATTATTTTTCAATTGAAAAAAAAATATGGTTACTAAAATATTTTAATAAATTTATCTATAAATAAAATTTTCAATAATTTCTTCAAAATATTCTAATAATTTGTTTTATTATAATATTTATATGTAAGGGACAAGATTGTGTCAAGCCTGGGTTCTTCTAAATATGCTAACTGATCCGTTCACCCACCTACTCCTGCTAAAGCTTTTACGCTCCCTGTGGATTGCTTATAATGCTCATTAAGGGTATGTTCTTATATTTGGTGTTCCTACCCAACCACTTCGGTAACCATAGAGTAGGTGAGTAAAGTTGGAAGATTCGTCAAAAAGTTTGATGATAATTGATAAGGGTGCTTATATCCACTTTTAATTAATGATTGATAAATATTCTCTTCACAATAATGTTGATGGTCTATTTTTTTCAGCATGAAAAACTTATGGTTTATATTAATGTACGAGTATAAAAAAACAAAATTTTCATCCATACATTTGCATGAAAAAGTCATCAAATACAGAAAAATCCTGTGAGCCATACATCATTCTCTATTTTTCCCATATACACATGAAAGAAATATCTAGACTGCTTGTACCCGAAATCCTTCAGCAATTCCTGCATAAACAAAACATATGCTGACAAAACTGTCAAAAATTTTCGTCTGTCCCATTCTCTTTGTCCCTTAATTCCTCTGGTATTATTCCTGTCATTTTCTGATATATTCTGCTAGTCCTTCTGGAAGCCCAATAATCGTAAAACGGCCACCCCTCCCTGCACTTTCAACTTTCGCCAGTCTGTGCATAAACTTGAGACAAAAATATGCAAATGCACATCCCAAAAATTCATCAGCCTCCAAAAAGTATATTGTTATCCTATTTAGAACATTTGTACTGTGCCCCTAGCATCAATACCCTTAGCCTCATAAATTTCATAATGAATCGCTCCCAAAGGGCCTCTCAGTCCCAATTTTGACAGTTGGTCAGCAGTGGAGTTCTTCTCTCTGTATATGTGAGAGAAAGTGATTGAGGAGAAAGTACCCACCAACTCCTTTATTCGCTCCATCCAAGAAGTTAATTGAACAGGAACCATATTGTTTCTCTTATTTAGATGTTCAATTAAAACCTTCGAATCCCCATAAATCTGAATGGAATCTATGCACAAATGCTTTGCGAACCAAAGCAGGCCCCATAAAGTCAAAGCCTCATCCCTTGTATTTGAACCCATGCCACCATACCAGAAAAGTTTGTAATGGCATAATGGGTTGATCAATAACTATGCTCCGCACCCACACCTTCCATTCTGAGCAGTGCCGTTGAAAAAACCCACAGGATAGGTAAAATCAAAAGGCCTCAACCTGATTGATAGATCATTTGGTTATTTTTGCGGTGGTTTGAATCCCTCCCATTGCTGAATAATTTGAGAGGAAATATCAATACGTTACGTATAACAATCCTCGAAAATATTTAAATTCCAGCACTTCCATATTTTCCAATGGAAAATAAGGGGAACAATGCAGTAAGATTTGCCTTTCGAGACCTACTAGGACGCACATTCCTTTGCAGATTGATAATCACTGTCACAGAAGTTAAAAAACTTGTATAAATGTAATATAACATCTCTGGAGTATACACAGTTATAGAACAGGTGTTGGTTATCTTCATCCTCAATCTTACACAGTGAACATCTCCCCGGACCATTCATACCTCTCTTTTTAAGATTTGTCTAGGTTAAGTTTTTGTCTTGAAAGACACACCATAGAAAGATGATAGTTTTTAACTGTGTGTTTACCTTCCACATATTTTTAAACAAGCACTCCATCACTTGTCCACTGTTATTTGCCATAAACTCTCTGTAGGTTTCTTGAGAGTAGATGTTTCCTTTTTTTTAAGTTTCCTCCCCAACTAATGGAATCCCCTTCCGTAGAGGACTTCCATCCCATCCCTCTAATCCTTTCCAAATACTTAGTCCATTCTATAAGCATTTTCCCCTGCATGCCAAGTACCTCTAGATCATACCAGATCGACACTCTGTCCTGCCACCTTTTAATGACCTCTGACAAAAAAAAGAAGCCCCTTCTATGTAAGTAATTCAAATTATTCTCCTCCAGAGCGATATCTGATGGGAAACCTTTGATTGCACCATCCCCAATCAGCATTTTACGTCCGCTCCCAAATTTCCATTTCAAGAGATTCTTGAAACATGGCCAATTTTTTAAAAATCCCTTCCATATCTGCGATTTTTTTCCCTTTCTGTTCCATCCTCCTATGAAGGCATCTTCCAATTCCTGAGTTTTTAAGTACTTAAAACAGATAATCTCACTCCAGATACCTTCCATTTGAAAGCTTCTCCACATATATTTCATAAGTAAAGTTTTACCGAAAATCTCAATGTTCAGTAAACCCTAGCCCCCCTGATCTTTTGGCTTGGCAATGATATGCCATCGAGCCAAATGTATTTTTCTTTCCCCGTTGCACCTATTCCATAAAAAATTGGTCACGGACTTTCTGATCCTTTTTAGAATAGTTTTCGGAATTTGAAATAGGTGAGCCCAATAGAACAAGATCTGTTGCAAGACAGCCTGGATAAGGATTAGCTTGCTACCTTTTGATAAGCACTTTAGAGACCATCCTTGAACGCATCTATGGTATTTTTCAACAATCCATTGCCAGTCATTTATTCTATAGGGTGCTGGTTTGAGTCGGAATCCTAAATAAGTAATCCCCTCTGATAATGGCTTTAATTGGAAATTAAAAAGTGCTTCAATCTCATTTAATACCATATGCTCCCCATTTACAAAATAGATACAAGACTTTTGTTTATTGGCAATCATACCAGTAGCTAGACTGAATCTATGGAATATATGATACATTGTCAACCAATAGGATCGTAGCAACATCCCAAAGAATATAGTATCGTCCACCAATAGACTATGTGAAATCTCCTTTCTTTCAGTGATCCTGATCCCCCTAAACGTGCCCAAATCAGTAGCCTCATTTAATTTAATGATCAATACATCCATGGTTAAAATAAATAACAAAGGTGATAGTGTGCATCCCTAGCGCAGGCGTCTGCCAGACTTGAAATGTAGAAATTATATGCACTATGCATGCATATGTCCAAGATTCTCCTGATCACACACTATTTTACCTTCATGCACAATACAGAATCTATTCCACCTTTGATCATCACATGCGGAAATTAAATCAATTGCAATGCACACATGAAACCATAAAAATTCACACACATTAACACAGTTTTTTTAATGGGAAAGCCTAAAGCTAAAAACCCCAACTATCTGTATATAATATATGTCATAGAGATCATGTAACAATCCTCATACAAAGCTTATCACAAGCTCTCAGTACAATCCAATCGTCACACACTAATCAGGTCCGATCTAGCAAATCCATGCACCGATCTCTGCCACCTACTAGCCTGCCTCTACTGCGTAATCCCTGCTGAAGAATGGATCTGAATGAACTCGAATCCACCCTATATTGACTGCGCAATCCTCATTGGCATCTCCAATGAATGTGTGGTGAAAACAATGCAACACTATAGTCACAACTGATAGTCACACTTGCTCTTTCACCTACCTCTCCACTGGTCTCCACTGAAACTGTCCATGCACTGTAGTTAACTGTTGTATTTTTCATTTGATTAATGAGTTATTATTTAGTGGATTAATTAATAATTAATTCACACCACTCTCACTAGTGTATCAATCAGTTAGACTAGATACAACTAGCTCAACTGTGTCTAACTGAGTTAAACTGAACACAACTCCACCAACTACTTCTACAACTCCACCAAACTCTGTCACATGAGTTCTAACTGAAGTCCTCCATGCATTAGCTCCAGTAAACCCTCAGGAATAGCGTAATTCCTTCTGTCAGCTGCTGTGCCACATTTGTGCACTAAACTAAAGTGCTCCAAGAGAATAAGATAATGTTTAGAGGCCAAATATTATTAAGAGCTAATAATATTCGACATATCTATTTTTAGACTAGAAATCTAAAAATAGATTCTGCCCAATATGTCCAAAAATAGAAGTCCATCTATTTTTCCAACTTGACCAACCATCCACAAATAGCATCCTACAACTCATAGAATATGATCGACATGTCTAAAAATAGACATAGTCTAAAAATAGACTTTGTGCCAAAAATAACCTGTGTGGGCCCCACCTAGTTTAGGTGATTATTTTCCAACTAGGAACAAGGATGATGTTTCAGGATGCCTCCTTCACTGTTTCTTGTTGCAATCTTCAACATGAAAAAACAGGATGCAGTCGCGTTAACAATAACAGCCATCACAGATGTTGTGATGGTCTATGTTTGTAAGTTGCAGGATTGTCATTAACAAACAAACTATCAGTTTTTAATTTTCTTTCATGTGTTTGGCTATCAGTTTTCCTTCTCTATGTGTGCATTGAAAGATATATTAACTCATCAGATTTAGGTTTTTTGAGCGAGGCAAATAATTATGTTTTGTAGGCCAAAAAAAAAATGGATAGAAATATAGCTATGTCAATTTTCCTTGTTAATAACCTCAAAAATATGTTTGATTTACTTAAATACATGATACAATTAGCACAACCACATTTACCAATATGGTTGATATACTCTCATAGGAATATATGAAGCACATATACAACCACATTAGTAAATATGATTGATATAAATTGATATGCATTTATAGATCACATTAATAATTATTAAATGTATAGTGTTAATGTGGCTATTAGAGATAGATTATTTGTACTTATTAATAACTATATAATAATAACAACCACAAATGCACACACACACACATATATAACAAAATTAATATTATATAATAATAGTATAAGGTTATTACATTTATTAACATGTTAATATAACTATCAACATTTTTTATACATAATGATAGATTTATGAACGATTCCAACATAACAATTAAACTCTAATATTAAATCAATTATTATAAAATTTAATATTATAAAATCCAACATTATAAATCATAAGATTAATATTATAAACCTTGCCATAAATATTTTAAACCATAAGATTAATATTATAAAAGACACGATTCATATTATAAACCATAATATTCAAAAACTCAATATTATATACCCAATATTAAAAACCCAACATTTGAGATTATGATAATAAATGCAATATTACAACCCAAAATTCAAAATTGCAATATCACAAATCCAATGGATTAATATTATAAACTGAGGGGGGAATAAAAGCAAGGGTATAATATTATAAACCCAAGGGAAAATAAACAGCAAAAGTATAATATTAAACACGAAGGAAAAATATTAAACCCTAAAATAATAATAATAAACCCAAAGAATTAATAAAACCAAGGAAAAACAAATCTTAGGAATTAATATTATAAACCCAATTGAAAATAAACCTAAGGGAAAAATATTAAACCTTAAAGTTAATAAAAATAAACCCAAGGGATTAATATTATAAACCCAAGAGAAAATAAACTAAATGGAAAAACACTCAACCATAGGATTAAAATGGTATATTATTAATAAGAACAATGTGATGCATCATGATATTAAACTTTAATATTAAATTGAACATTATAAACCCTAACACCATCAAACCTAATATTATAAGCCTTAATATTAATATTATAAACCCTAATATTGGTATTATAAACTCTAATAATAAACCCAAGATATTAATATTTTATTTTATTTTGGTAAATTAAGCTAATCTATATTAATTCGAAAATAGAAGAAGTACATATGCTACAGGATGGGTTGGTAAGTTGCGCTTAACCAACCCCAGCCTTTGTTGCACCGTTACGGGGCTGCCTCCATGGAGGAAACCAACCCAAAAAATTCTTGAGACAGGAAATTACAAAATGCGCAAAGATGTTGGTGTAACCAGAAATTACAAAATATGCAGAAGCATAAGTATAACTTGAAATTCCACAGTGATAGCAAGCAAGACAAAAAACAAGGAAAACTGAGTAGCTTCACAATTCTTAGTCTTCGGCATCATCATCATTGTCTGACTCTTCCTCCACTATGGGGCAAACGTATGCTTGCATAGCCGCTTCCTCTATATCAGTGGGTGGACGCACATGCTTGGGGACCAATGCGCAGAGGATGGGAACCACTGGGTACTCTGCGTCAGGGACGCGCATCCAAGTACCTTCAGAATCCATAATCCAAACATTAGTATCATCACCCTCATCCTCTTAAGTCGGAAGAGGCTCGGTCATGCGAGGTAGGAGGTGCACTTGATGCGCAATGGTGGACTTACATGGTCCACATCTGCCTCTCTGCGAAGCTTGCACGGGGGCCTCCTCTTCTTGATCAGGTTCGGGGCTCTGTCTAGCGTAACTGCCTAAGGAGGAGCCTTCAACAGACTCCAGGCGATTATTTGTCCCACGGTGGTAACGACAGGGGAGCGCCCCTCTCTGCCCTCCACGGATGGTTTTTTAGCGCAGCCTAGGTGCCATGGTCAGCTGAAGCAGAGGTGTGACAGAGTTGGGGAAATGCTCAGCAGGGGGGGGAGGGTCGAATTAGGGGAGAAGCACAAGAGGACAGGAGGGAACATTGAGGGGGAAATCGTGTCAAGGGGCGCGGGGTAATGGGTACACGCAGAATTATGAGACTGGTAGGACAAATGGAGCTAGGGTAAGCTGCGCATGCTAGATGAATCGCAACCTAGGGATTTTTGCGCAACGCAGCTCTAGGGAGAGGGTTGCACAGCGTATTGAGTGTGCAGGACGGCAAGAACAAAATCAATAAATAAGACTGAAGGAGCTGACTGTGTATCTCTTTGTGCTGAGGAGCCTTCCTTTTAAAAGGCATGTGACACATGCGAAGGGTTAGAACATGATTGTGCCTCACACGCAGCTGCGTGCCATAACCTTTTTCATGAGTGGGCTCGAGTGAAGAGTTATGGCCGATCGGCATGTCAATCCAGGTAATCATTTAGGACGATTGCTGCAGAGAGGTACCCTCGAGGGGGTGATGTTGTCCAAGCATGTCTTCATCATACCTTATCTCGTTCATCTCGTGCGGATGATTACTGGCTTGAGGATCCACATCGGGTGAGGACCTGCGCTGCAGAGCTTCATCCTCATGGGCATGGGAGAGACAGTTGTCATTCGTATTCCTGCTGTCACCCACATCCGGGGAAGATATTAATGATATAAATCAAACCCTAATATTAATATCATAAAGTCTAATAATAAACCCAAGATATTAATGATATAAACTGAAGTGATTAATTTTATAAACCCTTGGGAAAAATAGACCCAATGGGTTAATATTATAAATCCAAGGGATTATAAATATTATAAACCCTTAAGACTAATAAACCTAAGGGATTAATATTATTATTAACATTATAAACCCTAAAATTATAAAACCCAATATTATAATCCTCAATATTAACAACAGAAAATTTCAAACCCTTATACTAAATCTCCTATTATAAACCCAATATTATAAACCCAAAAGTTTAATATTATAAAACCCAAGGGAAAATAAACCTAAGGGAAAAATATTAAACCCTAGGATTTATATTATAAATCCAAGGGATTATAAACACTATGATTACTATTATAAACCCAAAGCATGAAAACCCTTGAGATTAATATTATAAACCCTACGATTATAGACCTTAAGATTATAAATTCAAATGAATAATTTTATAAATGTAATATTTTGATGTTGGTATTAATCACATAAATATAAATATAAATATTTTTAATTAATAATTAAAATTAATATAAATATTAATATTAAAAATTTAAAAAAATTAATATTAATAATAATTATTATTATTATTATTATTAATTATTAATGTTTTTTTTAAGAAATGAGTAGCAATTTTTATAACAAAAACTGGAAATAGGGTAGGTCCCTTACATTCATAAGAAGTTTAGTCTCAAAGATATGTAAAAAATATTTCAAAGAGACCTTATTGCTACCATTTTTATTTATATATACTCTCCTTACATCACTTATACTATATATTTTCCAAAAGACACTGCAAAGCTTTACTATCTTACATAACATAATAATTTAAAAGACACGCTACCTGCGACTTCCATGTTCCTTGTCCTCCTGAGCCATTTGGAGAGTCTAGCCCAAACTCGTGTTTATCTTAGCATCGGGCTCCGGAGCAATGTTTGTTGCTTCTGTGTCTTCCTCTGCCATTAGGGTGGGTGTATCACGTAGCCCAAAGACCTCTTTCAGCACTCCTACAACGGCCATTTCTACCTTAACTTCAATTTTATCCACTTTGAACTTCAAATTGATCATCCCGATGTTCATATTTTCCATGGCCTTCTACAGCAATTCCACGTCTTTCCCTAATCTTGACAAGTGAGATAACACAACAGACATTTGTTCTTGAATCTCTTTCACAACTTGCTTACTTGAATTGTGAATCATTTATGCCACATTTCTATTTCTCCCAACATCCTCAACTCCACTGTCATTGTCATTGTTTGATGAGGCCATCTTACTCTCTATCCTTCCTTGCACCAGAACAATTCTATGCCTGAGTTGCATCACCTAGCTCATATAAATAACTGAGTGATCCTTTTCAAATGAGACTCCCATATTTTTGAAATTAAATGACTTCCATGCCTACAACTCTGTCATGGCACACTCCATCATTCAAATCACCGTCAAAACACCGTCGAACTGATATGCGATGGTAATAAGGTTGAGCTTACCTGCCTTCCCAATTAATAAACAACTGGGAAGAGACCACTTGTACTACCACATGAATTCTTTTCTCCACCGTTCCCATATGTTAATCAATACACAACTACCCTCGACAACTTTAGACAATCTCCTTGTTATACCCAAGGAATTAATGAGATTGATATTCCTCTATCCATGATTATTCCAATGTTCCACTTGTAATCCTTTAAGTATTTAATTAATCCCTCCATTATGGTATGTGACATATTACAATGTTTTGATCAATGTGTAATACTCCTTGTTCTGATGTCACACCCACATTGGCTTGAAGGTCTTCCATTAGGTTATTTTCCCTTTTTACATGATTTTTTTTGAATTCATCTAACTTTCTGAGCAGAATCATAATCCTTGTAATCACTGAAGAGGGTTCAAAATCTAAGAGATGCTCGTTTCTGGAGAGCCTTATGCATTTTTGGATCGCCGCCATTGAGTCACCGACAATAATCATATTTTTAATGACTTTGGACATACCTATCTTCAGGCCTTGCCAAATTGAGAGTGCTTCACCTTGGTTGTTTGATTCTTTTCCTAGTCCCCAAGTGAACTTTGTTTCTAATTTTTCTTCGAGGTTAAAAAGCACCCCTCCCGTTGCTACCTCCCCGAAAATTTCAATTATTAATTATTAATTATAATAATTATTAATTATTAATAATTATAAATTATTTGTTACTAATTAATAGTTAATAATAGAGATCAATTTGATGATATTGTAAGTTCACACATTTACAGGGACACAAATACCATTTCTAATTAGTTATCCAAGGAAGGGGAGTAGCAAGTTCCGAGCACATGGATGATTCAAGAGCACAGTGTGGTAGATTTCTATCAGTACTACCATCGTCCATTTGCAGAATATCTGACACATAAAACACAATAGTACTCCTATTTTTTATGTTTATATGCGGACACAATGAATATGATCATGACTTTTACTGATGGTTTTTCTTTTTTTGTATAAGTCTATACTAATGTATAATCTAGACAGTTTGACTCTAGGTAGTACAAATTATTTTTTTATATCATGACGAAAATCATATTTAATATGGTTTTGCATAGATAAATATGCATGCAATGCATCTACTACATGTAATTTTCATTTCGTCTTTAATGGAAATTACTATTTTTCCTTGGGGAAAAAATAGTTAATAATTATTAGTAATTAGTAATTATTATTGATAATTATAAATTATTAAATATTAATTATCAATAATTATTATTAATTATAATTATTAATTATTATAATTATTATTCGGGATAAATATTATAAACCAAATGCATTGATATTATAAACATAAGGGATGAATATTATAAACCCAAGGGATTATTCATATTAAAAAAAAAAATAGATTAAAAACCTAAGAGATTAATATCAAAAACCTAAGGGATTAATAAACTTAAGCGATTAATATTATAAATATTATAAACCCAAGGATTAATACTATAAAATTTGGGGATTATTAACACAAATGATCAATAAACCCAGGGGATTAATATTATAAACCAAAAGGATTAATGAACCCAACTAATTATTAATATTCTAAACGCAAGATATTAAAAATTCTAGATATTAATGAACCCATATAAACTAAAGAGATTAATAAACCCAACGGATTAATATTATAAACCCAAGGGATAGGTAAACCCAAGGACTAGTATCATAAACCTCAGGGATTAATATTATAGACCCTAATATTACAAATTATAAATCCAAGATATTAATATTAAACTTAACTAAATCCAAGGGATTAATATTAATATTAAACTCAAGATATTAATATTCCAAAATAAAGGATTAATAAACCCAAGGAATTTGTATTATAAACTCAAGAGATTTAAATTAAACCTTATGATTAATATTATAAACCTTTATATGAATAATATTATACCCTATGAATATGAACCCTTAGATTAAAACCTAAGGAATTGATATCATAAAAGAAAGAGACTAATAAACCCAAGGGATTATAAACCCATGGGAATAACAGTAAACACAAGGAATTAATATTATAAACCAAGGGATATAAACCCTAATATAATATTATAAACCCTAAAATAAGCATTAAACCCTAAGATTAATATTATAAACCTTATGACCAACATTACAAAACTATACGATTAATAAACCCAAGGGATTAATATCAAAACCTAAAGGAATAATGTTAAACCTTAGGATTAATATTAAATCCTAGGAACATAAACCACATAAGGTTAGTAAGCCGAAGGGATTAATATTATAAACCATAGGATTAATATTAAGCCCTAAGAATATAAACCCTATGATTAATATTACAAACCAAAGGAACAATATTATAAACCCATTGGATTAATATTAAAAACCCGAAGGATTATAAACCCAAGAGAATAACATTAGACCCTAGGATTAATATTAAATCCCGGGAATATAAACCCTAATATTAATATTATAAACTTTAAGATTAATATTATAAACCCAAAAGATTAATATTATAAATCAATTGAATTAATAAACGGATTAATATTATAAACTCAATGGAATATAAACCGAGAAAAATATTTTTAAACCCAAGAGATTAATATTATAAACCTAAAAAATCAATAAACCTAAAGAATTAGTATTAAAAATCCAAGAGATTGATAAACCATTACCCTGAATAAGTATCCATTAACTTGAGTAAGTAACCATTAAAAAAATTACTTAACCATTAACGTAAGTAATTAATTTTTATTGAATAATGTTACTCGAATATTCAATGTTGGGTAACATTAGACAGAGAAAAATATGAAATTAGTTGGTTACATTTATAGTGAGTTTTCTTTTTATCACAAATGGTCACTCTTGGACATCATATTTATACTTATTCCATTCACATTAAACTTTCATATCAGCACCACCAAACCCTATACATCGAACCATAGCTTACATCATTTATGGGTATGGATATTTTTTTTTCAAAGGCTGTATGATTATCTCACAGGTTGGTGTCGATGCTTAGCCATAGGTTTATTCTACCTGACTTTAATTTTTTTTTGTTCTTGATCAAGGGTTTATATAGTTAATTTACCACCTTTTCACACAGGTAAGGACGAAGTTCTATTTGCTTTTCTTTTTGGTTGCATGGACCGATGGCGACGGTCATCTCACATGTATAGAATTCGTCTATTTCCAGCTTTTCCCATATGGGTCAGATTTATTTTGAGTTTCCGATCTTACAGTCATTCATTAAATCAGGAATGTCTACACATTCATGCTGAGAGGCCTACTCACGACCATCAACAGGTATTCTACCTTTGGCTCTTAATAACTCCAGTTTTTTTAATGTTGGTCAACACGTTGGGTATGTATCACCCGATTTTTTTTTTATGCAGGTTTGGTTAGGTTACCATCATGACTCTTCAAAAAAAAATTCCTCCTCAGCTGTTATTGGACTTATTTTGGCTCATTTCTCTCCCAGGTTTTACTAAGCCCTAATTTCGGCAAGGGTTTTCCTTTGTTTCTTTTCGGCCCTAAACAAGGGAGTTCAGTTTTTTTGTAGTAGTTTTTCTTACCCAATTAAGGGTTTGAGTTGTTTACAGATTATTGTCTTTATATGAAGATGTCTGCGAAGCCAATGTAGGTTTCTTACTGAAAACTTCATACTATTTATATGTTATGGATTAAGGCTTTTTCCGACTGAGTTAATATATATTTTGTATGGAAAACATTTGAGTTTTTTGTTGGATCTTCACAGTTCTCCATATATAGTTCTCTTTTATGGAGTTAAATTTGTATATATATTTATTTGGTGTTAATTGTTGTCGGCCTCGCCCCTACTTACCAACTGTGGGAAAATGGAAATAGTTATGATTTTTCTTTTGGTTTTCTTTGTGTTTCACTTCAAGCACATTTGGTTTACATAAATGAATTTAGTTGTATATCTCTACTATATGATTATACATATGGTTATTCCTTTTATTTTTTACAACAACGTTCAATATTTTTTTAAATTAGTACTTAGTGTACACGACAGAAAAGTGAATCCCATAGTTTGGGTTTGCTCTTTTCCCATGCGGTGTATCTTGTAGAGTTTACCAAGCTCCGGAAACCTCTAGAACTGTTTCCTTGAATTTGTTCTACTAGGGTCAACTAGAGTCCCTTAAGGTTCATACATTTCACTAAACTCCCCAACTGGGCACTTTCTTATCAGATTCTTGTTAGACCTGGGTTTTCACACTCATAGGGTTATGTCATCTTATCCCTTTCTTGTTAAACTATGTTGAAGAACAAGAGTTACAATTTAAGGGTTTGAAACATAGAGGCACTTTTGTTGGTAACCCTTCCATATTTTATTAGTTATACTAGTAATTCTAATATAAGAAATATTTACAGATTCACAGAGATCTTTATTTTCGTTCTTTTACATCCTTGTAGCTACAAAAGAAAAGAATCATTATTTTAAATATTTGATGTTAAATAATACTTTTCTTTTCAATAGTAGAATTTCTCTTTCCATCCTTGAGAAGCAATAAGATTTCCTTTTATGACATTTCAAAATAGAAACATTCAGATATTCCTTGCACAGTAAGACTTGTTTTTCCACATTTGAAAATAAAAATAAACTTATTTTCCAACTTTTTTGAAAACAGAAACATTTAAACAACCATAGCATGTTTATATCAATTAACAATTCTTATATGTCTTCGCTATCTCAATAATATATATGGTATCGATATAAGACTCATTTTCCACCCAACCTGTTAGACTAGCGATTATGTCATATCCCCCCTCCCCCTAAGCCTCTTTAGTTTCTAGAGCAGTTGAAGACAGTACTTATTCTAGGACATCGAGACCGCCAGTGCAATCCAAAATTTTATTATAGGGCTTCCATTAGTTTGTGACTATTTCAAGGACACCCTTCAACAGTTCACCTGGTGACCTTGAAAGGGTCATGTCAAAGGTTTCTTCCTTTACTTTGGTGCCTCCCAATTACCTCTCTCTAGCCACTCGTGGCTTTTTTGAACTAAGATGTTTTTTCTTTATCTCTGAAGGAAGAGGAAGTAACTTTCTAACTACTTGGGAACTATTGGGTGTATGTTATATTATTTCCACGATTATAAGCAGGCACGAAGTGAGGAGTAAGAAGGCGGCAGGCGCAGTAGGGGGGTTACAAGGGGGGTGGTAGCCCCCTCTGTTGGGGGGTTCGCAGGGGGGTGGTAGCCCCCCTGCACAAGGTTCGAGTCAGTGCCCCAGGAAAAAAAAATTGGACCCTATATTAGGTGAGAAGACCCGCCTATGGTTTTTTGCATGGGTTTGCACATGGTTTTGGGCATGATGGCTTTCTGCTCATGGTATTTTGTAGATCCGGTCAAGGGAACTACGGTTATGTTCTAATCTAGGGTTAATCGATTGGGGTTTATGAATGCTTCGGCATGTATATGTGTGTGTGTGTGTGTATTATAACACTAAAAGGAATATAATGAAAAATCAAGCTGGCAGTCCCGGTTTAGGATCCAGGGGAAAATCTATGGGTATATATGTTTTATGTTTTATGCTCTCACTGTTGTTTATTTTCTGTTTTTAAGAATTCGTTTGCAAATCATTTATGTACATGGTTAAAACCTACAGAAACTAAATATTTCCTCTTTTGGGGTCTTCTCCTGTAATTTCCTTGACTTAGCATAACTTTTAAAAGCATATATATATATATATATGACAAGTTCAATTAGAACTACAACACTGAGAAAAGGATAAATGAAAGATGGAAATATTACTTTAGACATGAAAAATTTATAAGTAAGAAAATCTTTGGACATAGGACTTCAAAAAAAATCTGCTCACCTATCCTCATACAATAAATTCTTTCCCCCATTGAAAGCACGATGTATCAAATGTATAAAAAGAGTTTAAACAACGTGGAAGACAAGAGGTTTCTTAAAATTTATTTTAACTCTATCTAAACCATCTTCCACTCAAGTGGGGATGGAATAATTCTTGGTTAGGCCATCAGCAGGAGGAGATCATTTTTAAAACTAAGGATAATATCAAAAATACTCTTGCATTAAATTTTATGGAGGCTAATATTTTATGAGGAAAATGGCCCAAATTTTGAAAGTCAAAATCGTATATGTATTTTGACTAGTGTAAAGAAGAGAATAAAGGATGGGTGCACAAAAATTATGGCATCAAAAGTGGAAATGGTTCCATTAGGAATACATGCCCACAAGAATGTGTGCATGTTCCTAGGAACACACATGCATTCTTGGGAATCTAGATTTGTCAAGTCTAGAGTTTCCAACTAGGATGTTAGCAAGGTTTTTAGCTCAGCATGGATTAGGAATATGCATGTGCTCCAGGAATTTGCATGCATTTTGATCCAAGAGCATTAGAGCTTCCAAAAACTGTGAAGCTTTTTGGAGAAAAGCTCCAAAAGGGGTTTGAATATTGAAAAGGAATTATAGTTCCTTTTTTATAAGTATTTTTAGTTTATTTTAATTATTATAGGATGGTTTTAGAAAAGTTATGGATAGGAAATATTTTATCCATAAGGAAAAAGAAAAATTTCCTTGAAAAGCATGAGAGATTTAGGGAATAAATTAGGGAGTGACTTAGGGATATAGGAAAATATGTTTTCCTTCTAAAGTTACATAATTAATCATTGTAAGTTTGAGGGAAAAACTAATGGCCAAATGAAGGAGAAATCGGGCCATGGAGAGATAGAGTGAATATTAGAACATGAGATGTTTCTGAGTAGAATTGTATGTACATGATTGTATGAATGAAATATTTCATGTCATGAATGTTTAAATTGTCTTTGTATAACTATTGATGAATTTCAATTTATCTATAAATACAAAATAAGAGGTACATTAGGGCATTAATCGAAGTAAATAATGTATGAAGGTTTGAGGGAATTTAATATAAATTGTAGATGAAAAGTTATGTACACATCGGAAACACTTCAAATGGGTATTTCGTGTACCAATATATTGTCCACAAATTGTGGTTTTTGGTGAATGCAAACCTATGAAATGAGATTTATATATCATAAGTGAGGATGCTTGTATGTTGATATAGGCATAGAAGTATTATTCAAATACTTCAACAAATGAAAAAAATTACCCTATGAATGAAAGATGGCTTCAGTGAAGAGAAATTATAAAGCAAGAGGTGACCGAGATCTTTAGTGGAATATTTGATGGAAGCTTTATTTATTTTGGTTGAGAGTAGATGTCAAGCACTAGATATCGAAATTAGCACCAATTTTTTGGTTTAGCTCAACTTCCAATCCAAAATTTGAAATTTCCTATTAGAGAGAAATTACCCTACAAGAAAATTATTGGAATTCCAGTCAACTGGATTGTAGAGTTTAATTTGTGATTCAAAAGAAGAAGGCATGAATATGCTTAGGAGTGGAATCTGAAAAGGGCATGGGCATATCTAGATATCTAGTTAGATGTAAGAGTTTGGATATCAAGAATTTTAGGGTGATTTCCTTAAAGGTAAATGAAATGTCATTTTGGTTATCCATGTGAAGCGGAAAGTATATTCATTTTGGGTAGAGGCTTTGAATCCTGAAAGAGAAATTTTTATTAATGTATAAGGAATCAAACCTTATTTCCTTTTAAATCACCACAACAAAAGCATGGAAGGTGATTTGGTCTCTGGAATGGCCCATTAGTTATGAGGGTAAGTGCATTGGGTAATTAATTTGGAAGAAGTGCCTAGTAAACTACATGAAATCTCACTCATTAGAGAGAGGGGTATTTTATATTATTGAGTATTGAATGCGTTAAAGGTTCAAATCCATAGTTATATGGATTTAGATATGAGAAACAAAACATTGGGATAAGTGCTTAAAGGAGAAGGCCAAAGAATTACTACATTTTGATGTTAAAGAATTTCTCCAAGTTAATACACGTTATGTTAAAATGAAACATTTGTAGGTGAACTTATGAGAAGAAGAGAGATATTTTGTGAGAGGGGAGATCACGAGTATTCATATTATATTTTAAATATGCCTTTTCATATGTGGAATGGTGATCCTGAAATATTATGAGATTAATTGATCATGAAATATTATGAATGAGTCAAGCATGGAGGTGTATGGGCACCCCAGTTGGTAGAGTACTATTGTGTTAAAAAAAAGATGTGGAACTTTGTAGGAAAAGTGTATTTTCTTGCTATCAAGTGGTATCATAAAAAATTTTCTCTCTGGAAAGATAAGCCAAAGCAGGGTTTTGTTGTTGAAATGGTGATGTTGAAAGCTTGCAATAGTTTTGGTTTTGAAATCTAGATAAACTAAATATGTTTTTATTCAATTTATATTGAATTTGAATGGATGGGGCTCTTAAAGAAAAATAAATAACATTAATATTATTTGAGGGTATGGAGAGAATTTATACTTTGGGAGGAAAGTAAAACTATATTCCTAGGAGTGGAAGAATAGTAGAAGATCTACAACAGTAGAGCCAACAAAAATATTGGAATAAATTGTGGTAGTAGTGTATATTAGCACAAGGTTGAACTAGAGGTAATTTGGTATTTTTGTTTTCAAATAATTTGTTAGGTAAGTTGTTGATTACAGGTTGTAGTGATGAGGATGATTACAATAGGAGGACTCTAACCAAGAATAGAGGAAGTTATTGAATAATTGTGGCAAAGAAACTTTACAAGTTCTAATGGAGGTTGAAAGGAGGAGGAAAAACATATGTTCTTAGAGGAAGTGAAGATTTTCATAAGCCTAAGAGGATCAGAGAAGCTAAAGAGGTTCTAGATGAGAGAAAAAAGGATACCAAATGGTAGGGCTCAGATTTAGCTTGGTGAGGTATTGTAAAAAGTTATGGAGTAACTTTTTTTGCAGAGGCTTGGATGCAGTCTACAAGTGGACAAGGTAAAGTTCACAAAGGAAGAAGGAATATGACTATTGATAGTCATGTTATGGGTTTAGGTGTAAGCCACAATAGAGTAAGGTAGTATGCCAAAATAAATGGCATAAGAAGAAGGATGAGCGATGAGGAGTTTGAGAGAGAATTAGTTGAGATTAAAGTACACCTAGAGATGATAAGAGAATTTCTACATGGAAATAAGGAATATCATAGATATGGATGGTGTCTACATAGGAGGGTGAAATGGAATTTGTTGAAGGAAAGATTGAGGCATGCACCAAACGATCAGTTGAGGAAAGAGAAGCTTGATGGAGTTGATTTGAACCAAATATTAATTAATTAAGGAGAGGTTTAATTTTTTGAACCTGGAAAAGGACCAATCCTTGGAGAGAGCAATGATGATGCTGAGAAGAGATATGTTGAGGATACATTGAACTATGTATGTAGTTAAAAATGACATGAGAAGTTGGTGCCAGAAACATAAAAATATGACAATGAGCCTTATGATTTTAAAGATAATTATTTTTGCATGTTTGCAGGTTGCATAGAAAATGAAGAGGGATATTCATATGAAGTTGTCATGAATATTGATGAAAATGAGGGAAATATTCTTTCGGAAGCCATAAGAGAAGAACATAAGAATATTTATGTTATGAATAAATATGAGATAACATTTATTCATACATGAAGTCATAGTGGAATTCATACACAATGGATAAGTGCAGTTAATGCATAATTTTGGGAACCTATTAGTGTAGTGAGTAAGAGGAAGTTGGCCTATGCAGATAGCCAAAAGAAGGATTAAGTAGATGATCAGTAAAAACATTCATATGCAATGCTTATGACATTTGAGGAGGAATAAAATTGTTGGAAAGGTGGTTGAAAGAACCTGAGATTACCGCCAAATATGTAAAAGGAGATGATGACAAAGGTGCAGGAAGAAGATGATAAGATGATGGAAGGTGAGGCAATTACATCTCATAAAAATGAAATTTATTTCATTTTCAGCATGAAGATATGAAGAAGGAATTTTTATTGGAATACAATAATGAGGAGGACCCTACAAGGCATGAGTAGCATATTGTGAAGCAAATGTATAAAGCATAATTTGGTAAGGGTCTTGAAACTATTATACACAAGGGAGATATGCAGTAGCAAGTAAGGGATGAAAATAAGTTCCAACAATAAGGGACAAAGTTGGATGAAGAAATTGACAAGTTGTGTATGTTGATGAAGAGGACGATCAACAGAAGATACAACAAATTATAGGAAAAGGACACCCAATATTAAAGTACAACTGACAGATAATATTTGCATCAAGAAGGAAATTGGACAAGAGTAGCATAGAATTTGAAACCATGTAGAATTGAAGACAACATCAGCAGTAGAACATCAACATGCTTGGATGAAAGGACAATTACAACACAAGGGTTAGGAACTTGGAGGATTTGGGAAATAATGATACATGACTAAGAGGTCATGAATCTTTTCCTATCATGGTAGTATGATGCAGGAGAATTAGAGCTTCCAAAAACTATCTATATTTTTGAAGAAAATCTCCAAAAGGGGTTTTGATATTGAAAATAAATTGTAATTCCTTATTTGTTAAATATTCCTTGTTTCTTTTAATTATTATAGAATAGTTTTATAAAATATATGGATAGGAAATATTGTATCCATAAGGAAAAATAAAATCTCCCTTGAAAAGCATGATAAATTTAGGGAATAAATCATGAGATATTTAGGGAATAAATTATGGAGTGATCTGGATATCTAAGAAAATATACTTTTCTTGTAAAGTTGTATTTAATCATTGTAAGCCTAAGGGAAAATATAATGGCCAAATAAATTAGGCCATAGAGAGAGAGATTCAAGATCATAACTTGAGATGTTTTTGAGTAAAATTGTATGTAAATGATTGTATGAATGAAATAGTATTCATGTCATCAATGTTTAAATTATCTTTGCATGAATGTTGATGAAATCAAATTTGCGTGTAAATATGGAATGAGAGGTAGATTAGGGTAATTATCTACTGAGGAGATGCAGTAAATCATATATGAATTTTTGAGACAAATAAAGATCAATTGCAAATGAGAAGTTCTATATAGTGAATTCAAATGGGTATTTTAGGTACCAATTTTTTTATTTTATTTTTTGTTGCATGAATTGGGGTTTCTAGTGAATCCAACCTTATGAAACAATATTTAATATCGTAAGAGAGTATGTCTATATGTTTAGGTAGGCATAAAAGTCTTGTTTGAAGACTTCAACAAATGAAAAAAATTACCTTATGAATGAAAGATGGTTTACGTGAAGAGAAATAATAGAGCAGGAAGCGGTCGATATTTTTAGTGGAGTACTTGGTGGAAGCTTCAGTTATTTTGGTCGAGAGTATAGTTCAAGCACCAGCTATTGAAAGGAGCACCACTTATTGGGTTTATCCCAACTTCCGATTCAAAATTTGAAATCGCCAATTAGAGAGAAATTTTCTTACAAGTAAACTAGTGGAAATTAAGTTCAACTGGATTGTAGAGTTTGATTTGTGATTCAAAAGTAGAAGGAATGAGTCTATTCTAGAGTGGAATCTAAAAAGGGCGTCGTCACATTTGGATATCTATGTGGAGGTAAGAGTTTGGATATCTAGAATTTAACGACAATTTCCTTAAAGGTAAATCAAATTTCATTTTGGTTATCCATGTGAAGCACCAAGTATATTCATTTTGGTAAGATGCATCGAATCTTGAAAGATAAGTCGGTATTAACGTATAATAAATCAAAACTTAGTTCTCTTGAAATCTCCATAGCATAAGCACGGAAGGTGATTTGGTCTTTGGAATGACACCTTAGTTATGAGGGTAAGTGCATTGCGTTATTAATTTGGAAGAAGCATTTTGTCAACTACATGGAAACTCTCTTTTTAGAGAGAAAGGTATTTTATATTATTGAGTATTTAATATGATAAAGGGAAAAATTCATAACTATATGGATTTAGACATGAGGAACTAAAAGATTAGGATAAACACTTAAAGGAGAAGGCCACAAAATTACTACATTTCCATGTTAAAGATATCTTTCCAAGTTAATACACCTTATGTTAAATGGAAACATATGTTGGTAAACTTTTGAGAAGAAGAGAGATGTTTTGTGGGAGGAGAGATAAGGAGTGCTCATATTATATTTCAAATATGGTTTTGCGTATGGGGAATGGTGCGTGCTCATGAGATATTATGTAATTAATTGATCATGAAATATTATGAATGAGTCAAGAATGGAGGTGTATGGCCACCTCAGTTGGTAGAGTACCATCGTTTTAATACCGAGAAGTGGAACTTTGTAGGAAAATTATATTTTCTTGCTAACATGTTCCTAATAATAATTTTTATTTATGTGCATGCATTCCCTTTTTTTACCATATTGAGACCACACAACACATTTTTGGGAGATATTGAAAAAAATGGTTGCTTCTTGAACAACCTAAGGCTCCCAAATCAACACCATATCTCATATTTAGAGTCCAGGTAAGCATTATTGGAAACTAGATCACTAGTGATGGTCTTTATATTAATTTTAGACTCTTTTTGACTTCTCAATTTTCCACATGCATAAACATTATTAGCTTATAAAAACATGTAAGCATCAATAAACTTGAAGCATAATACCCATGATAAATATCAGTGCAAGCATGCCCATGTAAGAACACAAATATTTTTGGTCGAAACCCTTTCAGGAGAAAACCACCGTGTTGATATTGTGCTACTCAATTCTTCTATTAATCTGTTGAAAAAATTTTACATGGATTAGCTTACAACCATAAGTCGAAAGACTCAATTTCCTTCGCAGTATGTTGGAATCTATCATACGGAAAATTTGTTTCTCTCATGGATCTATAGACTACCATCCGCTAAAGGCCACGATGATCAACGATCCTTTCCCAACTACAATTGGAATATACAACTCTAATTGCATGGAGAAATTTGTTCCTTCTATTGAATCCACCAAATCACTATCTACTCTTAAGCCCCCACGTCCTCACTTCCTCCATGTGAACCATGTTTCATAAATGCTTCGTATTGGGCTCTTAATCTGCTCAACATGAGCAACCTAAAAACACCATCATTCTACACATAAAATATAAATGAAAAAAAATCTTCCGGGAGGGGATTAATTCTTCTCTTCTACTCATAACAATTTGTACTTTCTAACAAATGACAAGCTGCCAATTTTCTACCACAAACAACACACAAAGTATGAAACTTATTCTCAACTCTATCTCTGATTTCTACACACAATTATTTGATATAACTCTGAAAAAACTATATGAGCAAATGCTACAATCTCGACTCATGATAAATTCCATTCAAATGGCATACTGACACACTCTCAAGGAAACCAACCAAATAGACTCAAAACCTTCCTCTATTTATCATTTTTCTGTGATGATTAACTCAAAAAATGCTACAGGTTATGGAGCACTCAACAATTCTTTTCACACATCTAAATTTGATCGAATCTAGCTCCTTGAATTGATCAAGCCACTCTTTTCCACTTTCCTTTTTATATTTTCAATGTTAATCAATTTGTAGAAGCTCCCTGACCTTTTCCGACCTTTACATAAAACATTTCGAACAAGACATGTCGAAAAAACATTAATTAACCAGAGCAACACGAGAAATGCAGGGAAATATCACTTCCAGAATGTATATGATACTCCTGTGAAGGAAAATTGTGTATGTATGTCGTTCCTATGAAGGAAACTAGTGTATAACCTCTAAAATCCCAGTTTCCAACTTGTTTTGGCCATCATTTGGAACATAGTTTCAGGAGGGTGTGAGGGACACCATGAAAAACCTCCAACACTTGTACAACCTACTCAATCATCCTACAACACTTGTAAATCCACTCCAAATCCTATTTATAACATCATTAACATGAGAGACCTAATCTTCTACAAGGAGACCTAATCAACAAGGATCCTCAACTCTAACTTATGTAGCATCCACCAACACCTATATGCAGCAACATGATCAAGGAGATCATCACATATCCAAGTTGGTCTAAAATAGTATACATGCCAAGGACCATCTACACATCATCCATACACAAACCAACTGCAACCATACCTACACATGCATAACCAATTACCTGCAACCTAAGCAACCAGGTTGACATCAATGCCAACCAACACACATCTGCAACACTATAACACACACAAATTCCAACAATCTCCCCCTTTGGCATTGATGACAAACCCAACTGAAAAAAAACATTTTAACTGTCCTCTGAAGCCATTGATCTCTTAACTATATCCCCCTTTGACATCAATGGCAAAGGGAAAAACTCAACTACAAACACAATAACTCCCCGTGAAGACTAGTTGGATCTAATCATAATGCAACTGTCTCTCTTCTCATAGCAATATACAACATGCAATAGAAATAATAAAAATATATTGATATCATGGGAGTAGCTGCAAAATAAATGTATACTAGCAACAACCTCAAGCAACATCCATCTCTATGAACGATATTGTCAATCCAACTCAACCAACAACAACAAACCATGTCAATCAACAATAACAATATATGAGCAGCAATACTCTCTTTCCAAACTCAAATGAGCAGCAACAACATCATAAACACCAACAACATCAACATCACTCATCTCAGCAGCTGGAAAATCCATGTCATATAGAGGCAGCATATCAAATCACCAACACATAGCAGTAGCATCATAATGTGACCAACTAGTAGTAACAACTCTGATCAACTCTATAGCAACAACAACAACATATATCGAACCAAATCTGAAACAACAGCATCATAATGTCACCAACTCGCAGCAACAACTCTAATCAACTCCATAGCAACAACAACATATATTGAACCAAATATGAAACAACAACATCAAATACATCCTCTCCTCAATGTACTCTCAGGAAACAAAAAACTCATATATCAGTGGCAACAGTGACTATCTAGAAGCAGCATCTCTCTCAAGTAGACATGGTAGTAGCAAATACATGATGATAGGTCACAACAATATGACCAACCATACTCCACTAAATGCAACATTCTCCATGGTTGAATGTAAACTAATATATATATATATATATATATATATAGCTTCCAATGGCTCCTTGCCATATGAAAGAGGCTACTCCACATGGACCAATGACTATAACCCAATGATATCCAACAAAGTATAGGGCTTCATAGGCCTATTGCATGGCTACCAAAATGATAATACATGGTTGCACAATTACATCAAGCAACCCATATATGGCTGAACTAAGACTTACATGACTCTCTCTCAATGCATACATGACTCTAGAATGTCTCGTCGTGATAAGTGTGAGAGTGTACAAGAATAGTACATGAAATACATGGATGTAACAACACTACTAACAACCCATACATAAATGGACTAACTCTCATGACTCATTGTAGCATATACCAACATGGCTCTCAACGATATGCATGAAACATACAAGAATTAGGCTCTCTCATACATGGCTATCATAACAATCCTCTCATCAATGCATGTCTAATGCAATGGCATAATGCAAGTACATAGAGCATATGATCAGCCACGTGTCCTCTTTATGGCAACAAGAAAATGTCAATATAAATAACATAAGATACATGTATCAACCTCTCCAAATCATCAACCAATGAATAAAAATATTAGCAGTAGTAATTCAACACAAAAAAATATGTAGTTTCCCAATAATAACATGTATTAGAAGTATCATGAACCAACAACATATGGAAAACCAATCAACCCAATATATCAGCTCTCTATAGAAAAACATAGCGGCAACAATAATCATCATATGCAACATGAATCTCTACAATGTAAATTGAACTAGCAGCAACAACAAGCATAATGATGTAAAGGAATCATCAATTTCACATCAACAACCATACTCAAAAATATAGGAATCATCTACCATCGCAAAAAATCATCAACATCACCATATGTAGCACTAACAACAACATGAAAGACATCCATTATGAACATATTCTAAATTCTCTCTATATAAATCACAATTATTTAACACATGAATTATGCGAGCAGCTATAACCAAACACAACCATCATATTAAACTCCGTGGCACCATCACATACATGATATCGTTAAGCCAAAAGAAATTTTCCTCATACTAATGAAATCCAACTGCATGTAAACTTATGTAGGAAATATATAATCCATGCATGATCAAGACACATACATCTATAGCGGATGATCACATAGCATGAAATTCATAGCCAACTCCTCCAAGTAGCCATAATTCCATCAAAACCATCGAATTATTGGAAGCATATAACGTTCTCCCCCTAAACATGTGCCATCATGTTTTGTCAATATTCCTTCTAGAGATATTTGTGCTCATTCTCTCATCACAAATCCTGATCATAAATTTCCTTATTAAATACAATCATTAGTAGAAAAAATAAAATCCATCATCATGAAATCATAAGATTCATAAAAAAAAACTTCTCAATAAGCATATATATTCACATCTGCTTCACTATCTATGGAAACACCATCAATGATTTTACATGCAAAACAAGATGCACCATAGTTTGAGGCCATGCAAGCCTCAGTTTCTTCTTGCCAGTCTTTGTTTCTCCTTCCTCCAAAATTTGAGTGGCTGCTCTCTTGCATGCAGATGTCCAATTGTCATGTTGTTTGGCCTACTTTTCATACTCTTCATTCTTTGATTAGGTGGCGTTAAGTGTCTTGAAGTCTTGCAATCCTTAGCCATATGACCAAGAATATCACATATGTAGCATCTGATATGACCAATAAATGGATGAAAATATTTGAGTATCTTTATCTTCCTTTTACTCTTCATTTCATGTAGCCTACATTCAATAGCCCCTTGACCAAAATCATTGCATGAGTAGAAATAACCATAAAAATTACCATTATACCTAATTTTGGCTGCACTCCAAGAAGTGGGTTTTCTTGCTTCTTTGTTTTCTTGATAAGGCATTATATACCATGGCTTCTCTTGCTGCATGGATCTACAATTTGTTGCAATATGTCCTAGCTTCTGATAGTTGAAGCATCTCACATATGAAAAAATATCTCAATTTTTTTCTTGGCATAACCATGGGCTTATCTTCCTTGAGTTACTTATTTGATTTTTGGTTATGTTGATGGATCTCCTTATTGTTTCTTTTACAAATACTATGATCGGTTATACTTGTGGTTGCAACAAAACTAGTTTCTCCTTTGTGCATGCTAAAATATGACTTGATAGATGAGGAAGTGGTTTTCTCATGTACATCATTCCTTAGTGAAACCACTTTTTCTTCCAATCTCTCACATTCCTCATCCTTATTTCTATACTGCCTTCTCATTTATTCCTCAATATTATTTTCCTCCTCGGGTTAAATTTCCAATCCATTGATTTCTTCTCTTATCCCATTTTCTTTCTCATCAAAAATATGCAAAATTATTTTTTTCTCTTTACATGCAGTGATTAGTTTTTCTACCTCAACAACGAATTCCTTGATTTCAATTATTGTTGATTCATATTGATCCTTAATGAGATAAATATCCTTCTCATAATCACTATCAAACTTCATAGAAACATCAAAATTGTAATTAAAACATTATTTTAGCGTATTACCTCGTGTCACAACTATTTTGGCTGAAATCTTAGAATTTGTTGCTTCATTTGCAATGGACTGAATCTTTTCTTTCCTCAAACTCTTTTTATGCTGAGACATCCTCCTCTTTCTTCTTGTCATGATCCATAATCTACTCTCTAAGCTTTCAAGCTTCACTGAAGATAACATGGCTTGTTGGGCCTCCAAAATTTCATCCACTTTCACCTTCATTTCCATCATTTTACCCTCATTCCGTAGTTACTCTATAGTCCCATCTCTATAGCCCCATAACCTTACATTAAGTAACCATTTTCATTATCATATGGGTTTAACATTAATATTTTCCAAGTCATTAATTTAAGTATTTTAAGTGAATTTGTGATTGAATATTAGGAAATAAACATGTTTTCGTATTTCTCTAAAAGTGTTATGAGTTTTGTGATATTGTAGGCATGCTTGGAAATTCTAGAAGGGTCTTATTTGGCCATCCAACCACAAATTCAAATTTCAAATTCCAACTCATAAATATTTTTGGAATATTTCTAGAGGATGTGGATCATTAACTATTCACATTCAAAGGAGAAGAATCATGGATAAGAGAATTTTGAGAGGATATGCATCTTACATTTTTAGGAGATTGGTTGTAACCACAAGTGATAAATGTGGATTTAGGAGAGTTCTAAGGATCTATATCTATTTTATATTTATCCTCAATTTTTGTATAAATTGGAGTGCACCCTTCATACAAAGGGTTGTAAAATGTTGGTTTTTAATTGTAAGTTGTGAGCTAGTGGTTAGAGGTAGCTAGTTGTTAGTTGCTAGTTGGAGGTTTCAAGTTCCATCCAAGATGTGATTTTCAAAGTGAGGAGAGAGAATTCTTGTAATGTCTTGTAACTTCATATTTATGAAATACATACTATTATTTTTATCTCCAAGATGTGATACTTGATTCAGTGTACTTGCTGAGGAATGGAGGGCCCCCATCAACCACATTTTTCACATCTTTGTACATATTGATAACATAGTATAGTTCTATTTTTTCATTTCTCTTATGCAAGTGTGCCTTTTCCTTTCAGTAAGTGTGATTTACTTTCTAGCAAGTGATTTCATTTATGCAAGTGTGGTGTGATTTCATTTATGCAAGTGTGATGTGATTTCAATTTTGCAAGTGTGGTGTGATTTCATTTCATCAAGTGTGATTTCCATTTTGCAAGTGTGATTTCAATTTCAAGCAAGTGTGATTTCCATTATGCAAGTGTGATTTCAATTTCTTTATGTTTGATTTTATTTGGTTTGAATTGGATTAATTTATTATGTTTTGTAATTATTTTTTAGCTTATCAAAACATGTAAGCAACAATAAAATCAAAGAATAATACCCATGAGAAACATCAACACAAGTATGCAAAAATAAGAACACGAGTATTTCTAGAGGAAACCCTTTCGGGAGAAAACTACCCGGCGACTGTTATGCTACTCAATTCTTCTATTAAACTGTTGAACAAATTTCACATGGATTATCTTACAACCATAAGTCATAAGACTCATCTTCCTTCACAGTATGATGGCATCTATCAGACAAGAAATTTGTTTCTCTCAGGGATACGGGCTACCATCTGCTGAAGGCCACCATGATCAATGATCCTCACCCAACTACCATTGGGCTATCCAACACCGATTGGATGGAGAAATTTTTTCCTTCTAATGAATCTTCCAAATCACTATCTACTTTTAAGCCTCCACAACTTCACTTCCTACATTTCAACCATGTTTCATAAATGTTTCATATCGGGCTCTCAATATGCTCAATGTGAGCAACCCAACAACATCGTCATTCTACACATAAAATCTGAATCAAAAACTTTTCCCGAAGGGGATTATTTCTTCTCTTCCACTAACAATAATCCATGCTTTCTAGCACACAACAAGATGTCAATTTTCTGCCACAAAAAACGCATAAAATCTAAATATTCTTCTCAACTCTATCTTTGATTTCTTCACACAATTCTCTAATATAACTATGCAAAATCTATGTGAGAATTTTTTGCAATCTATACTCACTCTCAATGCCATCACAATGGAATACTCACACACTCTCTAGGAAAACAACCAAATAGTCTCGAAGCCTTCCTCTATTTATCATTTTTATGTGATGATTAACTCAATAAATGCTACAGGTTATGGAGCGCTCAACAATTATTTTCACACATATGAATTTCATCATATCTAGCTCCTTGACTTGATCAAGCCACTCTTCTCCACTTTCCTTTTGATATTTCAATGTAACCTAAACTTTTTTGACCTTTATATAAAAATTTATGAATAAGAAAATCCGGAAAAAACATTAATTAATTTGAGTAGCGCAATGAATGCGGAGAAAAATCAGTTCCAAAATGTATATAGTACTCCTGTGAAGGAAACATGTGTGTGTATGTTGCTCCTATGAAGGAAACTAGTGTATACCCTGTAAAATCCCAGTTTCCAACTTGTTTTGGCATTATTTGGAACATAGTTTCAGGAGGGTGTGAGGGACACCATGAAAAATCTCCAACCCCTGTACAGCCTACTCAAGCATCCTCCAACACTTGTAGATCCACTCCAAACCCTATGTATAACATCATCAACATGAGAGACCTAATCTGGGACAAGGAGACCTAATAAACAAGGCTCCTCAACTCTAACTTTCGTAGAAACCACCAACACTCGTATGCAACGACATGATCAAGGAGATCATCACATCTCCAAGCGTGTCCAAGCTAGTAGACATGCCAAGGACCATATACACATAATCCATACACAAGCCACTTGCATCCATACATACACATGCATAGTTAACTCACTTGAAACCCAAGCAACCAGGTTGAAATCAATGTCAACCAACACACATCTGTAACACTGCAACACACATCAATTCTAGCAGGCATTCTAATGTTTTTTTAATCTTTTTATTTATATTTTTTAAAATTTGGTTTAAAATTAGAAAAAACAACCAAAATACCTTGAAACAATCATTATATAAAATTGTGGGGAAACTGGTTAATATGGAGCCTAATTAGAACCTAAACCCGCCATCAAAAAACCAAAATTTAGAACAACCAAACCCAAACCAAGAACCAATAAATCCAAATGATGAAGTTTATTCATCCTTAGCTACATTGAGGTCACCGATACAGGACCCCGAAAACACCATAGGGCTATCATAAGTTTCTATTGCAAGGCCATTAAATTCATTTCTATCATCTATCTCTAATCCCCAAACCTAGTTAACCAATATTTCAAATTACAACGCTAGAATGTATGAACATTATAGAACTGGTCTAAATAAATACCTAATCAGAGGCCTCAACATTACTAAAAAACACTTCTTGTATTTTTTTATTGACTCAAGAAATAATAAACTTTTACCAACAAACAAAAAATACATTTGTACGTATTAGTGCACCTAACAATAATTTCTATACAATTGGATGGATAGTTGGTCTATGGTATTCATTAAACCTTCCTATAATAAAAGGGAGGTACCTCTATACTTCTTGAGGAAGTTATGGGCAAAGTTTCAGCTAGCACTCCATATCAACTACTTTAACATGGGAGAATATGAGGGGTGGGTCGAAGGTCTTAGCAAGGTAGACAAAATTCTTGGTGTAACCTAGCACTAGGTCCTCACCTAGCTAGACAAGGGCCTAACACCCCTGCCAATCATCTTTTAATTATGGATATCATTGTTAATATCTAGTTAACACTAGCACATTGACTCACATTCTAGGAAACATGGCATCTGCCATTGGCATCATCATGCAAGGAGCCACCAAGAGCTAATGTTGTGGGAAGGGTTGTACCATATGACTCTGTAGTAGAGATTCACTAATAAAGGCCACATGAAGGCTCATTTGAGACTCAGATATGGACCAACAATGGGAAGACTTTTTGTAGCTAGATGGAGGGAAGCATGCAGCATAGTTTTATGGAGGAGGTTCTTATGTTAACAATATTTACATTCTTTATTTATCAGACACACATGAGTGTGTGTGTATATATAGTTTTGTTTTACTTATCTAATTATATTCTTTTATTAGTTTCTATCCTCTAATAGCACTTTCCTCAACATTATTGATACATCAATGCTAGTTTCAGCCAGCAATGGTGCAATCAATATTTCGTGGTTTTTTGGTATACTACACAACCAAGTATGGTTAATTAAAACTATCCATCCTTGCAAAAATTTTAGTCCATAATATGGATTCTTTTAGTTTGAATACACTTCTAGGGTTCATTTGATATTTTCATAGATTGCAGTGACACTAGGGAAGGATATAGGCCCACTTGGGTGGAAATATGTTCCCCTTCTAGAGCATCATGTGTCAAATTAGATTTTGTTTAAATAATTGTTTCATTATCTTATTTTGGTTCACTAATTGAAATATTATAAATGTGTATGCATAACCCTCCATTTTATCAATTTTTTGCTCATATCCATCCATATCATTCACCACCATCCATTGATCACGCACTGGTTGTCCACCATTATCATCACATTGCCCCAATATTTGGTATCCAGCTTGCGTTGATTAAACGTCCTTCATTAGTAAAACCCATGGGTGTTAATCATCACCCCCTCCACCACCTTTTCCATCCCATCCACCCACAAAGGTTGCATCAATAAATCATTTGGCAACCTCTAAGTAGGTTATGTAGTTGAGTGCTCCACCTGCAAGTTAATCTCCATCATTGGGGGAAACATTCACGGTGAGATAATTAATTAATGATTTTTTTTTCTTTGTGATAAACTGAATAGATTCTAGGATTTTTTTGTTAAATTCTATGTTTTTACTATTATGAATATTGCAAGGTGGTATCAAAAATAGGTTGGGGATGCAGAGGATGATGACACTCTCTCAAATGATCATAAAATCTCCAATGAGTTTTATGGGATTGAATTATAAAGTATTAGTTTGTACATGTGTACTTTATTTTGGAAGAAAATCTAATGAGAGTGTCATTTCTTTGTGCAGTTCCCAAAGAGACGAGGCACGAAAAAAAAGAAAATATGAGCTCCTTCTTCTAGTAAGAGGAGAAAGATATACCTCTGAGATTCAAATGATGGTGGTGAATGTTAAAGTGTTCAATGAGTGACCAATGGGAAGCATTTATATATTATAGTAATTTTCGGTATAGGTCACCATGTGCCATACTTCCATGTTTAGGCACAAGGTGTCATTTTGTAAAAAATGTACATTTGAGAGAATTTTGACCTCATCCCCCTCTCCTGCTCTCACACACACAAACAAATAATGGCAATTTTTTTATGAATTGGAGTATGCAATTTAAATCTATGAAGTGAGAACTATGAAGAGATGTATTGTTGAAGGCGTTTGGATTGGATTTGGGTTTAGTTTTCCCCAAAAGAATTCTCTAGGTTTGAGTTTCATTGGACATTTATATACATTCATGCACATTAAAAAAGGGTTTTGGATTTGCTGAAGAGTTATATCAATCCATATATAGGAATAAAAATGTTTGGAGAATCCATATCTTCAAAATAATTTTTGAAAATTCTGTAACTTCCAGAAATCAATTAACACTATTACACTAGATATAACTATTACATAAATGTCAGAAAAAAACCAGTTTCAACATGTCACTGTAGTTGAAACCACACAAATAGAGAATCAAATTGTTCACCAAACCATTCAAATTAAAATATTACATCAATCCATGTCAACTAAAAACTAAGTATTTAACCAATTCTTTATGGCCATATATCGAACAGCCCTTTCCAACCGGTGTAACCTAATAGTGAGAAAAAAAACAAAACAAAAGAGCATCAGGCACAAAACCTCCAACTAGAGGCAAAAACATCCCATTTACATTCTAGATTGGGATTTTTATATTCAAACCGAATGTTACTTCTTGATATGTTACAATGCATAGAACGAAGCTGAACATAGTAGCAGTGAGCTATCAAAGCATCATTGCATTACGTTGGATATTCACCTAGTTTTCATTGTCTTCAATGTATTCACAAAGTTGAATACACCAAAGAAACAATTTCTTATATACAAATACCAAGGATTCTAAAAATAACTTCAAATACATAAACAAAACAAATGAAAAGAAATCACGAAATTCCTAAATAGCATGGTGAACATGACAAAGAATATTAAATGTTGGAATTTTTTACTCTATGAATAAAACAAAGTAGGAATGTTAGCAGTTGATAAGCCCACTAGAGTTGACTGGATCAACTTTGGGTGTATGTAACATCACTATTGGATGTATTGGGTATGTTAGCCCTCCATAATTTCTAAAGGTTGAAGACAAAACTATGGAGGGAAACATCAAACCAACTTTGGAATCTAGGACCTAGCCTTCTTGGACTCAGAGAGGGCTCTCTCTATTATATATAACTTTTTTTACAAGGGCATTTTAGGCTAGCTATTAGTGCATAGATTTGTTTGAAGATGTTTAGTTGAGGCAGCAGAAGAGGGCCATTGGGCTATGGAGTCAAACAAGTGTGAACAAATTCAGATGGATGAATAACTGAGGTCAGGTGCAACCAGGCAAGCTATCCATGTCAATGGATCTTAACAACTTGTGAAATGGAAAAGAGGAAGAGATTAAGGTTCAACAGGAATTCAGAGAAGAATATCTCTGAATTCTACTTTTTTATCTCAGAAGAAAACATAATGAACTGTTTCAAGACTATGCAGGGTACCCCATGGTAAATCCTACACAAAATTTTCTATCTGCAGTAAAGAAAATAAAACATGTAAAAATAGAGATGACAGTTTACAAGAAATGAGCACTTCACCACAGAGCATAACACAAGAATCTGGAAAACAACAGAATACTTCATTCATCCAAAAGAGAGTGCTTACAACAAAATGAGTCTATTACAATGGTTTTTCCCTTCTAGGCCTCCCTTCATACTGCTAATGCATACAATATTTATATAAAACTTGAGTCGATTTCCCTAATCTACTTAGGTAAACTCCATTTATTACAAAACAACTTAAATTAAACAGGCATGGCCACTCAAGGCTTGGGCAAAAGAGCTATGATGACATATCGCCTGTAAAATTAATTTTGAACAACTCTTTATGGATCTAAATGCTTTGATGGCCCTAACATATGGTCCTACCTTTCAAAAGATCGGCGTTGGGTAATTAATTCTGGTGCAGCTCTAGTTACTTTCATTTATGGATGCTAGTGTTGATGTGATTTTTTGCCCCTTTAGTCTCTGTTGTTACATCTTTGTATCAATGCCCGATTCGAACTTCTATGTTTTTTTCTTGTGACATTCAACCCTGTCCTGCATTTTTCTCCTTTGTCGGGGCTCAATCTATTACAAGTCCTTTAAGCCATGTTTTTAGCCCTTTTTCTTCATAAAACAACGTGCAAACCGTAGAATCTCGGACCTAAAGCAATAATGGTGGACATGGTTCATCAGCAATGATAGTGGTCAAATGAATGCGGTGGCAGTTTGGAGGTGAGAGAAAACAATGTTTTGGAGGAGGTATCAGGTGGTAAGCGGTAATATAGAAGGGGTTGCGAAATAGCAGAAGGGTGACACGTAGTGGGGAGGGGGAAAGCAATACCACCCATTTCAGACCCCCCCCCCCCCCATGCTTAAAGTTCGAAAGCTGAGGGGGGTGTGAAATGAAACGCAGACCGTCATATGAGAATGGGTTGAGTGGAGATGGATGAGAGGTGAAGGGCGATGAGGAGAAGGAAAATACGTGGTAGGTAAGGTGGGACCGAACTCGACCCTTTTGCTACCTGAGTCCTTTCTTTTTTCGTTCAACCCCTTTTCAAACAAAATAGCGTAAAAAACCATTTACCCAGACTTGAAATCTTATAGACTTCATTTATGAAGCCACATCGCATCCGCGCACTTCACAATATTTACAATTTAAGTTGTGAAGAATGTAATCAGCGGTGCGATGTGAAGTGGGAGGTGATGCAGAGGGAAAAGTGGGACCAGACTGCAGCCTGCAGATCACACATTTTATAGTTTAGGCATAAGCGGGGTAGGTAAACACTAAATCCTGTGAAGTGCAAAGTGCAGGGATAAAGGAGGTGACGTGGAGGGATGGTCCCACTTTAATCACAATCGGGGAAGAAGGAAGCGGATGGTAAATGAAACCAATGATATGTGATAGAAAAAGGTAAGGTAGAAATATAAAGAGAAAAAGCAGAAAAGTTAAGGTTTATGTGTTAAAACACGGTTGTTAGTGGGTGGGAGAAGCTATGACAATAGTATTGTGAACTTTAACATAAAAGGGTTTATAAATAAATAAGTCCCAAAGATTATACATGTGAGTTTTGGGGTTTGAATGGGATTCAGAGAATTTCAGAATATGGAGGAAATGAGGGGGGCAAAGTGGGTGAATGAAATGAAATGGAACGAGGGTAGAAATGAACTTTGATCCCCATCACACCTTATCATCAACACTTCCTTCCTTCTACTAGATTAAGATTCAGATTGATTCCTTTGAAGCTCTTTACAGTTAGGAGTTCCCTTTCTTTCTCTAAAAATAAATGATAGCCATGGAATATTATTTTCAGTAAAAAAAATATAAGCAATAATCAATCACCTTGTGATACTGTAAATTACAGGACTCTAACAAGGCCAACTTAATTAACTATTATGGGATGTGGTGCCATATTTTGAGATATTGGGTTGACAGTTAAATCTATACAGATGATAAGTTTTGTTTGAAAAATTGTAATAGGTTATTATTATTTATTAGAATTGTGTTAAAATAATGGTTATTGTTTTAATTAATATACACAGTTTTTCCAAAAGAAAGAATATATGAATCATGTTTTTAACCACTTATATATATGAGTTAGACATTTAAATCCAATTTGATGCCCCATTGCTTCTTAAATGGCCAAATTAGCTTTGCTCCCTTTTCTTTTACTTGATTTGGGTCATATCGGCTCAAAATTTGATAAAAATTTAATTCGAAACAATATTATTATTTTTGGAAATACCCTATGGAAATTAAAATTTGCGAGAGTTAAAACTTATGAAAAATTATGTTTTTCATAATTATTGTTTCTGGAAATTTTTGGATAGAGAGGTCCATTATATAGCTCAGTATGACCTTGATGTGTAAGTCTATCCCTGCTCAAAATTAATTTTTTGCTAATATAAACTAAATAAAAATATAAAAAAATAGAAATCTAAATAACGATATAATGTGAAAAAAATAAAAATCTAAATCATCATACATTAAAACATATAAATAATTTGGACTTACACAAAAATTTAAATAAGTATATAAAAAACAATTAAGAATGGAATAAACTAAATAAAAATTTAAAAAAATAGAAATCTAAATAACCATATAATGTCATCAAAATAAAAATCTAAATCATCATACAAAAAATATAAATAATGTGGACTTACACAAAAATTCAAATAATTATTAAACAAAGAATTAAGAATGGAATAACACAAAAAATTGTTCATTATTTCTTGATATGAAAATGGAGGAGGTGCTCTCTTTCCTCTTCTTTGGAATCTCATAAACAAACAAAGGATCATTTTGACACTTTGCAAGATAAAAATGGGTCTTGAAACAAACTGGTTTTTCAATGTCTCTTCAAGTCATGAATTAGTATTCACATGTAAACTTGAAATAAGCAACATAAAAGAACAAAACTCATGCATCCATAATGAAGAGCGTAACAAAATATTTGTTTGCGGAGTTCACCCCTCCTAGGCTACATCTTCGAGTCTATCAACATAGCTAGAACACTCATATATTCAGTAGTAAAATGAAGTACATAATTTTTTTATGATGGAAACATGTGGCTATTACCCCTACAATGTAATGTTATCCTATAAAGAACTCTGACAAACAACAGCAACACAAATCATCTCCTACAAAGATGTCATAATCCAACTAAAATGAGCTAAAATGAGCATGTGAACACCTCAATTCCACATTGAAACACATAAACAAAACTTCTCTCAACATAACATAATGAGAAAAGTGAACCTGAGTTGAACCCTACAGGTTATAGTTGTTGCAGTATACTTATTGTTACACAGTAATTTGTCACCGTCCCTACCATTCCCCGTCCCGCACAACGGAGAACCCATTTTGTGACCTGTGAACATTGTCATGCCTTGAAAACTTCATCAATGCATTCCTCTAAGCATGAGCTTCATTTGCCCTTGAGACATCTCCTTGCAAAAATCATGAAAAACATCCCTTTTGGCATTGGCGCGGGCAGGCAGTTCAGTACTCGCGCCAATGGGGAAAATCCTGCAAAGAGGTCGCGCCAACTGGCCCTCTGTCATAGAGCAGTAGTCGCGCCACCCAATTTAGGGACTGTTTTTTAAATAAAGATGGCGGAAGTTGAGTTCCAACAAACTCACAAACCATTGCCTATCTTGAGTTGGGAGGTTTGGCTGCGGGAGTTCTATGGAGGGAAGTGGTTTTGCCACCTCCCATGGAACCTTCCTTGTTGATAGGGCCAATCCCATAATAATAGGGATCCCAACTCCCTCCTTCCCCATCTATAAAAGCCTGCTCAAATCCATGGCAAGCTAGTCTTGAAGTGCGTAAGCTCTGAATCTCCATATTCCCAAGAGCCTTTGTGTTGTAAAGAATCCCCTCTTTCCCTTAAGGCTGACTCAAGTAAGGAGACCATTGTCACGAGACTCTGGAGAGGTTTTCCCTTTCCTTGGCGAGCTTTGCGAGACGTGGACGACCAGAGACCCGTCCGAAGGAGATCGCGACGTCAGAACTTGGTTGTAATCTTTCTTCGTTTATTATTTAATAGATGATTATGATTATGGTTCCACTCCGTTTTCCATCATGTTAATGCGAGTAACATCCTTTCTGACTGATGTTTAGTTACGTGTGCCGGATTTTATGCTTGTATCTATTCGTTTCTTCCATGTGCAGGTGTTCATCCGCGGAGATCGTGGAGGGATTGTGATCTGCCGAGGCTGAGGAACGGGGACGCTTCTTCTTCAGATCATAGCATTGGAATCCAGGTAGGCTTCTATTCCTAGTCTTTTCATTCGTAACTAGGAGCTTGCGTCATAACATTGTTTGATTGTTGCTAGACCCCTGCTGGGCTAGTAGGGATCGCCTCTGTCCGCAGAGGGGATTTACCTCCTCAACAATTTGGCGACTTCGCTGGGGATCGTCCGGATTTCATTGTCTCATTTGTATTGTCTCGCTTTGATTGTTTTATGTTTTTCCTTGCTTGATGAACCTTCTGGGTTGGGTTCTTTCACTGTTTTGCTTCTTGGTTTGCTTAGCTTGCATTGGTCTGCTTCTGGAGTAGCTTGTTTTTAATTTTTGGCTGAGAAACTCGATTGGCGCGGTTTTTAACCCAACAGTCGCGCCAATTGGCGCACGTTGCCTTTGTCCAGCCCGCGCCAATTGCTTTTTGGCGCCAGTTTCACCCTTACAGTCGCGCCACCCCTGTAAGGTTTTTGAGTTTCCTCATTTTTGAGCTCTCTGGATTTGATCAGTGTTTTTCTTCTTGATTTTCCGACTGCCTGAGTATGTTGGAGTCCTGTTTGACTGGGAATTCACCTCTGTACTGTGGTTGTTTGCTTTTATCTACCGATTTCACGTTTTAAGCCCTAGGGCATCTGGTGGCTTAGTGTATCGAGCCCTCCTTGGGAGTTTTGGTGTTTTGATTGTCCTGTCAACTATCTGATTGATTCTCCGCATCCTCTAAGTAGTTGTTCATTGTTTTGTTGCGATTTTTGGGTGATTGTTCATTCATTCATTCGAAATTAGTTTGGTCTTGCCTTGGATCTAGATCACACGGTCCATTGGAAGCTTTTGAGTCTTTTCTTCGTTTTAAGAGACTTTGGTCGATTTGGGGATCTGATTGCTTGTGTTGTTGAGTGAAATTTGTTCGTTTCGCTCTCTTGAATATCGTTTCTCAAGTTGTTCCATTTTGTTTTCAAGTTTGTTTAGTGCATATTAGCTATTAAACATTGAAAATCAAAAAAAAAATCTCTTTTGCTTTTGTTAATTAGTGCAAATTGTGATCTTTTCCATATCGCTAGTGATTAGTGTTTTGAATGAAAAGTTTTCAATTTCATTAGTTGCATTAGAGATCTCATTGTTTGTCTTCCGTTCTTTTCGTTTGTGTAAAAGCTCTCAACTCTTCTCTAACTAGTTTTCATCGAACGAAATGTTGCACTGTGGCATATAGCTTTGCATTTAGGAGTCTTTCGAGACACTACATACGATAGGGCCTGAAAATTGAAACTTAATTGAAGATCAATTGTAAAATTTATTCAATTAACCTAAGGCAGCATTGGAACTTAACGAAACATATTTAGAAGGTCTAGGCTAGAGACGTGTTCCGGCGTCGTTAAACCTAGCAGCTGTCGTTCGCCTGTTGGCTTTAGACAGCGCTAGTACGGACTTGCGCTCCCCGTACCGTCGCGTATATAAAAGGAGACCCCTCTAGGTTTTCAATCCTTTATCCACAGGAAGCCGAGTCTGCCGCCCTATACCCGTGATACACCGAACACAACATTCGGGGAGACTACCTACACGTACGGAAAGTCCTTGGTCGATTTCTGTTTCATTATTGAAACCAAGGTGTATATTGCAGTTCACGGATATTTGGTACACCTTTTGTGCCTAGTTTTTCCTGAGCAGTCATTTGGTCTTTTCTGACTCCCTAAACTTGAAAAGACCGTCAAGCGCTTGTCCTTTCACGCTTGTGTCAACTCTGAAAGAGAGAGAGTCATCTTTTTATCGTTTCTCGACTCTTAAAATATGAAACGGTAGAATTTCTTACTTTCCAATGTGGTAAAATTAATCGCCCACGATTACACACCCGTTTAGACATTGCTTGTTGACCGTTTGATCGTGCGTCTTAACTCGTTTTCAGCCCGTGTGTGTGTTTGCTCTTTTCTTCTAGTCTTTTGCCACGGTGGCGGAACCTTCGGTTTCGTCTACTGGTAGTCCTTACACGGACGATTCTTCAGAAGCTTCTCAGCCTTCTGTTGAACCACAGCAGCCTGTTGTTTCCGAGTTTCCCAACGGGGGACCGGTTCTCGCCGAGCAACCCTTTGGAGGACCAGTTGAGTTCAATTGGCCCTTTTTGGACCCTGTGTCTGAATTGAGATTAGGAGCTGATTTCCTTTCTCTTACATCGGGTTCACCGTTTGTTGCTGCTGTTTTTCCTCCTAGTCCTCGCCGTCTTTTGCGTGATCTAACGGAAGGATCAACCATGAGTGATTCTGGTGAGGAAATTCCTGGTGAAGACTATCAGCGCATCCCGCGTAGATTGTTTTAGGGAGACGACTCTGAGCTGGCTACCATGTCGTCAGCCAGTCCTTCTTTACCACAGGGATACAGATCTCTGGGTCAGATTATTTCAGCTGCAGCCTCTATGGGAATATCATCTCCTGCTTCGAGACCAGCTGTCACTACACCCGAGGTGTCCCCTTCGACGCCCGTCACTTCTATTCCCGTTCGGCCCACTGTTTGTGTGGCTGCCTCTTCTTCTGTTGTCTCAGCTACCAGGGCTGGGCCAACTCCTGAAGATGTTTATCTAGCTACTGTTATACCGGAGAATATTTCTCCGGAGGAGTATCGGTTGTCTTTACAACAGCCGAACGCCGAAGCTGGACAGTTTCCCCAAGATCCTTACTGATCTTTCTTTTCGCACTATGCACAGGATGGCACTCCCGTGTATGCTTTCCCAGGTCAGTTTGATGAGCACGGGGAGGTTTTGCGCCTTCCTACTCCTGAGGCTTATCTGTATGCTCAAGGTTTACCGTACAACCAGGCTTATAACCCGCAGGGACAACCCTTCCAAGGCCAACCTGCGGGCCAACCTGGTTATCTGTATGACCCACAGGGACAGCCCATCCAAGGCTACCCTGCGGGCCAGCAAGGGCCATTGTACAATCCGCAAGGACCATATTATAGCCCTGCTGGTCAACCTGCTCAGCCTCAGCCGGGGTATCAACCGGGACCGGCCTATGGTCCTGGGGGGCAAATCCGGCCTTCTTCTGGGTACAGCCGCGGTATCCTGTTGTTTCTAACGTTGCATATCCTTCGGAACCATCCTATGGTTACGCCGGAGTCAAGCGGTTTCCGGCAAGCACCGGAGTCTGTTCCACCTCCGGGCCAGCCCAGGCTCATCGGTACAACACGGGGCTCACCCACAGCCGAGGTCCAACACAACGCGCAACCGGCGCGCTGTTATCCGGAGCCGGCCTTTGGTCATTCGAGCCGACCCTCTCGGTTGGGCCAACTTTGTTCATTTAGGGGCGACCCCCTCTCATTGTTCACTACGCTCCAACGGCTTTGTTCATTCGATGAGCGACCAAATCCTTGTTGCCTCCCTACATACCCGGCCTCGCGGTTTCCATATCGGCGACCTACTCATCTCCTCAGAGTGGTTATCACCCTCATGGTCAGTCTCCAACCGAACTATAACACCCCGAGAGGCTCTCGGTAGTATCCTACTCCACCCGAGTTCTTCCCACGCTCAGCAGCCAAATCCAGCGAGCGCATACGGGGCGAACGCTGTCGAGGGCCGGAGCACGAATTTATCGAAAACCCCCTTACTTGTGGTTACCGGGAGATCAAATGGGTGCAGGTTATGGAGCCTGTGCTACGGTCGGGAATCTGCGGGGACGAGAACCCATGGGGGGGAGGGGATATTCACAACCATCGTGGAGCATGGGTACTGGACCTCATCCTGGGCCTGGCATGGCAGTTAACCCTCCATTGCCGTTCCTGGCTACCTTGGAACTTCCGGACGTTTCAAAGTTGACCAATGATCCAATTTTACATAATCATATTGGCCTCCAGTTCCCACCAAGATACCAGGTGATTGTCCCAAGTTTGAGGGAAAAGATGGCGAAGACCCCCAAGCGCATGTGATGACGTATCACCTCTGGTGTTCGTCTAACTCTTGGGTCGACGATTCGATCCGTTTGCGTCTTTTCCAGCGTACTTTAATAGGAGCTGCTGCTAAATGGTACATAGAGCTATCCCGTGGCATTTTCCAAGATTTCAACTCTTTAGCCATGGCTTTCCTCACGCACTTCTAGTTACCGGTCCGGTATGAGGCCGGGACGCACCTCCTGACTTCCCTGAAGCAGGACAAGGCCACTCACATCTCATATCACATTCATGAGTGGCGGCGTCGTCGTCGACTGATCAAGTTTCACATACCTGATCAGATTTTGACTCACTGGTTCACCACCTCCTTTGTGAATAAAATCGCTCAGGATATCGCGATGGGAGCGTGTGTGACGGAAGGCAAAGCTATCGCAGCATTTTTGATACCTGGATCTTGATATTCGCGATGCGGCACGCCTGTGACATCTTAGCGAGAGTGCTCACGGCCGAAGACCACTAAGGCTGCGCCTACACACGGTGGATGGTGTCATTGGTTCGAGTCTCTCAAGGGTCGAAGAAGTCTTCGAATGGGAAGCGAAAAGCTAATTCTTCCAACAATACCTCTGCTAACCCCGCCTCATCTGATTCTGGTAAAACCGCGGAGGTGAATGTCGTCCAGGCCAATCCTGCGGACAAATCCTCCAAGGGGAAGAAGAAGGGCAAAGGCAAATCAAAATCTGATGCCCTGAAACCGGAATCTAAATCTCGAACTGAGGATGGCTCCCAACGTAAGCCGAAATTCCCTTGCCTCATCTGTGAAGGAGACCATTACACTAAGGATTGTCCATGACGGTCCGAGGTTAGTCAACTTCTTAAAGGCTCTAAAGGGACTCCGGCTGTTTTAAAAGAGCCATTTCCATCTCAGCAGACCCAGATGGTCGAACAGGCGTCACCATCTGCACCGTTTGGGTCTCAAGTTTTCATGATGAAGACTAATGCACCTATCACTATCGCTACGCGGTCGAAGGATTACAATGAACCGCGGCAGGCGCCCGGGAAGGCAGTTGCGGATGGGCCGCCTCCCCCACCTGCCTCCGGTCCATTGGAAATCGAGAAGCCGACTCCCGAACCCGTTGTGAAACCACCTCCCAAGGGTGTTCTTCGAAGATCCTCCTATAATCCAAATGCTCATGCCGCTCAACATTACAGCATTGTTGAGGATCTGGCACAGGCGCCATGTGCTATGTCTGCACTTGAGGTTCTTCAAAGTTGTCCTTCACAACGGAAGGCTTTACTGTCTGCAATCGGTGGTATCGATCCCGCCGACTCGAGCCTTCTCACTTTCGATCTGGAGGATTTTACTCCCCGGCTTCCACATCAAATCGCTTTGGTCATTCAAGTCGGGATTAACGGTCTGAACATTCATAGGGCCGTTGTAGATGAGGGTGCATCTACCTTCGTTATGTCCTCCGCTTGCTGGAAGGCCATCGGCTCTCCAGCCTTGTCGTCATCTCCCAATGCCCTTGAGGCATTTGATGGTCGGGAATCTAAACCCCTGGGAGTTCTCGAGAGTCTTGTGATCACATTACAGGGAAAAACTGTCAACGTGGAAGTGGAAGTGGTTGACGCTAAACTCAACTACAATATACTCCTTGGCCGCAGCTGGACCCATCCCATGCTCTGCGTGCCGTCTACCGTCTTTTGATTCATTAAGTTCCCTCACGAGGGCAAGATTGTCACAGTGGATCAGTTGTCATTTTTCACCTCTAGCTCTGAGAACAACGTGCCATAGGTGGATCAAATTCCGAATCCCCCAGACAGCATAGGACCTGGTCTTTTCAAAGACCCAGTCCTCATGGGCATATTCCCCGCACCGCCACCGAATACCGCTCAAGTCAACATGTTGTCCAGGACTGATGACCCCTGGCTTATTCCTACACCTGAGCAGGTATATGAGTTTGGAGAATCCATGCCTTTAACGCCAGTAGAGATCAGCTACTGTGAGATTGTTGCCGCATCGGACCCTCCACCTCCTCAGGATGCTCCGATGAGCATGGCTCTCGACGTCTACTCGCAATCCCCCTGGCTTGGTCAGGTTGATTCACCTGATCCTCTCAGAGAGACTTTTCCTTCAGATGAGGCTATCATTGAAACTATGTCTCTTGAGGAGCTGCCCTGGGGCGATGGACATCATCGCTCCTTGTTTATGCCCAGCTTGGGGGCAATGACTGATTGCCTGGAGCGTTATGCTACTCAGGTTCCTTCCCCTCCTCTTCAAACACCGATCTTAATGCACGAGGTCTTTTCGGAGGGTAATCTGAGTAACATTACACAAACTGTTCCAATCGACATCTCCGTTAAACCGGGGATTGTTGAGAACATTCATGTGGGTGTGACTTGTTCTCCCGAGGAGATTCAAGTCTATACTGAGCTTTTCAAAGAATTCAGAGATGTTTTCGCATGGTCTTACGAGGAAATGCCGGGAATTGATCCTAGTATTGTCGCGCACGAGATTCCAACCTATCCAGGTGCGAAACCCGTGCGCCAACGCTTACGTCCCATGCATCCTCGGAAAGCCGCCGCTATCAAGGCAGAAGTTGAAAAACTTCTGAACGCGGGTTTTATTTATCCTATCCCCCTTACAGAATGGGTGTCCAATATTGTCCCTGTCGATAAAAAGCAGGGTACAATTCGAGTCTGTGTGGATTATCGCGATATCAATCACGCCTGTCCTAAGGATAATTATCCCACTCCGTTTATCGACCAGATCATCGACGAATGTGCCGGGAGTGAGATCTATTCCTTAATGGACGGTTTCTCAGGTTATAACCAGATCAATATCGCACCTGAGGATCAACATAAGACCACATTCATCTGTTCGTGGGGCACTTTCGCGTACAAAAAACTCCCGTTCGGCTTAAAGAACGCTGGCGCCACGTTTCAGCGTGCGATGTCCTACGCTTTTCATGACATTCGCCATATCGTTCAACCCTATCTGGACGACTTGCCAGCCCATTCGGGTAAGCGAGAGGACCATCCTGAGCATCTTCGCCAGATATTTCTTCGTTGCAGACGCTACAATATCAGGCTCAATCCTCATAAGTGCGTCTTCTGCGTTGATTTAGGCCGTCTTTTAGGCTTTATCGTCTCGAAAGATGGGATTCGCCTTGACCCTCTAAAGGTCGAGGCCATCGTAAATCTCCCATCACCCTCCTCCCTGTATCAGTTACAGAGTCTGCAAGGGAAAGCGAATTTTCTTAGGCGCTTTATCCCGAATTATGCCGAGGTGGCCAAAGGATTCACTCGTTTGTTAAAGCAGAACGTTCTCTTTCACTGGGACGAAATTGCTCAAGAATCCTTTGAGAAGCTGAAGACATTGCTAGTCAATGCTCCGTTGCTTCGTCCTCCGGACTACCACCGCGACTTCACTTTGTATCTAGCCGCCGCATTTAGCACCATCGCCATGGTATTGGTGCAGGATGACGATAACGGTGATGAACATGTTGTTTATTACCTGTCTCGGAACCTTCTCGACCCGGAAACGCATTATGCACATGTCGAGAAGTTGGCTTTAGCAGCAGTACACGCCGTACAACGCTTTCGCCATTACATCCTTTTGCGCACGATAACAGTGGTTTCAGACTGCAACCCTATGACGTATATTCTTTCTAGACAATTACTAGGGGGAAAGTACTCCAAATGGATCGTGATCCTGCAGGAGTTTGACTTGGAGTTCACCACTGCCAAGTCAACTAAATCACTGGTCTTCGCGGATTTGATATGTTCTCTCCCTACAGACTCTGTTCCCTCACACTCTGAAGACCATATACCAGACGAAACGCTTTTTCTTATCAATACTCGTGATCCTTGGTACGGTGACATCATAGTGTATCTTCAAACCGCGACATTTCGGTCTGAGTTGGATAAAACTGCCCGCCATCGGATTCGGCACCAGTCCCAACCCTACCGTATAGTAGGAGATACCTTATATCGCATTGGAGTAGATTCGGTGCTCCGACGATGCCTTACCTTGGAAGAGGCTGAGAAAGTCTTAAATGACTATCACAGTGGCGCCTGTGGCGGACATATGTCCGGGTATGCTACTGCCCAGAAGATTCTACGGGCAGGTTATTTCTGGCCTTCCATATTCAAGGATTGTATCACTGCAGTCCGAAAATGTCATCCATGCCAGATTTTTCAGCGCAAGATGCGCGCGCCGCCATTGCCTTTGCATCCCGTTATTACCGTCGGCCCTTTTGTGAAATGGGGCGTGGATTTTATGACGTGTAACCCTCACTCGGCCGGGGGGCATGTGTATATCATTGTCGCCGTCGACTACTTCACTAAGTGGGCCGAGGCGATGCCTACACTAGCTGCTGACGGGAAAACGGCTGCTTCATTTATATTCAACCACGTTATTGCACGGTTCGGGGTTCCTCAAGCCATCGTCACTGATCATGGTACTCATTTCCGTGATTACATGATGGCGGAGCTGACTTCAACGTTGGGCTTGCGTCACGACAGCTCAACACCATACTACCCTCAAGCGAATGGTCAGGTTGAAGCGGTGAACAAGGTTTTGGTCACTATGCTTCAGCAAACAGTTGGGATTCATAAATCCAGTTGGCATCTCCAACTGTTCTCAGCTCTCTGGGCATACCGAACATCTGCTAAGAGTGCGACCGGATTCACACCATTCCAATTGGTGTACGATCTGGAAGCTACTCTGCCGGTTGAATGTGAAATTCCTTCGCTTAAATTAGCTGTGGAGCTCTTACCGGATACTTCTCCTGAGGAAGAACGTCTTCTGTATCTCGAACGGTTAGATGAAACCCGTCGTCTAGCTGCTTTGATCAGCGAAGCACAAAAGAAGAGGGTCAAAACTCATTTTGATCAATCTGTTTCTCCCCGTTCTTTCATTGAAGGAGACCTCGTCCTCTTGTACGATCAGGCACATGATAAGCTTGGAGCCGGTAAGCTCCAGCCTATGTGGCACAGGCCCTATATAGTAAAGCGCGTTTTGAAAAATGGGGCCTACGAGCTTATAGATTACGAAGGAGTTCCGCTGGCGCAGCCCAGAAATGGGATGTACCTTAAAAAGTACTATGCCTGAAGTGATTTCTTGGTGTAGTGTGTGTACATAGGTGTGTGATTGTCATTTGTGTGCATAGTGTGGTGTCCTTTGTAAACATCTTTCTGCTGATCGGGTCTTCCTGGTTGTGCAGATGTCTATTCATCCATTTGTTGGTTTCGCGGATGGTGCCTCCCGCAGTACCAGGAATCTGTCTTCCGCAGCCTGGGTAATCTACGATCTTGCTGGTGAGTTGATTGACTTGCAAGGTGTGTGTCTAGGACGTACCACGAACAATATCGCAGAATATAGTGCCGTGTTGGAATTATTAACCGAGGCAGTAAACCTTGGTATCCGTGAATTGCTCGTGTACCTAGATTCACAACTTGTAGTGTTACAGCTGAACGGACACTATTCGGTAAGGAACCCGTCCATCTTACGTCTATATTTGCGTATTCGATTACTGGAAAGGAATTTTGACTACATTACATATCATCATATACCCAGGCATTTGAATACATTAACAGATGCAGTAGAAAATTTGGTATTAGACAGACATTTGCGCAATTTATAAATCATCATCACATGTAAAGAAAGACCCATCCAGGAATAGATATGTATATATATAGATATCGAAATGTTTACATAGAGTGTGTCACATAAAACTCAAAAAATATGCATAATCGTCTTAGTACATCCGGAGACGCTATGTCTCTCAAAAAATAAGTGTGGTATAAATCCTAAGGACTAATCCGCATGGTGCTCATGATAGCACGTGACTGCACGCACTAGGCGCCTCAGGATTCGGTGGATCCGATTCGGAACTCCCACCGTGTGGCGCTGGTATGCCATCGGTACGTTTGCTAGCCGGGCATAGTCTGGGATCCCGTGGGAAATCCCCTCGAGGTTCTGGATCAGTTCATCTCCTCCGGTACCTTCTCCCTGAATCTCAGGGGCGAGTTGTGTCCTCCGGGAGATTGGAGACATCCCGGCTGGTCTCTCAGGTCCTACATCTGCATGCATATATAATTGTGTTAAGACGAATGTGTATTAACAAAAAAAAACATATAAACATAAAATTAAAAATATGAGGTCTTACCCAGCTCCTCGTCCCAGTCATCTCCTTCTGGTAGTGGGAGATCTGGGTCCCCAGTAAAGTCAGTTCCTGCATAGGGCCAGTCTTCCACGACGATCAGCTGGCGCCGTAACCACCTAAAAAACTCTGGCCTCCAGGACATCTATTGGCCACCTCCAGATCTGGGCATCAATGCTGCCCAGCGAGCCATTCTTGGCTCTCGTGGTATCAGACTCCCCACTGCGGCCCCTTGGCCCTGGAAGATTGGTAAACGTTCCAGAATGAACGATACCAAGATGGAACCATAACCGAACTGTTTCAGTTTTCCCTGTTTGCACTTTGTGAGCTGCCTTTTCATATTGATAGTTACTGCTTCTGCCCAGTTGAACAGTAAGGGACCCATGCATTCTGAGGCCAGCAGGAGTTGGGTCTTCGTGGCCTCGTGCAGAGCCTGCGACCCAGCAGCCCGCGTAATGGTATGGAGAACTACTCTCAGTGCTAGATCAAGGATGGTATGGATATCCACCTTTTTGCTTCCTGATCCTGTTTGTGCCCCTCGGCACACCCGTGCCATTACTTCTTCCATCTTTTCCCCAGATGGTCTGCTTCCAGTCAATATGGGGATTGGACCTCTGCGGGACAATCTGGTGATGAAATAAACATCGGTGACCTCCAGTTCTAACACCTGGTCTCGTAACCTGAACACCTGTTCATGTTCGTCCCAGATACTGATTAAATACTGGAGGAGCTCGGGCTGAGCTCGTAAACATGGTGTGAGGAAGAACTTTTTCAATCCACAGTTTCTAAGTGCGTTCATGCAAGCTTGGCTTTGCATGGCTTGTTCATCCTCTTCTCCGTGCTCTCGTTCTTTCCATTCGATTGCCATTTTGAGTGATTATCTGCATTCACATGGTCAAAAACCCTTAGTTAGATCTTTGATGAGCTTCAAATCCCATGAAATTTGGTCTAGATGTCGGAATTTTAGGTGAATTTTGAGTTTCAGCCGCTGGCGCGGCTGTTTTGTGAACAGTCACGCCACATGGCGCGGGCCCTTTGTAAAAAAGAGCTCATTGGCGCGGGTCCGTGCCCGATACCCGCGCCAATGGGCGTAGCCCTAAAATTTTAAAAATGGCCACACAAAACTGATTTTTAGGGGAAAATTATTAAAAAATGAATGAAAATGAAGAGCAAACGAGCGCCTCTTACCTGTGACAGACGAGAAGCTGAATGGTCGACTGGATTTGTCGCAATCACCGTCAGAAGTTTCTGCTCCAAAAGGACCACTGTTGCTTTCCACCAAGGTAAATAGTAAAAAGTAATTTTATTTTTACCAATTGGACATATTTATAACTTTTTCGACGTTAAATGAGTTTTAAAAGTTATTTTCATCAAATATTTGCATATGTTATGTCGAAAATGGATTTTACGCTTGTTTGGTATGTGCAGCAACAGGTTTTTGCGACTTAAACGATGGAAACGAGTTGTATTTTATACTTTTTCGGACTCGATAAATACACGAAAAGTCACTCTGGAGTCATCTTTCAGCTCTTTTCTGACTCTCTAAATATGAAAAGATTGTCGAGGCCCTTGTCATTTCGATCTCGTTAAAATGGACACGAATCGACATCCGCCCAGTATAAGTTTAACTCTTTTTCGGGCTGGGATGGATTGATTACGAAAAAGGAATACCCTAGCCTATCGCGACTAGGAGGTTTTTCCGGATATTGTTTTCTACCTTTTCGGATCTGGGAAACTATTTACGAAAAGGGACATGTGGAGTTTTCTTTTCCGCTATCTTTTCAAACTATCTAAACATGAAAAGGCGCCGAGTTCTTCCTTTTTCAGACTCGTTAAACCCTGATGACATCGGATCTAGTCGAAATGACGTTCTCCGAGTTCCTCCTTCCTAGGACTCGTTAAATGCACTAGGATGGATTCGCCCGAAGGGCGGACTTATATTGCAAGCATATGCTATCCCCTTCAAGCTTGTTATTAAAATAATTGGGGTACTCGCCAGAAATGGTGGGGGAAAAATGGAACCATCGTCGTTGTCGTCGGCAGTATGTCGCTCTCGAACATGGCACTTGTCTGCATTCGTGTCGGGTTGGGGACATCTCATCTCGTTGCTTCACTTTGCCTCCGTGGATTTGGGTAATCCCTTTTGACCTCTCATCTGTTCACTGCCTCGTCACCATGACCTCTGATCCGTTGATGTCAAATACTGCCAAGTCCACTGTCGTGCCGTTCATGTGTTCAAGAGAAGTTGACCTCTGCAAATATCAACCTTCCTCTGTTTCTCATACGATCATGATTCACAACAAAACATCATGTTCCTCTGTCTCGTGTCGATGATGTGGGAATCATTATGGCCCACCTTCGATCAAGGTCACTTCCTGTCGACATCAACTCATTATCCGGGAAGTTGGTCTAGAGACTCCTTATGGTACCTTGGAGCCTGCATGCCTCAATGGCAGGTTCGTCGCATTCGACGAGAGGTTTACCTCATTGGCCTCCGATCGAGTGATTCTGCGGGTGTTCGACGTCAGTTCATTTATTCACACGCCGTAGATTGTACCTGTAGTACCTTGGGGACCATTGTCATTATTGGTGGTTTCTCTCGCGTCGGTTAACAGCTTTCATCATTGGCTGGTAATCCGATGATGTTCTTGCATGTTCGACTTCAACTCACATATTCACATGCACGAACTTGTACTTTGTTGGGTCGAGATGGAGCGCAAGACCCTGGATTGTGTCTGTTGTAATCCAGGCTGCGATTGTGGATTATTATCATTATGTGCATGACTCACTGATTGGATGGCTGCGACCATACCTGAGTCTATTTGTTTGATCTTAGTTGGATGGCTGCGCCCATACCCTGGATCCGGATTATAGCATACTCTGTTTCGGATGGCTGCGTCCATGCCACATATACATCATGTACTTGAGATATCAGTTGTATCTTTCTGCACAGGTTTTCCGACGGCGGGCCTTCAGTTGAACATGGTCTCGTAAAGCATTTCACCCCTCTCTCTCTCGGGCCTCATACTTTAGGGGGCATCTGTTACACAGTAATTTGTCACCGTCCCTACCATTCCCCATCCCACACAACGGAGAACCCATTTTGTGACCTGTGAACATTGTCATGCCTTGAAAACTTCATCAATGCATTCCTCTAAGCATGAGCTTCATTTTCCCTTGAGACATCTCCTTGCAAAAATCATGAAAAACATCCCTTTTTGCATTGGCGCGGGCAGACAGTACAGTACTCACGCCAATGGGGAAAATCTTGCAAAGAGGTCGCGCCAACTGGCACTCTGTCATAGAGCAGTAGTCACGCCACCCAATTTAGGGACTTTTTTTTAAATAAAGATGGCAGAAGTTGAGTTCCAACAAACTCAGAAACCATTGCCTATCTTGAGTTGGGAGGTTTGGCTGCGGGAGTTCTATGGAGGGGAAGTGGTTTTGCCACCTCCCATGGAACCTTCCTTGTTGATAGGGCCAATCCCATAATAATAGGGATCCGAACTCCCTCCTTCCCCATCTATAAAAGCTTGCTCAATCCTATGGCAAGCTAGTCTTGAAGTGCCTAAGCTCCGAATCTCCATATTCCCAAGAGCCTGTGTGTTGTAAAGAATCCCCTCTTTCCCTTAAGGCCGACTCAAGTAAGGAGACCATTGTCGAGAGACTCGGATGAGTTTTCCCTTTCCTTGGCGAGCTTTGCGGGGGCGTGGACGACGGAGCCGTCAGAGGAGATCGCGACGTCAGAACTTGGTTGTAATCTCTCTTCGTTTATTATTTAATAGATGATTATGATTATGGTTCCACTCCGTTTTCCATCATGTTAATGCGAGTAACATCCTTTCTGACTGATGTTTAGTTACGTGTGCCGTATTTTATGCTTGTATCTGTTCGTTTCTTCCATGTGCAGGTGTTCATCCGCGGAGATCGTGGAGGGATTGTGATCTGCCTAGGCTGAGGAACGGGGACGCTTCTTCTTCAGATCATAGCGTTGGAATCCAGGTAGGCTTCTATTCCTAGTCTTTTCATTCGTAACTAGGAGCTTGCGTCATAACATTGTTTGATTGTTGCTAGACCCCTGCTGGGCTAGTAGGGATCGCCTCTGTCCGCAGAGGGGATTTACCTCCTCAACACTTATGAATGTGAGGATACCCCTACAAGGCATTCTCCATGCCCAAACACCTTCCAGAACTATTTCCAAAGCCTGATTACCTATTTTCTCAAACATTCAAAAATATACCTTATATGTGCTCAAATCAGAAATTAGAGGTCACCATTGGATTCAAAACATCCAAAAACCCCTAAGTGGACTCTTTCTGAGCTCAATTTGGTCAAAAAATAAAAAAATATATGAGCTAAAATGAGCATGTGAGCACTTTAATTCCACATTGAAGAACATAAACAACACTTTCATCGAAATAACATAATGAGAAAATTAAACCTAAGTTGAACCCTAAAATTAACAACTTTTGTAGTGGACCCCTACAAGGCCTTCTTCATGCTTAAACACCTTCCAAAACTTCTTCAAAAACCTGAATGATACATACACCCCTGGTCTTTAACCTGGAAAAAGGCTACTTAGATGTGCTCAAATTAAAAATTAGAGGTCACCATTACATTCACAAAATCCAAAAACCCCTAACTAGACTCTTTCTAAGTTCAATTTGGTCAAAAACTCAAAACAACATGAGCTCCAAAGCTCTCCCATGAAATTGATTGTTAATTGTCCTACAAATTCGATCAACAGTCTAACTGTCCTACAAATACGCCCACTAATGGAGTGACAATTTTTCCCTCCATCGGTGCATTTTTTAGAATTAATAATTTTCCCAATGACAACATAAGTCCAAAAAATATGGTCGTATAGCCACATAGGGTCGTTGGATGGACCTTAACGCACACCCCCATCGTAAGTTCCTGAGCTGTCAGCGCCTTTCACCTCACTATGGGTTATATGGTGTACAGTGGACCGGGGGCTTAGCCCTGGTCCCTTCACCCAAATAGGTGCAAATTAATCTTCATATATGGGTTTTACCCATATTTTAACAAGAACCACATGTCGTTCTATTGGTAGAGCGTTGTGTTATTGGATTGGAGGTCACAGGTTCGAATACGTTCAGGCCTCCAGCAGACCCATGCAAAAATTTTGAACAACCTTAGGGTGCCACATGGCAAACCATGACTTGGCCACGTGGCGCCCATTCATTTTTCCACACAAAATCAACCATCAACTAATCAAAATCTCCCAACTACCAATGAACCTTAGGATTCCAAGTGTCAACCTGTCATTGGCTCGTACCTGCACGGTCATCCTATTGACCCAACAGTACGGTCAACCCAATCAACTGTTGAGAATGCAGCAAGATGATGGATCTTAGTGAAATGAAGTCGCCTTCACTAAGTGGGCCCGCAGGCAAATTCTGGCGCAAAGTCTATTTTTAGACTATGTCTATTTTTAGACATATGGAGCATGGTCCGGGGATTGCAGTATGTTATTCTTGGAGTATTGGTCATGTTGGTAAAAATAGATGGGACTCTATTTTTTGGACCTATAGTTCGAAGTCTATTTTTAGACTGCCTCTCCTTAAAATAGGGAAGTCAAATATTATTTACCCTTAATAATATTTAGACTATAAACTTCAGTTTACTCTCTTGGAGCACTTCAGTTCGAGCCTTGGAAGTGGCTCATGCATCTGACAGAGGAATTACGCTATTCCTAGGGTTTGATGGCATCATGCATGGTTGACTTCAGTTAGGACTTCAGTGGCAGAAGTTTGGTGGAGTTAATGAGACAGCTAGTGGAGTTGTGTTATGTTTATTTTAGTTGAACTGGTTGAGATTAGTTTAACTAGCTAATCAACTAGTTATGAGTGGAGTGAATTAAATATTATTTAATTCATTAATTAGTAACTCATTATTCAACTCAAGAACACATCAGTTCACTACAGTGCATGGACAGTTCAGTGGAGACCAGTGAAAGAGGTAGATGAAAGGGTGGAGTTAGCTATCGGTTGTGACTATACTGTTGCTATTTGCAACACACAGATAGGTGGAGTAAGCCCATGAGGATTGCGCAGTTCAGGCTGGTGGTTTATCTATATAAAGAGGCCATCCCATAGCATTGAAACAAGCAATAGAGGCAAGGCAATTGGCGGTGAGTTTTGAACCAGTAACCTGTTCAAAACTGAGCTAGATTGTGGGTAACTGTATGAGAAAGTACTGAGTACTTGTGAGGAGTATTATACTGAGTTTGTTACTTGATTTCTCCATTATAATATACACAATAGCTGCGGGGTTTTCAGCTATAAGCTTTCCCCATACATACTGTGTTAATGTGTATGAAGATTTGATGTGTTATCGCTTGATTTTATTTCCGCATGTGTGATGATCTGAGTTGATCTGAGTGGAAGAGATTATGTGTTGTGTATGAAGTTCAAATAGTATGTGACCAGGATAGTCTCGATGGATAATTAATCATTATTCAGCAAATTTCTACATCAACTGCCTAGTCAACCAGCCTACTCAAATTTTAGGTGTTTGGAAAAACATTCAACACAAGATAACTTTAGCATACGATGTCGGATTGAGGTGAAACGAACCTCGTTGGATTCAAAATGAAGAGCACTACGAATTGGCATCAGTTACAAGAATTTCTAGGCACTTTCAATTTTGAGCTAAAAATTGATCACCTGATCACACCTCCCCACTAGGAACTTTTGGACTCCAAAATTTTACTTCCCTAATCAATATAATGAGGCTGAAACTCAAAAACACCCAAAAACTCATTCCAAAATGCTAACTTTTCAATGGGTTCCCTTCAAGCCACAATCAAGGCACTTCACCTATCTTCTTCGTGAAGACCTATTGTCCTGTTAAGAATTGAGCCAACATTCTTATCGATGTTGCAGGAACAAAATATTGACGAGTGGAATTTGAAAATTCCCTTTAATATCATATTTATACAACTCAAAAGTAACTTCTTCTTGAAGTTAAATTGTTGAAGACAAACTTGACTCCATCTTGGAAATCAAAAGAAACATAAACTTGCTTTGTCGTCCTCAAGTAAAACTTGTACATAGAAAGTACATATCTGCAAAATTTTAGTGATATAAATGGCCTTGCCTACAAAACACAGTCATCTTGTACAATCTCAAAAAAAAAATTCTATTCAGACAAGTTTCATGTCGAATACTTTCATTGGTGATCATATGATAATATTGCAGACAAAATTGAACGAAAATCTTGTACATTCACAAAATTCCTTGAACATGTGTACTTATAAACAAGCCAATACAGACATCAATGAAAAACACCTATACTTGTTGAACATAGTGACAATGATTATTCACTTTACAAAGGTACCTAAATAGGTAAACAACAAAAATTAACTACAAAATTTACAAAGAAACTCTACAATAAGTCTACCAAAACTTTGCCTTTTCTAGGCTTATGGGTTACATTTGTGCATCATATTTTCCTTGAAGGTTTCTTAGCAATATTACGAGTCTCTTTGTCACCTCTTTCTTCCCTTGCATTCGGTTGCACAATCTCTTTTCCTTTCTTTGAACGAAACTTTGGATGCAACTTCCAGCATCGTTCATTGCCATGCCCATGCATCTTGCAATGAGTGCAAAAGAACTTTCTCTTGTTTACTGACAAAGAATTCCTCTCATGCGAAGGAGAACCATTATTTTTGACACCTCGAATATTGTCCATTCTTTTAACCATTATCATATGTTTCTCATATACAACCACGCAATGATCAAATGCATCACAAAAATTTCAAGGGTACTTATTCCACAAGTAGTAAAAATTTCCATGCATTGGAAAACCCCCATGAGAATTATACTTGTCTCTAGGGTTGCATCTTTGACATAGTGGAGTGGACGATGACATGAAAGGTCCCTTTAAACACTCATCTCACTTGGGAGACAAATTAACATTGTCACAAGGTGGTGGCATCTCATCCTCATATGGTTGATGTGCCTCAATCCGTTTAGAGCATTCCCCAGACTTCTTTTGTCCACATCCCAATTCTTTATACTTTAGTCTCTCCTCAACCATGATTGGATTGGTTATACCTTTTCCATTTATGTCGAGGCCGCTTCCTTCATATCCTATCTTGGAACGTAGCTTCATACCAATGCCTTTGGTAAGTTTCTCAAATGCTACAAAATAGTTGTTATGCACGTAAACAAAAGGAATGGTACTTGAAATGCTTATTTACTCCTTATTCTTGTCATTCATCTTTTAAGCTTCTGATGATGATGATGATGGCAAACTTGTAGATGACTCTAGCCACCCACTCTTACCAACTGGCATATGTCGAGAATCTTGGATATGCTTGAAAAATGCACATGCATCTTCTTTCGCATATGGTATATGACCATTATTTTAACCGTGGCCACATTTTGGTTTCTTTTTGGAGGTTTCTTTTTGGAGGTTTCTTTTGTTGTTACAGGAGTATAACTTTCAAAAAATTGTTCATCAATCACTTGCTGCGATACAAAATGCATATGCCTCTTCTCATCTTCAACCATCTCTAGCATCCTTCTTAACTCAATGTTTTCCATATGAAGAGCCAAATTATTCTCCTCTAGCTCTTGGAAACTCTCTTTGATGCCTATTCTTGCAACTTGGTTAGATAGAGCTCTGATACCACCTAATATGAAAATGGACGAGGTTTTCTCTTTTCTCTTCCTCTAAATCTCATAAACAAACAAAGGATCATTCTGACACTTTGCAAGGTAAACAAACAAACAAACATGTTTTTCTATGTATCTTCAAGTCATGAATTATTCTTCACATGTAAACTTGAAATAAGAAACATAAAATCACATAACTCATGTAGGCATAATGAAGAGCATAACAAAATATTTGTCGACGGAGTTCACCCCTCCCGGGCTACATCTTTGGTTCTGCCAATAAAACTAGGCCACCCATATATTCAGTAGTCAAATGAAGTACATAATTTTTTGTTGATTGAAACATGTGGATATTACCCCCACAAAGTAATGTTCTCCTAAAAATAACTCTCACAAACAACATCAACAAAAAGTATCTCCTACAAAGATGTCATACTCCAACTGAAATGAGCTCAAATAATCATCTAAACACTTTAATTCCACATTGAATTACATAAACAAAACTTTACTCAACATAAACTGATGATAAAAGTGAACCTGAGTTGAACCCTGAAAGTTACAGCTGTTGAAATAAACTTCTGAAGGTGAGAATACCCCTACAAGGCCTTATCCATACCCAAACACCTTCCAGAACTACTTCCAAACCTTGATTGATCCATACATATTTTGTATCAAACCTAGAAAAATACTCCTTATATGTGCTCAAGTAAGAAATTATAGGTCACCATTGGATTCAGAACATCCAAAAACCCCTAAGTGGACTCTTTCTAAGCTCAATTTGGTCAAAAAATCAAAAATGTATGAGCTAAAATGAGCATGTGAACACTTCAATTCCACATTGAAGAGCATAAACAACACTTTCCTCAACATGACATAATGAAAAAAGTAAAATTGAGCTGAACCCTATAATTAACAACTTTTGCAGTGGACTTTTGAAGGTGAGAAACCCCTATAATGTGTTCTTCATGTTCAAACACCTTCCAGAAATGCTTCAAAAACTTGAATGATCCATACACCCTTGGTCTTAAGCATGAAAAAATACTACTTAGATGTATTCAAATCAGAAGTTAGAGCTCACCATTGGATTAAGAACATCCAAAACCCCCTAAGTGGACTCTTTCTTAGCTCAATTTGGTTAAAAACTCAAAACGATATGAGCTCCAAAGCTCTCCCGTGAATTTGACTGCTAATTGTCCTAAAAATTTGACCAACAATCTAACTATCCTACAGATCCGCCTTGTTTTACGCTAACAGAGAATTAAATTTGCCTTACGCCGGTGCATTTTGTAGGATCATTAATTTTCCCAATGATCCCATAAGTTTGAACAATGTGGTCGTATAGCCACATAGGGTGATGGGTTGGGCCTTAACGTGCACCCCCAGTGTAATATCCTGAGTTTTCGATGCCTTTCCATCCACTATGGTTTATATGGTGTACAGTGGATTGTTGGCCAAGGGCTTAGCCCCAACCCCTTCACCCAAATGGGAGAAATTTAATCTCTATATATGGGTTTTACACATATTTTAATAAGAACCACCCGTCGGTCTATTGGTAGAGCGTTGTATTATTGGATTGGAGCTCACGGGTTTGAATCTGTTCAGGCATCTGGCCGGCCCATGCCAAAATTTTGAACAACCACAGGGTGCTACATGGCAGCGCATGACTGGGCCATGTGGTGCCCATTCATTGGTCCACACAAAATCAACCATCAACCAATCAAAATCACCTAACTACCAATGAATTGAAGGATGCCGAGTGTCATCCTATCATTGGGTTGTATCATGCACTGTCACCCTGTTGGCTCAGCAGTATGGTCAACCCAATCAACTTCCCAGCCAACAAGCTTGCTCAAATTTTAGTTGTTTGGCCAAATGATTAGCACATGATAACTTCAACATACAGTGTCGGATTGAGGTGAAACAAAGATCGTTGGATTCAGAACGGCGAGAACTTTGATTTGCCATCAGTTTCAAGAATTTTTGGGCATTTTCATTTTTGAGCTAAAAAGTGATCACCTGATCAGTTCTATATGCTTAGCACTACTTGGAAATTTAAATAAATATATAAATAAACAATTAAGAATCAATAACACAAAAAATTGTTCGTTAGTTCTATATTCGTCACACTACTTGGATAAATCAGTCACTAAATAAATTGAGTTTGTTAGTTATATATTTTTTGCACTACCTCGATAAATCAGTCGTTGGATTTGTGTTGGCTCTCATTCACTGGAATTTTTCTCCACTTCCGGGAAATTTATCTAGAAAGTTCCCTCTGTATTATAGCACTTCTGATAACAAATTTGACTTCAAAAACCAAATAAAATTAATAACTAGAATGAAAACATAGTGGGAAGAAAAATCATGTGACATCATTATCATATTGTTGTAAAAATTGATTAGATCACACTAAATAACTATATATATTTAAATTAGGCTTATTTATATTTGTATACCTCAGAATTCACACATGTAAGTTGCACACGGAATGGCATTAAGATACTATAATACTCGAAAATATAAATGGAGATAGATGGTGTACTCATCAGGCAAGTGATACATCGCCATACAGTACACGATCTCATCTTTTTGTTTTGTTTTATATCTACATAATTTCTTAGAATTCCTTCTCAGACAAAGCCTGCCTTCAGGGGAACCCTTTTGGAAGCCACATTTTCTGGCAGAACCATAGCTTGAATGCACTTCACTCCCTCCAACAACGAAAAAATCCAAATTGTCATTAAGTTGCATGATTTATTGTTAATTAAATACAAAAAAATAATCCTAAACTCATCATAAATGATATTATCATGAATGAGAGAAAAATGTATCCCCTCGATTCATTAAATGATAATATCCCATTGATTCAATCAATTTCTCCTCGGGGTAGGACTGCACAATAAACAAGATTGCGAGCAATAGTATACCCACCAAAACAAGAAACGAGACACAACCAGGAAGTCAAGAATGAAACCCGCATTTGAAATTTATGAGAGTTTGAATTGGTAGCATCAACTCTGTAAAATTCCAAGGCACAACCCAAAACCCAGAAGTAAAAACATTGTTTGTTCACAAGCCGAATGGATCTTGTACACCATCTCTTGCAACTAATCCTCTTATGGAAATGATTCTGAAAGGGGAGGCCTCATGCACTTTAGTGCACTAGCAACAAATAAATTTTTATCAAGCACATATGTACTAGAGTCTTATAACAACACATGGAACATGAGGAACACCGCCCGGAGTCTTATTACTGTAACAATTTGTGTACATATTCATTCTTTGTAATACATCTATCTTTGATGTTCCTCACATTTTCTATCAATTATGTCAAGTATATTTCAAAATTTCATTGTATCTAGCGAGTTTAGTACACTAGACGTTTTGGTTTTTTTCATACCACCGCTTCTGGCTGCCACATCCATTTCTGATTTTTTTGGGATAGATCCCTAGTGTTATCAGATTCCATTCAATGATTTTTTTTTCTTATCTCTTCAAATTTGTAGTTAATTATACTTTTCAAATTAAGTATCAGTTTATTTTTATTTTTTTAACTAATTTTCATATATAAATTGTGAAGATTAAAATTGGTTGTGGCAGAGAATTATCTATTTTTTATTCCACTCATTTCCCATCGCAATGGAAGAAATTTCATCAATGTCACAAAGTATACCACCCCTTTCCCAACGGAGTTCTTCCAAAGTGGCATAAAAAAAATGCAAAGAAAAGAATATCAACAAGTAAAAAAATCCGTTAAAGCAAGGCTATGTGCAGCTGTGAAATGCACTCAATCTTATAGTGGAGGAATAGGTGGAACAACTGGTTCAAAATTTTGGTTGTTCCCTTATTGTAAAAAACAAAAATCAGGGAATGTAGGAATATCTCGATGGCATTTACTTGGAATGGGGAAAAAAAAAACAAAAAGCTTTATGTGAGAGTGTACCTAAATCAGAGAAAGCTTCTCTACTCAAGAAATTTAATGAACTTGAAAAGTTGATACATATTGTTGAAGGTTTAATTCAAACCAACAAAAATCCTAGTGGATTGAAATTTGGTGGTCCACACTCTCATTCTCAACATCAATTTTATGTTTCCCACTTTGAAAAATTATGGGATGTAAAAGGGAGGGGGAAAATTGATGCATCCATTGGACGATTTTTTTTTCTCAAATGGCATAGCCTTCAATGTTTGTAGGTCTCCTTTTTGAAAGGAAATGCTAAGGAAATGGTATGCATGTTCCAGGTCTGAAGAAGAAATTGGTCTCAGTCGCAATGCTGGAAGACAAAGGTTATGATGTTGTTTTCAGTGAGGGAAAAGCATTCCTTCGACTTAAAAAAACGGGTCAAACCAAGAAGATAGGGGTTTGAATTAAGAATCTCTACAAGCTGGAGGTAGATGGTTGTGCTGCAATGGTGGGCAAAGCAGAAGAAGTGGTGTGCCGAGATGAGGGAAAATTATGGCACAGGAGATTGGGCCATCTTCACCATGGCGCTTTGAAGATTTTGCAACAAATTTCTACTGGACTTCCCAAGGGTACTCTTGCGCAGTCAGACCAGTGCAAGGGATGTACTATGGGTAAGTTTTTGAAGACCACCTTTCATGAGAAGGAGAACCGTGATTCAGTGATCCTGGAGAGAATTCACATTTCCTCATCCCTTACCAATCGGTCGAATCGAAGCTCGGATGAGGGAGATATCGTCGATTTAAAATCAAATCTTTTGTTAGAAAATTTTGCGACGGCGAGACAATTACAATGTGCGCGAGCCAAGAACCTACATGCACAGAGGTATAAGATGCATGCAAAGCTTTGAGGAGAAAAGCATAGGTTAGTGACTTGGTGGTTGAGAGGGAGCCTCTCAACATGTAGCCTGAGAAGCAGTCTCATAAGGTTATGGAACAGCCTCTTCCACAGCGGGAAGTTTTGGCTGTTAAATTTCTCGACCCTAAAGTTACCATCGTCCGCCATTGCTCCCACTCGAACCAGGAACCCTTCTTTCCTACGAGTTTATCAGCCAAATGTACCTTCGGCTCTGATACCAGTTGTTAGAAAATTAAATATTACAGAGCAATGCAACACATAAAATATGCAAAAAATAAAAGCACACAAAACACATAAAACTAGAGAGACACATATATACGTGGTTCACCCAATTTGGGCTACGCCCACCCCGAACAGCCAGTCCTTCCTTTCTATTATGCAGCAAAATGAAAAGACAAAACCTACAGCAGATATGTTGTAATATCCTCTGTTCTTTCTCACAGTATCCCTCTCTTTTTCTCGCTCCGAGAATACACATACTATGCACAGCCGCAATACAATGCCCTCATAAAAGCAAGGGGTTGCCTTGTAGGGCAAAAAACCCTAATCTAAACATAAATTCTACCGTCAAATCATTTGCCTAATGAACGGCCCAGATTGACTAGAAATTACTATACTTTTACAAGGCAATTCTACATCTGTTTTTAGCTTCGGGGGCGCTGCCCCCGAAACCCCCTCCAGGGGGGGCCTCCAAAAAGCACTGCCGCCCCCACTGGACCCCCCATGGCAGCGATTAATTACGGGTGACGTTGCCGCCCCTTTTAAGGTATAGGGTTCCAATGCTGTGGTACAAATTAAACAAGATAATCAGGCTCCACACCCAACAAAAGTCATACCAAAGGTGAATTCCAGGTGGCCGCCACAACAGGACAGGGGCATTTTTCCACAAAACATTAGGTTTCAGAGGGGAGAAGCACAGTGCTTCAAGCCCATGGCATCTGGAATTGTGTTATCAATTCCATTAGAAAAACATTAAATATAGAGGAAATCAAGGAATGGTAATGGTTACTCCAACAAAAACCTCATAAATGTGATTAAAAAACTACTTGATTATCTCTCGACGAACAGATAATCACTTCATTGAATTCTGAGGTTCCAAGTTCAAGCCTCAAGTTCGTTGTTGTCAACGGCCATGGCCGCAGCACAGACAGTAATGACAATGATAACTTCATGGCAGCACATACCTACAACCCGAAACCTCCATCTCATCACTGCAACCATTGCTCGTAGTTTTTTCAGTGCTCAAAAACATCAATACTTGGTCAAGTTTCATCCTTTCAACACAAACGTCAACTATATTCCAAGCTTATGTACCAAAACTTCCCAAGCGATAGTAAATTAAAAGGGAAAAATAGCTTCTCAGTGTACAAAGTAATGTAATTGACATCTTGGAAGAACGAGGCTTGATCTAATCCATTACCCACCAAGATATCAAGTCATCTTACTCGAACGCGAGGACTAAACCCATTAAAATTTATTATGGTTTTGATCCAACTACAGAGAGTTTGCATTTGGGAAGCTTTCTTGGTATTATTGTATTGTCATGGTTTCAAAAATGTGGCCATGTGCCCATTGACTTAGTTGGGGGAGCCATTGCTATGGTTGGGGACCCCTCTAGGAACATATTTGAATGACCTGTATTGGACGAAGAGACTATTAGTAGGAATTATGGTGGTATTAGGATGATTCTAGAGAAGATATTAGGGAAGAAGAATGGTACGCATGATGGAAATTTAGGGTCTCATCATTCTTCCGCTATAGTGATAAATAATTATGATTGGTGGAAATAATTCAAGTTGTTATTTTATCAGAGACGTTAGGAAGCATGCAAGAGTAGGCACCATGATTTCCAAGGAGAGTGTCAAGAAGAGGTTGTAGTCAGAGGAGGGGATGAGGAGTTTTCATATCAACTGTTGCAAGGTTATGATTTTCTTCAAATATTTAAGAATGAGGGTGTTTTGGTTCAGATTAGGGGAAGTGATCAATGGGGAAATATAACTGCGGGGACTGAATTTCCTAGGAAGGTTCCCCAACAAGAATGGGATTATGGGTTGACATTCCCCCTTCTTTTTAGGAGTGATGGGACCAAGTTTGGGAAGTAATAATATGGGGAAATTTGGCTCTCTGCTTCCATGCTTTCCCCTTACAAGTTTTACCAACATTTTATTAGGATCCCTGACGTAGATATGATAGTATTTTTGAAAAATCTTACTTTCTTGAGCCTGGAAGAAATTTCTAAGCTTGAATAAGGCATGAGAAAGCCTGGGTACATCCCCAATTATGTTCAGAGGAAGATTGTTGAATAAGTGACTTGTTTCGTTCATGGTGAGGAAGGATTAAAGGATGCCTTGAGGGAAACATAGGCTTTGGCTCCTGGTTCAAAGACTTACTTAGATTGGAAAACTATAGATGCCATTGAAAATGATGTACCATACTTCTTGTTGTTGTATAATGAGGTGTTGAATTCATCTCTGGTGGATTTATCTATGAAAGCCAGGTTGCTGCCAACTAAATCAACAGTGAAGCGTCTCGTAAGACAAGGAGGTATCTACATGAATAACCAAAGAGTAGACAATGAGGGGAAAATTATTGAAGCAGCTGATATTGTTGATGACAAAATGTCGCTTCTATTAGCATACAAAAAGAACAATTTGGTTGTAAGAAAAACTTAATTCATGTGCTTGGCTTTCAGGGCATTGATTGTTTGAATGGATAAAGTGTCCAAAAAAAATTTAAATCAACCAAGATAGCATGTGTTATGAAACCAACTCCAAAAATAGAAGAAAATAGAGATCAACGCCTTAGAAATCATTCACTTTGAGGGCACAAACTCCTTTACATTACATAAATGAATAATTCTTGGATGATACAAATGAAAAAACCTCCTTTATATATATAGGAGTCTATGGGGTCACAATATAATCCTAGCCACCCTAACAATAATAATGTAAGGGCACAACAATAACAATAGTGGCTTTTATGGGGCACAATAATAACAATATGGGGGCTATAGGGGTACAACAATAACAATAAGGGGTCTACACTAACAACAATAAGTGACTACACTAGTAATATAGGGACCTAACATGCCCCTCTCCTTTAAAAAAGTGTTTTCCTCAACGCTTGAGTAGCTCTAGATGCTTCTGTATAAAATTATCACCCTTCCATTTGGAATCTTCAATGGGTAAGTTCTTCCACTTGATGAGATACTCTGAAATTGATTGATTTCGTAGCTATCGATTTCTTGTTTCCATGGCTACTTCAGGTTCCAATATGATTTTTCCTTCCTCATCAAGGTCTAGCAATATTGTTTGAACTGGAAGTTTGTCACCTGTAACCTTATTTAAGCATGAAACATGGCAAACTAGGTGCATTCGAGAAGAAGCAGGAACCTCAAATTTGTATGCCATAGTACCAATGTTTTGCAACACCTTGTAAGGACCATAGTACCAATCTTTTGCAACACCTTGTAAGGACCATAGTACTTAGGTGATAATTTATTATCCTTCTTATCTTGCTTGAGGGACATTTATTTGTATGGTTGTAGCCGTAAAAATACCCAGTCTCCTACATCAAAACTTCTCCCGCTATGATGTTGATCTGCCCGCTGTTTCATTCAATTTTGTGCCAAATTTAGGTTATCCTTTAGGAGTTGGAGAACTTTTTTTTGATGCTCGATGTGATCTTCCACTTCTTTAACCTTATAATTTTATCCTAAAGGTGATGTGATTAATGGTGGATGATATCCACAAAGTGCCATAAATGGGGTCATTTTTGTTGCACTATGGAAGGAAGTGTTATACCACCATTCAGCCAGAGGTAACTGTTGGGCCTTGAAATTGTCAATTACTTCCATTACATTTTCACTCATATTCCCATATTATCACCTTCACTCCACTTCCATTTCACTGCATTTACCTTACCATTGTCATTATTGGGTTACATTTACGTTTTTTCAAGCTTTATTAATTCCTAGTATTTTCAAGTGAATTTGTGGTTAAAAATTAGAAAATAATATGCACATACTTATACCTAACAAGTGGAATGAGTTTGTTGCCATGTGTAGGTCAAAAAGAAGCTTCTAGAAGGGTCTTATGTGGCCTCCTAAGGCCAAATTCGAATTTGAATGGAGAAGATCATGGGATCATGAGGATATGTGTCTTATTTCCTATTTGTATTGCAACTCTAAGAGGACATGTGCCTTATCACTTCCTATTTGGATTGTAACTCTAGAGATATAGGTAGAGATTCATGGACTCTCATTAAAGAGATAGCTTCTCATATTTTTGTATAAATAGGGGAATATTTCTCCTATCAAACCATGTGTAAATTTGGATTTATGCTCAATCTTTGAATATAGAATTAGATTGTGGCACCTTACTCATGAATGTTCCTTCATTTTGACTTGGTTTTGCTTACATATGGAGCATATCGATTTACCATCTCTCAAACTTTTAGATCAGCTACCTAAAATGTGTGAGATTCACTTTCTTTTATAGATTAAAGTTTATTTGTTTTCTTAGTATTAGTTTTAGAATGACTGTGTAATCTTTGCTTTCTAAAAAAATTTCAAAATGATAGATTTATCTATTTTCCAATTGGATTAAGTTTGAGGCAATAAAGCTCACAGTTATTTAGTTTCCTTTCATGTTCTGTTATTTACTTTCTTAGATCAAACTATCAATTCATTGTATAATTGAATGTTCTTAAAAGATCAAGCAAAGAAGGTGATACTTCCAAATTGGGTGATTGAATGTTCAACCTATGCAATCATTGAGCTTTTCTTTACATGCTTTTACATTTTTTTCTAGATTAAGATCCTCAGTTAATTGTATAATTGGAAAGATCAGGCCAAGAAGGTGACTTGTCATACTTCCAAATTGAGTGATTGAATGTTCAACCTATGCAATAATTGAGCTTTGCTTTTACATGCTTTTACATTGTTTTCTAGATTTATATCCTATTCAATTGTATAATTGGGTGTTCTTAAAGATCATTTCAAGAAGGTGATTTTATCATATTTCTAAATGCTCGAATATCTAACCTATGTAATCATTGAGTTTTTCCCTTTGTATGCTTTAGTTGCTTTCCTAGATTTAAAGACTAAAGTATAATCGGTGGCTTATACATCATCTCAAGAGGGTGATTCTATCATACTCTCATATTGGATGCTGGAGTGATTGAATATAACTTATTTTTTTTCCTTTACATGTTTTGAAATGCTTTCTTAGATTAAAATTTCAATTCCTGCAAGTGTGATTGTGCGCGCTATATTTTCTTTTGAATTTGTTTTCTTTATTTTCGTTATTTGACTTCATAGGTTAGTTGAATTTAATTTTCATTATTTTATTTCATAGATTAGATGAATTGTTTTTCGTTATTTTGTATTTAGATTGATCTAAATTGAAATACCATTTCTAGCACATACAGTGCATGCATGCTTCACAAGTTTACGAAACCCCCAGGTTGACAATTAAATGACAGGAAATTATTTTGCCCCAATAGTAACCACTTGACCCATTTTCTTTGTTTATTAGATACAAAACAACGAATATATCCTTCCAAAGATTTTTTCATTATCTCAGTTTTCCCATCGGATTGAGGATGATAAGATGAGCTATGAGCTAGTTGAGTACCCAAACAAGAAAATAATTCCGTCCAAAAATTTCCAGTAAAAATGGGATCTTTGTCGCTTACAATAATATTTGGGTTTCCATGTAGCTTTTGAGTTGTTTCCATAAATGCAGTAGCAATTGTACTTGCTTTAAATGGATGAGATAATGCAAAAAGTGTGCATACTTAGTAAGTCTATCAACTACCACCATGATGACATTTTTTCCTTCAGTCATAGGTAAACCTGTGATAGAATCCATTGAAACCTCCTCCCAACGTTGACTTGGAATGGATAAAGGCTATAGAAGACTCGAGGTCTTAATTGTCTCAACTTTATTTTTTTGGAAAACTAAACATTCCACCAAAAACTTTTGAATATCTAATTTAAGGCCATCCCAAAAAAATTATTTCTTCACCCTGAGGTAATTTTTTTTAAATCCTGAGTGTCCTCCTAAGGGAGAGGTGTGAAATTCCAAAATAATATTTTGTTTTAGTTGGGAATTCTTACAAAGATATAAGCGATATTTGTACCATCATTTTTCCAACTAAATGTATCAGGCATACTAGGATCTTCCTGCAACTTTTGAATGAGTGTCCACACTTCTTCATCATTCTTCCATTCATCCCTTGGTTTGGTTATCCAATCTGGTTAGATAATAAAAATGGCAAAAAGCAATGCTTCCACCTCTTCATCCTTTCTTGAGAGTGCATCTGCAACAACATTTAGCTTCCCTTTTTTGTAGATGATTTCAAAGTCATATCCCGACATCTTTCTGACCCATTTTTGCTACTCTTTTGAAGATAGTCTTTGTTCCAAAAAGTATTTAAGACTATCATGATTAGTTTTTACCTTGAAGTGTCTTCCCATTAGGTAAGGTCACCATTTCTTTAGTGCATGTAGTATTTCCAACATTTCCTTCTCATAAATAGCTTTATGTAAATACTTTCCTTTGATTGGATGGCTTTAAAAAGAAATGGGTCTTCCTTCTTGCTTTAAAAAAACACCAATTCCATTTCCTAATGAATCACATTCCACAATAAAGGTTTTTGTCAAGTCTAGCGTAGCTAAGACTGGTGTTATAAACATTGCCTCTTTAAGATGTTCAAATGCCTTAGTTGCTTCAGGAGTCCATGAAAATGCATATTTCTTCAATAATGTTCTTAGATGTGCTACTATTCTCCCATAGTTCTTAACAAACTTTCGATAATACCTTGTTAACCCGAGAAACCCTCACAACTGATTTATGGTTGTGGGGACTTTCCATTCCTTAATGGCTTTAATTTTGTTAGGGTCTACCTTAACACCCTCCTGAGATACAATATGACCTAGATATTCCACCTCTTGTACTCCAAAGAAACATTTCAAGGTTTTTTCATATAATTGTTTCTCCTCCAATAGTTTGAGCACCCTGTCAACATGTTGAACATGATCCTTCCAAGACCTATTGTAGATTAATATATCATCAAAAAATACTAACACAACTTTTCTAAGGAAGGGTTTGAAAATGGAATTCATCAACCCTTGAAATGTAGAAGGTCCATTGGTAAGGCCAAAAAGCATGACCGAAAATTCATAATGACCCTCATGAGTTCGAAATGTTGTTTTCAGAATATCTTCAATCCTCATTCTAATTTTATGATATCCTCAACGAAGATCCAACTTGGTAAAATAAATTGCTCCATGTAATTCATCCAATAATTCATCAATCACGGGAATGAGAAATTTATCTTTAATAGTGAGCTTATTGATCTGCCTATAATCCGGACACATGTGCCATGATCCATCCTTATTGTGCACCAATACTACTGGAGCAGAGAAATAACTTTGACTAAAGTGAATTATACCAACCTCTAACATTTCTACAATCATACGTTCAATTTCACTCTTTTGGACATAAGGATATCTGTAAGGCCTGATGTTTGGAGGAACACTTCCTGGAATAAAATGAATAGCATAATCATGATCAAGAATAGGTGGGAGTCCTTTGGGAGTTTCAAACACCTTGGAATGATTTTCCAATACTTTTTGTATATATGGAGAAATTGATGATTTTGATGTTAGAACTTCTAGTGAGCATAATTGTGCAATTACGCCTCGTTGTTCTTTCTTCAGAAGCTTTGTCATGAAATTAGAGCTTATTATCTCTCATGGCTTCCCTGTGATACCCTATAATTCAACTTCCTTTCCTTTCGAAAAAAAAAATCAAGAAAAGTTGGTGAAAATTAAAAGCTACCATCCCCAAAGATTGTAGCCATTTTACTCCTAGTACAACATCAGCACCTCCCATTGGAATGGAAAGAATTGGACTATTAAATAAATATTCCCCCATGGTTAGCTTGATATTATGGCATTTTCTAGAGAAATTTATAGTTCCTCCATTTTCAACCATCACTTGACACTCTGGTGCTGGGTATAGGAAGAAATTCAATTCCTTGGCTACCTTACAATGAATAAAATTATGGGTACTTCCCGAATCAATCAACACTATTACCATTTTCTTCTTGATATGTCCTTCTATCTTGAGAGTTTGAGGAGTGGTAATTCCTTCCAATCCATTATAGGATATGTTCGGACTCATTTCTTCTTTCTCTACAGTTTGTTCCTAGTGTATATCCTCTTCTTTTGAAGTTTCTTGTTCATTTTCTTCCTCCTCTTCAAAATATATGTAAAATAATTTTTCTCAACACACTTATGAACTTTAGTGTATTTGCTATCAAAATTGTAGCAAAGCCCTTTTGCTCTTTTTTATTCCATTTTTTGTGGTGTCAACCTTGTAGGTTGTGGAAGTCTATGAGTAGCAACACTTCCATCTTTATAAATGTGAGTGGTAGGATTCCTTGTCGCCATAATTTTACATTTAATTTTTCTTTAAAACCTGAATACCTTCTTCAATGAATCAGGTTCCCAAAGGCGAACTTCATGTTGGATGTTATCATTTAAATTCCCTATGAATACATCAATCATGTGTTCCTCTGGAATATCAGCTACCCTTATATTCAATTTTTGGAAGTCCTCAATGTGCTCCACCACTGAACCATTTTGTTTGAGATTTATCAATTAGCTAAAGAAGGCGTTGCTCTTTGTATCCTCATAATTTGCTATCATTTCCTCCATAAAAATTGACCAAGTGAAAATTTTTTTACGGGAACAAAGCCATCGATACCATACAAATGTATTTAGTTCTAAATATAAAGTTGCAATGCGTGCCTTTTGTGTGTTTTGCACATTATTGAGATCAAAATATTGATCCATCTGTAGTATCCATGTTACGTGATCCTTGCCATCAAACTTCCTCATATCTATCTTTGGAATATGGTGGGTCTTCAATCCAAAATTAGAGTTTATGAAATCACGATTAACATTTATTTTGTTCTCATCATGATTTTCCTCTACTATTTTTTCGCCATTAGGAATCATTTCTTGTATAAACTTTGTCAAACCTTCCTACAAACCTTCCATGTCTGATTTTAGATCATTCTTCATGTCTTCCATTTTTTCTTCAATGTCTTCCATGTCATTATTCAAACCATCCATCTTATCTTCCACACCTTTCTTCAAAACTTCCATTTCATTTTTTGTTTCTCTTTGCAAGAGTGAAAGTTGTTGCACTTACTCTTGTAATTTGATATTTCATGTTGCACTTCTTCATCTTCATGAGTCATAGTAGAACCTTCTGAGGGTTTGGTGGGTGTTGAATTATTTTTAGGGGGAATTTTAGAACACAATACTGATATATGTGCTTCAATATGCCCTTAGAATCACTTCAAACTGATTTTTCAAACAAGACTTATGCAATTTGAAAAACAATACACACATTTTTCTTGCTTTTGAGGAGCTCGACATTGAAACTGATGTATCTCTGTAATTTTGGATCCTCAAGATTTTATCTCTAGTCCATTAGTATCCCTTTTAATCTTCTTTCCAATTCCACAGGTCTGACCTGATTTGGATACTTCAAGGTAAAGTTATGCCCAATCTCCCACAATGACCTAATTATGGACTGGTTTAGTAGAGCGAACTTATATGGTGTGCCACGTGTCACTGTTTTCTCCTTTGGCTCTGAAATTGATACACAGGAAACTACAGTCTGTGTAATTTCGATCACTTTTTACATAATTCCAATCCAACGCTTAGAGAGAGAGTTATGATGATTTTCCCAAGGTCACCTCTTTGAGATGAAATTCGGGAGCCTGCAAAAACTGTAATTTCCACAGATCATATCTCTGAAAATATTACGAACCACGATCTAAAATTTTTATACAAAGTTCCTTAGGATTTCTTTGCAAATGGGTTTTTGTTTTAGCTTATTAACCTTCGTATAAAAAAAATTATAACGCAAATTCCACGATGACCTGTTTGAAGCAGCGAAACCCTAGAATCCAAAGCTCTAATACCAAATGTTATGAAACCAGCTCCAAAAATAGAATAAAAGAGAGATCAATGCCTTATAAATCAGCCACTTTAAGGGGGAGGCCTCTTTTACATTACATAAATTAACAATTCTTTGATGATACAAATGACAAAACCTCCTTTCTATATATAGGAGTCCATGGGGTCACAATATAATCCTAGCCGACCTAACAATAATAATGTAAGGGCACAACAATAACAATAGTGGCTTTTATGGGGCACAATAATAACAATATGGGGGCTATAAGGGTACAAAAATAACAATAAGGGGGCTATACTAACAACAATAAGGGACTACACTAGTAAAATAGGGGCCTAACAACAGGCTTGAGACTGGTTCAATTATGTGTGTCTTTTGCTTCAAAGGACTAATGTAATCAATTTGTTAATGTTCATGTTTCACACTTTCTTGATTTCAAATAGACATTTTTAGTTGAGTTGTGCTAGCTTGGCACAATTTTTGTAGATCCACAGATGCACTATGAGATGTATGTTAATTCTTGTTACGAACAGAGATTTGTGTTCATTCATGCTTCGATATCCAGAGGTGGTTACGATAATAATCTGATTCCCAATGTACAGTCATAAAAATGGGATATAAAGTTTGCACCTTTTTTTCCTTCATTTTTCCATATCGTTAAGCCTTAGGCTTTGTATCCTTCTCTATGTAGGTTAGATTTTCTTATATCACGAATTTCCAAAAGTTGTTTTAGCATCCTACTTTGTATTCTCACCGATGTACTTAGCAATCCCATTAACCTATTTGTAGTCATTTATCACACACCAATAAATTTAATCTTATCTTATCTCAACCACCTGGGCTAGACCAAAATGATAGTGAAGGACCATTCTGACAAGACATTGAAGAAGCTACCATCAATTTGAGTAGAGAGAAAAACTATGATGGTTACAACACTGGAAGAGGACCTTGATACTATTCCAAAATTGTTTCCTTTGTTAGAGTACCTACTAGTCGAACACCATGACTCTCTCACCATTGCTATAACAGAGTATAATAAAACAAAATTTCAGCATTTGCAATTGGAAGAGAAGATAATACAACTGGATGACCAGCAAGAACAAAAGCTCACTTAGATGAATTGTGCCAACAATTGGAAACCAAAGGAGACATTGGTCAAGTTACATGTAGTTGTGTTTTTGGTCATGGAATTATGTACACACATTTACCAATTTATTACATAAGAAAGAAATTGGTGACTATGATTTTAACCCCCATTTCAAGCCCATTTTTCCATTAAATAAAGGACAAGTAAACTATTATGAATACCTACGTTTTATTAGATATGACATAGATGGAACTGTTACTTTTTTTGGCGAAGTCCATAAAGCATAAATTTGCTCCTTGTCATCTATAGGGTCGATATTTGCCCACTTTTCCCATTTTAAGTGATAGAATTAAGATGAAATGATATCCAATGGTTATGATGGCAAGAAAAAATAGGTTTAGCCACTTTGAATTTCTTGCGGCTGAAATATTATATGAATCTCAAAGGGCTTTCCCTCCTGAAAGTAATCAAATCTGGCCCAAATGAAAAGATAATCCTAGGTATTCATTTTCAAGAATACCCTCAATAGCATAGGTATGGAATGCCAAATAAGGTGGTGCCATGTGGATATCTCCATATTGGCCTAAGTGGTTCATCTCTAAGTCTAAAATAACCTGCAACCAACATCATGATACCCTGAAGAAACACCATAATCATAATGCCTTTGAATGCTTTTTGTGAGATTAAAGCGACAACCATCGACATGCAAACATTTATTATGTTCATCACAAAGTACATGAACAAACTGAAATATGTTCTCAAACCAAGAAATAAGTATATAGTTGTTGAGCATGAGGTGGAAATAAGAAACAAGAATACTGGAAATAAAATTTCCTAGCAAAAAGGCAACTGTTCCAGAGTGTCCAGTATCTGTTTCACATGTATATACCTTAATTTCCTTGATATGAGAAGGAAAACCCCCAATATTCATGAAAGATGTGAAAGCTACTAACATGAAATTGGCAGCAACACCTACCCTTGCTGATTATAATGTATAACCTAAATGTGGAGAAGTTGTCCCAATGCAAATCGTGAGAAACTAGTCGGAGTTAACCATGGAATGAAAAAATTACAGTCTTCAATTTATATTTAAAAAGTTTTAGAATATTCCAATCTAAATATTTAACATGCACAATCTAAACTTCGAGTTTTAGGACCTATAAAATTCATCCTAAGGCCATATATGAACTATAAAAATAGTACAAATGGGGCCAAAATTGGTTGTCACTTCTTCAGTTATACAACTCAACTTCGTCTACTTCTGACGAACATGAGACATAGATATCGTTGGTGGGATTTTGTCGGATATTCGACAACCAGGAAATCACTGGACTTATATGTCAGATATTCGTCTTCCTTGATACCAAATAAAATGTCGGCTAACCGGGCATTATTCGATGTATAGTCATCGAATATGCGACGTTTTAATTTTTAACCAAGGTCGAATACTTGACATCCATCTATTGGATGTGTTTATAGAATATCCAACAATCATATGTCGGTTAGCCAACATTGTGACTTTTCATTCGACGACCAAACTATCGGTCCTACGATTTGTGTATACGTCAGATAGTCGACGTTATCATTGTTCCTTCGACGAAGATGCTATGGATCCAACGATATTTTGTGTCGGATGAGAGACAGATATGAAACACTGGTTTGTTGATGAGGGTCTATGAATATCCGACACTTGTTAAATGTACGTTGAATATCTGACGGGTTATTATTGAAAAATAATGGAAGAGGCTCCAAGGAATGGTCGTTAACTTTAACAAGGTATTTTCCTTTTGAAGTTCTAGAAAATTTGATTTCAAACTAACTCAGTCTAGACCTTTAATGTAGATGTAACCCAATTACTCAAATTATGGTTCAGGCAAAAAAAATTGGAGAATGTGTAATTGTCATGTGTTTCAATTAAAGAATTATCTCAAATGAAATAATGTACATGGGATGCGAGCTTCAACAATTTTGTGCCAAAAGCGGATTGGAATGCAATCTTCATAGAATTGTAGTACAATCCTCTTCTGGCACAACATTGTTGAACCTCACATCCCATGTGCATTATTTCATTTGAGCGAATTCTTGAATTGAAACACATGACAATTACACATTCTCCAATTTTTACTGCTCGAACCATAATCTGATTAATTTGGCTACATCTACATTAAAGGTTTAGAATGAGTTATTTTGAAATCAAATTTTCTAGAACTTCAAAAGGCAAATACCTTGTTCAATTTAATGACCATTCCTTGCAGCCTCCTCCATTTTCCCAAACTTCAGCTTGAAAACCAGGAAATAATGAATAGATGAGAGGAAAATTATCTCTAATTCTACGAAATAGGATACACATGATGATAGCTTAATGGAGTACAGGTGCTAAGGAGAGCTGGTCTTTCTTTTGTGTGTATTATTAATTTCATTCACCAAGGGAGTCTACTTTAATTTCTTCCTTCAAATTCATTTATCAATTTCATGGAAATTGATTAATGAATACCTTAGTCGGATCTTACACAAACACCCGAATAATAAAACCTTTGGTATTTTAAATAAAATACCCGAAACTATATCTCCCTTTATTATAACCCTTGGTCTTTTTAATAAAGTGCTTTAATCATAATTGAAACCCCTTCCTTGTATATTGTATCAAAAGGTAAATAACCAAACCATAGTCTTACAATACTATAACAATAGTTTGAACCCTTTGAGCAATTACTCAAGCGCTTATAATGTCAACCTTAATACACTAAACCCATTAACTTTCGCCACAACCGCTTTATTTCTTTCGGGCCCACATAGCCAATTTTCAATTTTGTATGAATTAAATAAATAATTAATATTGTAAAACCACTGGGCCATACCTCGCATTATCTCCCATGCAATTCACTGCGCGATCGCTGTTTGATCTTCCGTCCTCCAGATCGAACAGTTCGGGTTGCTCTCGCGTTTTTTCAAGGGCTGAGCGTTAATGCTCCAGAAAAACATGAAATGGGCAGTATTAGCTTGGTGACATGTCGGGAATATATTGGATCGCGTTTTTTTTCGTGAATTCGCCCTCGGACCAAAAGTGGTGCGAAATAGGTGGTATGGTTTCTCAAAACCACCAACCGGTATTTGAACAGTGTTTTCCCGACTTTCCACGCGACTTTGATTTATTCCTTCATACTTCCTTCTCTGCTTGGTTTTTTGAACGATCTTATTGATATCATGCAACCACTAACAAATAAACAATGCACTCGCTCCAACAAACAGATTTGTACTAACTTTGAAATAAACAAAGAATCACTATGATCACGCTCAATCAACAGAACTAACTCTCCAATCCCCTTCAAGGTTTCTACACAAAATAACACATTCACTTAAGCGCCAAGAACATGAGTTCAATGATAGAGAGAAACAAGGAGGTTTTCACACAAAATTGATTTCTTCCAACTCATACACAGAGTTCACAAATCGAAGGAATGAGTCCTTCAGGAGAATTATTAATAACATACACAAATAGCCAATAATTCCACAATTTTATTGAAACAAAGAGCAAAATCCTCGTAACTCAGTCTTCTACTGCAAATTCCCCCCTTTCCACTATATCATGGGTTACATTTTATAAACTGTTACATGACTGTTCGGTTCCTCCTTGAGGACTATTTTATTCTTAACATAAAATAAAAGCCTAATTACATAATATTCTATCAACAGAAACTGAACTATTCGAATTCTACAGTTACTGAACTAACCCTAACTGTGCTAAGTGCAACATATAGATAAGGTATTGACACCTTGCTATTACAATTCTGAATAATTTCAAACCCCTCTAGCCACAACATGTGGACAATTCTCTCACATTGCTGGCTAGTGTCCAATGCCCCTGCATCACATGACAATCAATAAAAGGGCTAAAACATAGGTTTCTCAAATAATAGGAACCACCAAACAAATTCCTAATAACAATAACGAAAAATTGAATGCCAAATGTAATGTTACCTTTCTGAGATATTTTCTTCTGATAGTTGTTCCTCTTCAACATCCAAATCGATACAGATTGTCCTACACATATTCATGAGACCAATGAGGAAAACTTGGATTAAATTTGACCAATTATTAAATTTAATTGCACCAATAAATAATAATTTAAAAAACTTGAGTGCATAAATACCTGAATAAGCTCCTCTTGGTTTCGAGAATAAATTATTGGTGTGGTTTAATCTTAGAGAAAACCTCCCGCCACTCGATAAAGCAGCAACAAAGTCAACATTGACCTTGTTGTTTCTCTGTTGGATCTCGGGTTTTTACTCCAAGATTTTCCAAATATTAATTTATTCTCTACTGAACAGGTTCAACCACGTGAAGGTGGAAGCTCTCATGGCCCCTCCCCCCCCTCACATCACTCTCAATTCCACAGTACCCAATCTATCTACTAGGAAATATTTGAAACAAAGATATTAAGATGCATCATAAATAAAGAAATATATAGTAAATATTTATTCATTCGTTCATTCATTCATTCATAGAGTTTAAAAAATATTTGATCTTAGTATGATTTATAATAAATTGTATGCTATACATAATCTGAAACAAGGTTGTTCTAATTAAATTAAATTACAATAAATTATTCTTCGGTTTCTTTCATCTTTCATGTATGAAGCAATGACACCATCCCCTTCAGCTTTAATATGTCTTGCTCCCAACTTGGTGAAACGCTTAAGGGAAACAGAGTATCAACTTCAATAAGAATAAAATGTTAAATTCTTATTTATAGTAATTATTCATACAAGTGTTTTATTAATAAAAAGGTAGTAGAGTGTTTGTTACCTGCTTCAGTAGTAGAGGGAAGCAGGATACTTTCGGATGTGGCCATAGGTTCCTCCTCTTGTCTGGCCTCATCTCGTACATGGTCTAGAGTAGAACCAAGAAGATTTAAAATTAATACATCGTTTGCATTTAAATATTTCTAATTCTAATCCATACTAAAAAAAATTATAATTCACATGAAATACCTCCAAAATCGAGTTGAACATTAGTTTCAATTTGCACTCCACTGTCACTAGTTTCGTGTATTCCATCATTGATTAGGACATCTGTATTTACAATATCTTACTACTTTTTGCAATCAAGCACATCTCTTAATGGCCAAAAATAAAAACCAATATATTTTTTACAAGTATTAATTTATAAATGCTCCTCGTTTATTTTATTTACCTTAGTCTCAGGTGGGGGATTGGAACTAGTACGTGAAGACCCTGTGCTTGTCCTATGTTCAACAACAGCTTGATATTCATGCTTGTAAGCAAGCTTGAGGTCTTCCTCCATGGGAGTTTCATTGAATTGTTCACCCTTCAATTTTGCATGACAACGTGAATTTTTTTCTTCTGCAATATTAAATTAAAATTATTAAGAAGCTAAAATTTGGATGCAATTTTTTTATATATACTTACAATTTTTGCAGCCAGTTTTGAGTAACCCCCAGGGCCAAGATGATGTTGGCCATGTTTTTTTATTCTTGCCTTCATGTCTTTAGATGTATATGGGAGCCTATATTTACGATATTGATAAGCTTAATTACATGTCGCAATATTGATGAGAAACAATCATAATTACATTAATAAAAGTGCCTCATACCTTCCTGGTCTAGGTGGTGTCTTCCCTTATTTTCGAAGTTTTTTCTCCTTTGCATATTATAGGAGGGCTTTCCACTCACTTTATGAAATTGTTGGAGGCACTCATAATTAGGGTTCTTTTGTAAATGGACCCTATGTTGGTCTCGCAAATATTTTAAATATAGGTTTTCCTTCACTGTAAATCCACTTTTGTTGAAGGTACCATCTCCAAACAGGCTAACTAACCTATTGATAAGTTCTTCCTTCAACTTTGAATTTTGTGAATTCCACCTTGTGCGAATGGTGGGCCCAAAGAGTTGCAATGATACCTCATTCAAGCGCATAAAGAAGGTATCGTTTCCCGCAAAATGATATTATAATTACTTGAAAATAATGACACTCTATACATAAATTTCAATTAGATCATACTAAATATGTAAAAAACTTCTTAAATACCTAGAATATTTTCTAATTTCATGGGAACATGGTCATCATCTACCAAGAATGTAACTAGTAGTGTTCATGTGCTAGTAACACGAGTAGACCCAGGAAAGCATGCTTGACTAGATGTGATGGAATCATGGTCTACATCATGTGCACATCCTTCTGTGCATTTTTTAGTGGGTGCAGATAATGGTGTGTCACCCTGTTCAGGAGTTGCATTAACATTCGATGTTTTCATTGTCACTCACAAGCGGAGCAATGGTGCTGCTGCCAACGTCGACCCCCATAGTCTCACCATGAGGATCAACCTCCCTCAAAAAACACTGTAAAATAAAGAGTTATTTTATGAAGGATGAGAAAATTAAAATCATAAATAAAGAAATGGGATAATTAAATGAGTTGCTTACCCCATGTTGATAGATTTGGGTCATCACGATTCTAATTTGGTCTCTTCTATATTCTGTCTGTGGCTCAATCATAATTAAAAAACTGAGTCTCTTGTTTAATTTTCCGAGAATCCTCTTGACTGTTTGGATCGGACCGATCGACATATAAATTTTTTCTCCAGTAAGCACTTCCTTAGGAGCATGTGTGGATTGGTTTGAGGCTGGTGCCTTCCCCTTGTCACCCTATTGATAAAATACGAGGTAGTTGGTTAGAGTTTATTTAGGGATATAAATTCTATATTTCGATCTTGTTTTTTACCTCATTCAAAGAGGAAGAGAAGTTAGCTCTATTTTGTATATACGTGATGGAATTTTTTTTTGTAAAGAAATATTCAGCAAGTTTGAAAGAAATAGAAAATTTCTTGTTGTGGTAACTCGTTATGTCTCTAAGAGAATCGATGTGAGTGCTCTGTGATTCTTGGACAACGAGTTGTGAGTGAAATCTCTTTTAATATGCATATCATTCTATGGGACGCAAGCCTAAAATCGAATCTTGATGGTTCTTGGACTGATACTCTAATTAGGTATATGATGGAATTGTAAAAATAAATTTACAGCTAATGCTTCCCCATGTTGAATATCAAGCATATCGACGTTAACATTAGGCCAGAACACAGGTAGAGCATGAAATTTAAAATGAACTTGATAAGTTTTAATAATCTTTGATAATGCTTGTCCAAGTAAGTGTATTACTTGACCTTGAGTAAACTCTAATACAAGGTGATCCACCTTCTTCATAAGATTGGGTCATTAGTACGTGGTGGCTTCCATTGTAAATTTGAAAATCAATTATGTGCCTTGTATCCTTGTCATTAAATGCTTTTGTAATGGAAAAATTTGTAGCTATATACCCAGATTTAATATAAGGTAAAACTTAATATATATTTTCATGTAAGAGAGGATCTCAACGCTGGTAGGCTCCTTGCTTTTTAAGGTTTTGTAAATATGTCCTTCACAAAAATTGTGACCATGCTAAAAAAAAATATGCTACCATATATACATCTAACTTGATCACACTTGATATAAACACCTTGGGAGGTGGATTGATGTAACCATGACATTCTCAAGTGAAAAATAATGAAACCAACATACATAACATTGGTTTGGAGCTACATGTTAAACATATTACTAATATCAGTTTTTATCAATGAGAGTATAATCACAAAGTTTTTCAAAATCCTGCTCCCTCTGAACTGGAGAAACCTTCTCCCTCTAAATTTGGAAACTTGACCTCATATGTTATGGCTACCAGCTAAAGCTCTGCTGAATTCAGATGAGTATCCCATCTCTTCTAGCTGGGTCCATTCCCACCAAAGGAGTATGCTAAGGCGGTCCTCCTACCTCCTCAAAAATGTTGCATAACTAGCTCTATGTCCCTCTCGAACTAGAGGTCGACCCCATAATCGGTACAATTGTCCCTCTTTGATGCCCAGTATGATGGAGTCCTCAGCCTACATAACTCCATCTAGCCATAACTGTATTGAATCTCCTCTGAACTCAACTGTATAGCCTTGATCCTCCAATGCTAAAACGGAGAGCACATTCACTCTCAGACGAGGAACATATAGAACATGATGAAAGGCTATGTTCCATCCTAATTCTAACTCAAATACAATTGAACTCTCTCTTGTACCGATTTTTCCTTCAGTTTGGATCCCACACCTCACCAAGCATCCAGTATTTTTTGAACCAGGTGGCTGAAACAGATCACACTCCCCTGTCATATGGCATGTGGAACCACTGTCTAGATACCAACCATCTCTAGAAATCTCCTCTAAATCCAGGAGTGAGACATACTCTTTCTTTAACAATTTGGATAATTTATTGGCAAGTTGTGGCTCGTCCTCCATTGTAGCCTCTTTCAGAACCAACATTTTTCTCTCATGCTTGGCCTGAAATAGTGAAATAGTGAAATATGTTTGTCAAGCATAAAGAAATAGGTTGTATTAAGTGCAGAGGATAGGTCTTATGTTGCTGTAGAACTGAAAATAATTTTGGTTGGTTGTCTGTAAAGATAGAAGGATTAGGAAATGGAGTCAAAATCTGTAGTTTAAGATCAAACTAGAGGATTGGTCATACAACTAAGGAATCAAAGGCAAGGTCTTCAGTGTCTATCAGAAAAATTAAATGATTTATCAGTTTGAGAAGAAGTAGAAGGACGATCCACTATATCGTGAGCATCTATCAAGGACGAATTCCTAATATAGCTTTAGTAGAATGGATTGTGTTTGAAATAGAGAACTGATCAAGAGTTAATTCTGATACATAAACAATCTATTTGGCAAGGGAAATACTTAAAACAAATTATAATTGATTTCTTAACATTGGATGAAACTCAATTATAAACTTAAATCTTAAGCATCTGAAGATAATTTGGGAAGATGAACAAAACAAAGTAAACTCACATGAGAAAAGAGACACATTCAAGACACCAAATACTTGAATCTTTGGTAAAGACTATATATCGTACTTATGCAGATGGCCTTTTATTTATCAAATAAACTACTTCACTAATATGTAGGAGTGACTCCCACATGAGGTTTAACTACCAGCTTGTTGATTTCTTGAAATTCACCTTTACCTATTATCTCATAATTGACTAGTTGTCAAGCCTTTATCTCCAAGTCAATGTATTCCTTAATTGAAGCTGGAGGAAGTTTTATTTTTATAATTTGACTGAGGAGGTCAAAAGTGTTACCCAAATTTTCAATTATTACCTCTCCCACCAAATTTCCCTCCATAACTCAAACTCGGAATGATCATTCTTTTTTTGTACTAGCAAATTATTGTAAACCTCTTTTTGTAATAAAATATTATTTTCATCCCATAAAGGAGGAAAACCTTTATCAATCAATGTTTTGAAAACAGAATAAAATTATTTGATTTCCTTTTGTAGGATTTCTCTCTTTGCTTTCACCTTCTCCATTGAGCTAGCTTTATCAACAATCCGTTGAGCTCTGAGTATAATTTGAAACATGTCTTGAATGATAAAATGTCTTAAAGAATCTTTAGAAGAAAACTTTAAAAATTTTATTGCAGGTAAGGCCTTTTCCATAGGTCTTTGATGTAATTTTTGTAATTGCGCCTTAGCCAGTTCACATTTATCTAAGGCTGAATAGATATAATCCTTATTTGTTTCTAGCTTCTTCAATTCATCCCAAATCTTTGCTACTTCTGCTGAAATCTGATCTCATAATGATAGTTGTGCAGATTGAAGAGAAGGCTTCCCAATTAATCTAGTCTTTAGCTTAGATATCTTCTCCTAAAATTCTTTGTTTGTTTTTTCTAAAGATTCCTTTTCTTCTTGCAATTTATTTCCTTCTTTCTTCAACTCAATAATTTCTTAATCTTTAAGGGAAACTTGAGATAATGACCTTGTGAGCTCTTGAGTAGTAATAGGTTGAGGATTAATAGCAGTGACCTCAATTGTACCTCTTCTTACTAGCTCTTCTCTCTCTTGACAGAGTTGACCCGTTTCTTGGGTAGCTTGCAATAATTTATGATGCAGGGGCATCCCGCTGGCAGCTGGAATTTTGAGTTGAAGAAGAAGATTCCAAATTTAAATCTTTACCACGGGAGTGGGTTCTTGAATTGTAGGTTAATATAGGAATGAGTCAATTATAGATATTAGTGAGTTGTTAGAATAGAATAAATTATTATAATAATAATAGCATATAGGCTATTTTTAGAAGTTGTTACGCTCATTCGAGGAAGAGAGCGAGGCTATGTTTATTTAAGTTATTGAATTTATAAATTAGGGTTCAGAATGCATTGCACAAACATAGAAGAGATTGGATTTTCTTTCTGAATCAATAGAAGCAGGTTTTGTTGAGACAGACTGTGATTATCTAAATTTGTGCAAGTATTATTTGTTATTGAGGTTAATGAGCTTGTTACAGCGTCGAGATTGATCTTGCAGGTTTATGCAGTTCATATAAATCGATTAAGATTTATGAAAATGCTCATTGTGAGTTAAATGCATTCATGGTGGTTACAAATCTTTGTATAAATACATATTGCATGTTATGTGTATGAGCATACAAAGTAGTGGTTTCAGTTTGTTAGAGGATGGATAGACGATTAAGATTAATCTTGGAAGTTAGTCAAACAAAAAATCATGTTTAAACTCGGGTTAATCTTCATCCGTTGATTAGCAGAGGATGCAACAATATCTGATATTTTCATGTTTTAACTTGCGTAGAATTTAGTACACATCAGTGGACCTAGGGGATTATTCAATACGGTTCATTACAACGTTTGGAGTCCACCGTCTATTTATTTCAACGGTTGAGATCGTGTCGCCAAAACTTGGAGTACCTGTGTGAGGTTGTGACATTAGACGTGGGGGATTATTAAGATGAGTTAAATGAAATTTGGGTTCCGTTGGATGGAATTTTGGTAGAATGCTAAATGAATCTGCGATATTGATAGCACCGCTAAAAACAACAGTCCCCTAAACTCAGAGTAAAAACTAGAAAAGATGGATAATGGTATATGTTGGGTATAGGGAAGCAGTGTTGCAGGTGTGTAGTTGTTGTTGTTGTCAGCATCCACGTCGGCATCATTTGGTATCAGAGGAAAAGATAAATGAACCTGTAAGTGGTATTTTTTTTAATCTTGAAATTTGAAATTTATGGAATTTTATGCATAAAAAAATTATGTTAAGTAACATAAAACAAGGAAATGGCATTGAGAGTATGTGGAGGAAGAGAATTTCATAGGGGAAAACATGTTGCCAATGTCGAGTTTATGGAGAAAATGAGAGTTATGCACGTTAGGATGGAGGCCATGGAGTTGGGTAGAAAACGAGAACCAGACTTAGGGGATGTGAGTGACTTTGAAGCAAAGGGAAATGAAAAAGAAGAGGATACAGCACCTAAGAGTGTTGAGATGAAGTTTTTAAGTCTATGTTGGGTTCCAGCTCTATACCAAAACCCTCCCTATCCATTTATGAAGGGAACTTGTTGGCAGAAAGGTTGATAGACTGCATAGGATAGTTATTTATCGATACTTTGATTATGAAGAGATTGAAGAGGATAAGAAGGTGAAACTAGTTGTTACTATACTGAAAGGCCATGCAACACTATGGTGGGATAGTGTGTAGGCTGAGAGAAAGAAAAAGAATAAGATGGTGATCAAGAGTTGGGAAAGAATGGTTTCCAAGATGAGAGGCAAATTCTTACCCAAGGATTATCAGCTGAGTCTTTACAAAAAGATGCAAAACCTCAAACAAAGGTTGCTGACTGTGAGAGAGTATACAGAATTTTTCTATATGGTTAACTTGAGAGTAGGTTATATAGAAGATAAATTTGAAAAGACAACTAGGTACATCAATGGATTAAGGATGGAAATTCAAGAGGAGATTAGCATGTTATCTCCTAGCACCATGGAGGGGGCCTATTGGTATGCTTTAAGAGAAAAAGAGAAGATAGTCAGGAAAAAAACCTTTGGTAGAGGAAAAGGATCTGCCAAAGGAAGAGGGATAACAACTGGAAGAGGGAAGGCTCCAGCTTCCAAGGATGAAGCTAGTGGTTCTAACCAGCAAAAACAAGCAGGGAAAGGATATGAGCCTAGAGGTGGAAGACCCTACTAGTGAGGTAGAGGTAGAGAGTCAGACTACAAATTTTACAAATGTAACAAACTAGGTCATCGATCCTATGAGTGTCCTGATAATGGGAATGCAGGGCAAAGAGGAAACTATGTTGCACAAGGAGAGCAGGCAGAAGCACAAGCTTCTATAATAGAGAATGTACCTGAGGTTGGAGAAGCTCTTCTCATGAAAAAGGTTCTACTGAAACCAGAGAAGGAAGTGGAGGAGTCTTCACAAAGGAAAGATTTTTTTCGAACTACATGCAAAGTCCAGGGAAATATTGCAAAGTAGTTATTGCTAGTGGAAACATCGACAACTTGGTGTCCACTAAAATGGTGGAAAATTTGAACATTAAGAAGGTAAGGCATCCAACACCCTACAAGGTGTCATGGTTTCATAAAGGACTCCAATTGTTGGTTACTGATCAAAGTGAATTGTCTTTCCAAATAGTAAAATATCAAGACAAAGTGACTTATGATAGCATGCCTATGGATGTGTGTCATGTGTTGTTGGGTAGACCTTGGCAATTTTACAGGAAAGTAGTGCACGATGGAAGCAAGAACTGTTATAAGTTCGATATGGGTGGTATTCAACATACTTTGCTACCTTTTCAAGAAGGGAATGGAGTTGCAAAGAGTGAGCCCATTAGGGGAAAATTGAGGTCTATAATGGGCCTCCTAAGGAAATAATAAAATAATAGCTAAACCAATAAAATAATATTTATGAATTTGCAATTCTCTTTTTTCACCACAATCCATGTAACCATGGTTAAATTCAATTGAAAAGTTGTACCAAAATAAAGTTGATAAAAAATTGTATTGATGTGACCATAAATAAAAATAATTTTTTTTCAAGAAAAAAACATTATTATTGAACAACTAATGCATTTGTCCTTTGTATTTAAATAACTTAAAATAAATTATAAATATAAATTCATAAATTTTTAATTGTATAACATATTATTAATTAAAATTTATATCATTTAAATTATACAATTAAATTATATAATAACATGTAATTATTATACATAATAAAAATCAAATAATATAATATAAGAAATGTAATAAATTATTTTATGTATCAATGTTATATTACATATTGAATTGATTTGATTTATAATATAAGAAGAAATAATACATAATATAAAATGGAATATGATATATATTCTATTACATTTATATCATGTTTCATAATATTATATATAATATTAATATAATCATAATGAAATGAATTGAATTGTATTTAAAAAAAATATATTGAAATGGATTTAATTTATATTTATGAGTAGGTATTTATTTATATATTTATAGACATTAACTTATAATTAATTTGAAATTGTAATATTAAATCAAATAAATATATGAAAATATATAAACATAATATTTATTGAAAAGTGTGTAAATACATGAAGATTGTATAGGGAATATGAAATGACAATAATAATATTTTATTCAAAAAATGTGAAATGACATTTATTATGAGTACTCTATTTTGTGACTTTAAAAGTACTTAGAATACTACCATTGTTAACCATGATATTTTATCCACCATTGAGAATGTGATAAGTACATTTAACTCAAGCAATGCCACCTCAACCATGGGGGTAATGTCATCCCATAAAATGTGATTGGTTCTCATAAAGTGAACTTTGATTGTACATTTTCCTTAGGAGGCCCATTTTTTACCTCAAAATTCCCCTAATGCAAAAGCTCTATTTCTTGGTGGAAAATAGTTCTTAGAGAAGATGACATAAGAAGAGGTGAGTTATGCCATTGTTTGTAAGCCAAAAAGCGAATCTGCTAATACTATCATTTCATATCTGCAAATAGAAATTAAAAATATGTTAGTGCAATATCAAGACATTGTAGTTGATGATTTTCCCAATGTATTGCCACCTAAAATAAGTATCAGCCACCACATAGATCTGATAACTGGAGCAAGCTTACCAAACAAGGCTTCTTATAGGATGACCCCATAGGAAAATGAGGAATTTAGAAATCAGGTTCAGAAATTGTTGGACAAGGGCATGATTAAGGAGAGTTTAAGTCCATGCGTTGTCCCAACAGTTCTAAGTCCAAAAAATAATGGTGAATGGAGGATGTGCACTGACTTGAGGCCCATCAATAAGATCACTGTCAGGTATAGGTTTCATTTTCCTTGTGACACCCTATTCTCATCATCTATAGCAACTCTTAGAGTTTTGCTATCTTTCTCTCTTACAGTAAGTAAGGAGACTCATATGGGTGCAATTATCCTTTCTTCCTGCATCAACTTGTAGCTTTAATTTAAAGACAAATTTCTTTCATCAGAGACTTTTTTAACCATGTCTTCTTTAGACCGATACAAAGAAGACTCAGCCTGATCATATGTAAAATGTTGTACAATGAGGAAACGCTTGAATTTTCCTTCTCGTTGACCTGCTTGAGATATGGTCCTCTCTGAGCAAGAAATTTCTTGTGATATTTCTTTTCCTTGTGACTTTTCTTCTTGTATGGGGAGAACAAGTATTTCAGATTGCACAAGAGGATCCTCTGGTTAGGGAAAGTGTTTGTGGAGTTTGGAAACACTCATTAGGAAATGTTTACATGAACAATATTTAGTTTGGCATCTACCCATGTTTTAACAGTAACACATAAGCATGGATTTTTTGTTGCAGTTGCCACAGTCAGTCTAAATAAGTAATGAAACTTACCATGGCCACTAGTCGAATATAGAGTGGGGTCTGCTGATGCGGCAAGTCCTCTGTTGAGTGGCTGGATGAAGCACTATCACTAGTGGATGAAGAACCATCACCATCACCTTTGGATGAAGCACGGTCACCGTCTACGTGATTCCTCTACTGAGTAAGTGTTTGCAATGCGTCAATACTGAGTGAGTGGGGTTTCGGTGGGGTATTTTTGTTGAGTGCAGGGAGATCATGTCGAAGCGCGCAATCAGTTAATGGGTTGAGGGGAAGGGTTTGGGGTTGGGAGGAGGGTGTGAGATTGGGATAAATGTTGAATGGAGGGAGACCAGGCCAGCGCGTGCGATGAGTTAATGGGTTGAGGGGAAGGGTGTGGGGTTGGGAAGAATACATAGCGCGAGGGAATTAGAAGTAGTTTTGGTTTTTTGTATTTTTTTAGATATTTTTTTGTTTTATATTTTTATTTTTAATATTAGTTATTTAATATATATATATGTTTACTTTTATATATTTTTTAATTTTATATATACTTATATTTTATATATAGTTTAATTTTTTCATTCACAAGTTCTTCCATTGCATTGTTTCCTCTCACCTCTAGCTCGATGTGTAGAAATTTATTAATACTAATGTATTACCGGATCCTCTTGATCTCACAATATTTATCTTCTTTTGAAATACAGAATCCTTCCACTATTAAACTTGCAGAAATTTAAAACTCAATTGCAAACACATGTGAATAAATTCAATCGCACATAACACAGTTGTTTAACGGGAAAGCTTAAAGCTAAAAACTCCAACTATCATATATTATGTATATCAATGGAATCATGTAATAATCTCATACAAATCTTATTACATCAAGCTCTCAGTACAATGTAGATGCATTACACACTGTCATGTAGAAATTTGCATATCTATGCACCAATTTCTTGCCTCCTGCCAGCCTACCTCCACTTCGCAATCCCTATTGAAGAAGACCCCTGAATGAATTCGAATTGACCTTGCCTTGACTACGCAATCCTCATTGGCAAATCCAATGTGTTTCAGATGCATTGAATGCATCACTATAGTCACAACGGATAGTCCATCTCACCCTTTCACCTATCTCTCCATTGGGTCTCCACTGGAACTGACATGCACTGTAGTTAACTATTGTTTCTATTTAGTTGTTAGTGAGTTATTAGTTGTGAATCAATTAACTAATTAATTCACTAAACTCTCACTAGTGTATCTTTCATTTAGACTAGATACAACTAGCTCAACTAAGTTTAACTCACTTAACTGAGTTAAACTAAATAACAATTCCATAAACTACTCTTCCAACTCTGTCATAACTTTTCCACTTCGGTTCTAACTAAGTCCTCCATGCATGAACCACCAATAACCCTAGGAATTGCATAATTCCTTCAACCCACTGATTTTCCAAATATGTTCACTAAAATAAAGTGCTCCAAGAGAATAATTTGATGTTTATTGTCTGATTATTATTAAGATCTAATAATAATCGACATCTATCTATTTTTAGATCAACGATCTATAAATTTACTTCGCCCAATATTCTAAAAATAGAATTTCATCTATTTTCCACATTTGACCAACCATCTACAAATAGCATCCTGCAACTTATAGAATATGCTCACCATGTCTAAAAATAGACATACACCTAAAAATAGCCTGCGGACCCCACTTAGTGAAGGTGCTTACTTTTCACTAAGCTCATCATCTTGTTGAATCTCAACACTCCCTCTCAACAAGATAGGGATTATCCTTCACCCCGATCCTACCTCTATGGTATTCAAATTTTCTCCTGTCGAACGCCTTTGTTAGAATGTTTGCATCCTGATCTTCCGTAGGAATGTACTAAATCAACATGATCTTTCGCTGCACACAATCTTTGATATGATGATACCAGATATCAATATGTTTAGATCTATCATGAAACACATGATTAATCGAGAGTTTAATGCAACTCTGATTATCACAATGTATCACTGTAGGATCTAAATGTGAACCGAACAAACCGACCAGGATCTTCCTCATCCAGATATCCTCACATGTAGCTTGACTTGTTGCCATGTATTCTACTTCCACTGAACTGAGTGCTACGGATCTTTGTTTCCTGTTGTACCAAGAAATTGTTGTAGATCCGATACTGAAAACCCCTCCTGGTGTGCTCTTTCTTTCCATTGGGCTGCCTACCCAATCTGCATCCGTGAAGCCATGCAAATTCAACTCATTCGTCTGTCTATACCATAAGCCATACTCAGATGTGCCCCTGAGATACCTCAGGATAGGCTTTCCTGCCTTCCAAAAGAGCTTGGTAGGCTTAACCATCACTTGTGAAATTTGGTTCACCGCATAGCATATGTCCGGTCTTATATTAACTAAATACATGAGCGAACCCACCAACTGTCGATAAACAGTGGCATCCACTACCTCTTCCGATGTAGCATCCTCTTTCCTCCAATTTCCTGGAAGAGGAGTATCCATGGGCTTGCAGTCCTCCATGTGAAACTTACCAAGTATCTCTCGAGCATACTTTCCTTGAGACACAAACAGTTCACCTTCTTGCTGCCATATTTCCAATCTAAGGAAATAATGAAGGAGGCCCAAATCCTTCATCTTGAACTCCTTTGCAAGATATTCATTACCCATTAGTATTAAATCATCAACATAAAGAACAATGATTAAAAGCTTACCCTCCACCACAATTCGGTACAGGTTTGCATCTGCCTCACTCTTAGTGAAGCCAAGTCCAGTGAAATAGTTGTCGATCCATGTGTACCAAGAATGCGGTGCTTGCTTCAGCCCATACGGCGCTCTTTTGAGTCTGCACACATGCGACTCGCTGTTGAAGATCTCAAATCCTTCTGGCTGCTCAATGTACACCTCTTCCTCAATGATCCCATTAAGGAATGTAGTCTTCACATCCATATGATGAATGTGCCAACCCATCTGCACTGGGAGAGCAAGGATGGTCCTTATGGAAGAAAACCATGTGACAGGTGCAAAGGTTTCTTCATAATCAATCCCTTTGATCTATGAGAAGCCCCAGACAACAAATCTTGCCTTATACTTCTTGACGCTCCCATCAACAGTTTTCTTTACCTTGTAGATCCATTTCGAATCTACCACTAATTTACCCACTGGCCTTGGAACAATCTCCTAAGCATTGTTTCTGACAATGGAGTCATACTCCTCCACCATGGCATCTACCCATGTGGGCTCTTGCGCTACTTCTTCAAAAGAAGATGGCTCCATCATGATACACTTGCTCATAAGAGCAATGTATCCAGTAAATCAGTCAGGTGATTGTCTCTGTCTGCGCTGTGATGTAGGGACTCCTACATTCTGTGCCACATCAAGGTCTCTCGGCTTTTGTGGTATGCTTTCTGCATGTTCTAATGTTTTTTTTTGCATGAGTAGACTCCTCCACTCCATGAATCTCCTCCTATGTTTGATCCACATCTAGAGGCTCATCTTTGGGAACAAGAAGTTCCTCCTTTGCATGCAAGTGAAGCTCCCTCTCAAGTGACAACTTCATGGCTTTCACCTCATTTAATTTTATATCTCTTCGCACCACAGTCATTCGACTGTTTGGAAAATACACACGATAATTATGGGGTGTTTCTGTGTACCCCACAAATATCCCAACTTCTGTAGTCGTCTCCAGCTTCTTCCTGTTGTCCTTTGTCACATGAATGTAAACAGATGAGCCAAAAATATTCAAATGAGAAATATCAGGCTTCTTACCAGTAAAATCTTCTTCAGGTGTACTCATGCCAAGTACTCTATGAGGACAATGGTTTTGCACATAAACCGCAGTGTTGCATGCTTCCGCCCACAAGTGCATCGGTAGGCCCTGGTCATGTAGCACCCACGATCATTATGTTCTTCCTCTCTGTGACCCCATTCTGTTGTGGGTTATGAGGTGTTATGAGTTCTATTCGAATTCCTTCTTTGCTAAAGAAATATTTGAATTTGTTCTAGATATATTCACCACCATTATCACTCCGCAGAGCCTTCACTTACTTCCCCGACTCCTTCTCCACCAATGCTTTAAACTCACATAACTTTGAGAATGTTTCACTCTTCTTCTACATGAAGAAGATCCAACATATACAAGAATATTCATCAAAAAATATAACATAATACCTGTGTTTTGATGTTGACGCAATTGAGAAAGGTCCACACACATCTGTGTGAATTTTCTCCAGGATCACCGAAGCAAGGTTCTCCTTCTCATGAAAGGTGTTCTTCACAAACTTACCCATAGTACATCCCTTGCACTGATCTAACTGTGTAAGAGTACCCTTGGGAAGTCCAGTAGAAATATACTGCAAAATATTCAAGGCGCCATGGTGAAGATGGCCCAATCTCCTGTACCATAATTCCTCCTCATCCCGGCTCACCACTTCTTCTACTTTGCCCATAATTGCAGCGCAGCCATATACCTCTAGCTTGTATAGATTCTTAACTTGAATCCCTATCCGCTTGGTTTGACCCGTTGTTTTATGTCACAGGAAAGCTTTTCCCTCGCTGAAAACAACGTCATAACCTTTGTCTTCCAACATTGCGACCGAGACCAAGTTCTTCTTCAGACCTGGAACATACACAACATCTTTCAACATAAATGGTTTACCTAAATCCCTCTCAGAGGTTATGGTTACAATGTTGGTCGCACTGTATCTACCATCGTCACCCATCTCTATATGCATTTGGAGATCCTTCTCCTCCAAGTCACTAAACAACTCCTTGTCTCTCGTCATATGGAAAGATGCACCATTATCAAGATACCACACCGATCCCATTGAGCTTGAAACCAAGCATGCGATCAAAGAGAAATCAAGTTAAAATTGTGAGACTAAGGCCTCTCCAGTTGCAGCTCCAGCAGCCTTCTTGTTCTTCTTTTTCTATGGGCAGTTAGTGGTGAGATTCCCATGTTCGTGACAGTGAAAACACTTCACTTTGGACAAATCCAGTTTCTTGCCTTTAGCCTCGGATTTTGAATGGGATTTCTTCCCTTTCCTTTTCTTACTTTGGCAGCCAAAGTGCAATTCTCTTCATCATTATTCTTCAATGAAGATCCATCCCTGGTACTTCGCCTTATCTCCTCCTGCATAATATCTGACCAAAGTTGTTCCCAACCCAGCAATTTCTCCCGTCCATTGACAGAGTCTTCATAGCTATTGCAACTCTTCAGAAACCTAAGGAGAGCCAAGCTCACCAAGTCATCATCATCAACAGTAATCCCCACACTTCCCAGTTCATCCCTATAGTGGACAAACTTCATGAGATATTTTAGAATATTGTCGCCCTTCCCCATTTTTATTTTTCTGAGCTTATCTTTCAGCTCCAACTTCCTCTGGTCACTGCTGCTTTGGAAAATATCTATCAAAGCCTTCCACACTAAAAATGGAGTGGATTTCCCATGAAGGCTTGACACAATATGGTCCTTCACACCTTCCAACAGAATTATTCTTGTCTTCGCTACCTTCTTTTGCCATGCGTCAAGTCCTGCAACATCGGTAGAAGCAAGCTTAGGAACATCACTATCGATGAACTCCTTCAGCCCATTACCTTCAAGCACCGCCTCCATCCTATCCTTCTAAGCTATGTAATTCAAGCTACCCTCAAGGGCATACTCCAATCGCAACCCATTGAAAGAAATTTCAATGAATACTCAACTGTCGCACCAAGAAATTTCTGTAGCAAATTCGAATTGTCCACCAGCACAAAACTCAACAATTATTCACAATTTCAAACTCCAGTAATCAATATTGCTCCTATGCCATGTAGAAATTTATTAATACTGATGTATTACCCGATCCTCCTGATCTCACAATATTTATCTTCTTGCAAAATACAGAATCATTCCACTTCTAAACTTGCGGAAATTTAAAACTCAATTGCAAACACATGTGAATAAATTCAATCACACATAACACAGTTGTTTAACAGGAAAGCTTAAAGCTAAAAACCCCAACTATCATACATTATGTATATCAATGGAATCATGTAATAGTCTCATACAAATATTAGTACATCAAGCTCTCAGTACAATGTAGATTCATTACACACTGTCATGAAGAAATTTTCATATCTATGCACCAATTTCTTGCCTCCTGACAACATGCCTCCACTACGCAATCCTTGCTGAAGAAGACCCCTGAATGAATTCAAATTGGCCTTGCCTTGACTGCGCAATCCTCATTGGAAACTCCAATGTGTGTCAAATGCATTGAATGCATCACTATAGTCACAACAGATAGTCCATCTCACCCTTTCACCTATCTCTCCACTGGGTCTCCACTGGAACTGACATGCACTGTAGTTAACTGTTGTTTATGTTCATTTGTTAGTGACTTATTTGTTGAACCCTTGGTTAAACTCAGAGGGGGGGTGAATCAGTTTAATTCAGTGATGGTCTTGTAAAACTTTTTTTTACACTTATTTACATCTTCATTTCATGATCAACTTAATATACAATGGAACAATAATCTTAATAAGTGAGCAGCAGGTATTAAGTAGATTAAATACAAAATATCAACACATAATCATCATGCACATAGACAACAGATATAAGTGGAAACCCATAAGGGAGAAAACCACATCTTATTATTGTTGTGATGCAAAGGCAAGCTCCAACTCCCTCTCACCATTTATTTTCTGTAGGCTCCAACCTACAGGAGGCTACTACCTCAATTCTGCAAGCTACAACTTGCAAGGAAGCTCCAACTCCCATCTATTTTCTGCAAGCTACAACCTACAGGAGGCTCCTACCTCAGTCAACTACAACTGGACATCTGTCAAGCTACACCTTGATATGGAAGCACCAACTTCCTCACTGTACAATAAAATCATATGTTGATTTACCTGGATATCAGCTTTTTTTTTCTCCTTCTTCACTGTTGTCCTTCCATCCTTCATATCTGCTTTAAATCATCTCTGGATCTTCACAAATTCTCTATCTGCTCCTTCTTCTTCTTCCACACTCTAACCCCTTTATGCATATTACAATAACATCATTTATAGAGTTCACCTCATAGCTGTTTGCATTCCATATGGGAATATGAAATTAACAGGTATGACTCTTTGCCTTACACCTTCTTATTTTCTCGCTCAGCACATTCAGGATGTTACAACAATATATACAATCATTACCATATCAAATTGGAGCTTTCCTTTGCCTATGGAGACTTTCCTTTGCATCACATACAATAAAAATAATAAATTCATTTACATTTACAGATACAACAAATACATTTCACCCAACCCTTTCATCTCTTTGCTCCTTGTGCATTTGTATTTTCTGCTGCTATCAGAGTCGTTTCGGTTCCTGCTATTACATTCAACATAGTTCTGCATAACTGTTGTGTTTCCAACAGTGCCACCATATCCTCCTTTTTCCCGACTCTACCTCTTTTTCTCGTGCCCACAGCATTCAACCTTCACCGCTCTTCTAAACACTCAATTCTGTCCTTTTTCTCTGTGTCGGGTCCTTACCGAGACTTTCTACCCGTGTTCAACCTTTTCTTCATAAACTGTCGTTGCCACATCAACCACTGTTCTGCACAAATGTCAGGTCTTATTACTTACCCAAATATTTTCTTGCATTCAAGCTTTCCTTTTTTGTTTTACATTATAATCCTCCTTTGCTCTCTGATACGATTTAACAAAGGGAAATCCCATACTCCCATACCTGAAATCCATTAGGCTTCAACGTTGACCTGCATCGCATCCGCTTCATTATCGCACTTGCACTTCGGCGTTCCACCATGATTCTTGAGTGTTTATCCTCTTGTGCTTGCGAATTGCGATATCCGATTAGGTCCCACACCTAGAATTCAATTCCTTTATATTTTAGCTTTGAACTATATCGGATCCGCTTTCTATCGCATTTCGATATTACAATCGTTCTTTTCTATATGGCTACTTTGCTCTCCGATGCGATTTACAAAGGGAAAATCCATACTTCCGGACTTTAAATCTCTTAAATAATAGCTCTGAGCTGCATCGCATTCGGCCCATTTATCGCACTTTGGCAAGTCGGCCTTTCAACATGCTATCTCGTCTAAGCTTTGTGATCTGCGATATGCGATGAGCTTCGCATCACCAATTCGCATCGCCACTTCGCACTTCCTGTGACCACTGTGTTTGTGTGATTTTTCTCCTGCCTCGATTGCGATATGCGATCACATCGCATCTTGTCCATCGCATCGAATCTTTGCATCGCATCGTATCACCACTTCACGGTATGTGATGAACTTCTCATTGCCGATGTGCGATATTGCGTTGTGCCGCCACGTGTCCCTTCACATCGACTCATCACATCGCAACTTTGCATCCATCCAACGGCTATCACATTCGCTTGCGATGTCCGATATGCGATCAGGTCCCACTTGATTCCGATATAATCTCTGTCATCTATCTCCTTTAATCTCATCCGTTGATCATACCAATCCACAACTGTAATTTTGGGCTTTAGGAAAGTAGGTCCCCATTCACGACACTGCAGAGGCACTCCTCGGTACAGAATGATCATTGGGCTTGTGCTACCGTAGTGAATGACAACCGTCGATCTGCGATCAACGCCCGATGGGCGGGTCAACTACGGAGGTATCCCCTTGGGTTAACCATCTAGCTGTTTGTGCCCTCGCGGTACCTTTTACACCGTCGATCTAATCGCTCATATATCTGACAACTATCACATAACAAAGATACATGACCTTTAATTTTTCAATCTCACGCGAAATAACCGGTTTTGTGTTGCTACGTGTCAACTCCTTAACGTTATCACGTTCATTTAAACTTTTACCACTTACCACTCTAAAGCTGTGGGAAAACCCATTTGCTGGTTTTTGAAACCGTCTTCAATGTTCCTTCTCTACTATTGATTCATAGTTCCTCCACGCTACTCCTCTTTAGGTTGTTCTGTATTCTTCAACGTGATTCTCTCCTGAGCTTTATATTGTCACTGCTCTGCAACACCAGTTCCTCCACGCTGCTCCTCCCTGAGCTTTATTCAGTTTCTAAGTGAGCTGATCTCTCCTGAGCTTGTTATTCTATTCGATATTCACTCTGACTTGGAATTATTTCCCTTGTCGCATGCCTTAAATGCGTCGATCTCTCCTGAGCTTGTTTTGCTGCCTTTGCTTCTTTTCTTCCTTAACTGCTTCTCTGCTGACTTTGTTGCCTTTGGTGTTGTTGTCGACAATTATTGTCTCCCCTAGAGACAATCTAGAGTTTCCATAGACTAGTGCCTAGGACATCTTAGCATAGCAGGGAGCATATAATAAAACTGGGGTGTCAATCCAAAACTCTCCTGCTATCTCTTGTAAAACAAGGAAAATGATTTAAATGGGACCAGGACCTACAGGAACTGCCACAGTGAAAGTAATGTTGCAGAGACAAGATACAAAACTCTAACATAAAAGCATCAGACAGTTAAGAGACAATTTACTGTAAAGAGGGCCGATTCAAATAATATGCCACAGAAATCAAGTATCAGAAGGTGTAAGTAGTGAAAGAAATATAAGAAGATATTAGTTAGCTTTGGTCTGATACCCAGATACACAACAGAACCATGTATGGACTTATCAATCTAAGAATCCATTCACGACAATGGCGTTTTAAAAGTACCCTCCCAAAGCAACTAATATAGCAGAAAGATGGATGAAATGAACATGAAACAGTATATCATGCTTGAGCCATATTTAAAGCGCTTGACTGATCCAAGTATGGGCATCAACTAGGATGAATCCTTACCTAAAATCAGTGAGCCACTCGCATTCCAGTACATGATACAAGAAGATATATGAAGTGGAATGTTGTATTAATCACATAAGAGAAGGTTACATACTGTGAAATACCAAAGACCAGAATCCTCATTACAGATAGAACTCCTCCTCACTGAGACCCTACGGGCTCTGAGCCTTCATACAGAAGCTTTACAAAATGTATACAAACGTGCCTTTCACTGCACAATTTTCTGATACAAGTCTGGAACCCTTACAATGTCTTTCTTCCTCCCTTTTATAGAGGAAGGAGAATAGAAACTAATAAAAGAAGTAGGTGAAAACAATTAATTGTTTCCTTAAAACAAAATGGCGGAAACATTCACGCCCTTACTATTTGACGTCTCTAGGATGCTGCAGGTACTTTGGGGCTGCTCCATGAAGTAAATGCTGTGGGTGCAAATTTCTCCAGGGATAAGACATGAAGAATAAAATATGTAATATTGTGTACTTTCCTGAGAGAAAAATATATTGAAGTTAAACCTGGAGGATATGATTTTGATGCACTAGTACTCTTTGGCTTCTGAATGTGGTATGGCTATTTAAAATCTTCGGCTCCAGACGTTGAATCCTTCGCTCTCTGACTAATACTCTTTGTTGTATGATTAATAACCCCGTCTGTGGAAAATCTATGTTTTAAATTGCTATGGAGGGTTTGGTAGACTTTTACCATGGCTTCTTCAATGCGAGCCATGTCACAGCAACTACCCGGGATCTTCTTCATGAACATGGTACTTGACCACCTAGTATTGCAGTGCGTCTTTCACTTCAGCAAGGGATGCCTCGAATTGTGAGAGCTCTTCTTCTTCGCCATAAACCTGCAAAACCCACAAACATATTAAATAAAACCTGGCACAATAGTGGTGAATGTTATCGTGATCATGGAACGGTGGTATAGGCTGGGAGAAATGATGAAAAGACGCAGGGTGATGAACAGTGCAGATAAATAGTGGAGAAGCGAAGGGTGGAAATGAAAAATACAGTGGGGCAACGATGAATGAGCGAGGTGGAGACACATAACATAAACACTGAAATATAACACGTAAGCGGAGTATATGAAAGGTGGAGGCGAACGCAAATGACACGTGGGCGTGTGGCAGGGATGTACGAAAGACTGGTAATAGGATGACGTGGGTGCGGACTTGGTTGATCAGCGGAACATGTGAATGATTCTAGGCCATACGATCCGCGAACAAGATCAACGGTTGAAACTTTGTGGGAGGGCGATGGACTGTGGGCCCGAAACACTGTACAATGGGCTTAACACATACACAACTTCGCAGCACGACGACCGTAGGATGATGCCTTACAGATCGAACGGCTCATATCGATTTCGCTGCGCGGCTTTGTCCGAACAATAATGCGCGATGAGGAGCGGTTTTGACACTGTACTCAGGGACGCGTGGCGGGCGCCCAATGGAATCGCTCCGATTTAGAGAATACCGCTCGCCTATGAAAGGCAGTGCAATGAAAACAGGTCTGGTTTTCAAGCGATGGACATGGGGTGGGGACCACTAGGGCAATAGGCTGCGGACCGTTGATCTTTGTTTAATCGGGCAGCTGAGAATCCATCCGATAACCATATATGGTAAGCACCTTTTTGGTTTGGCGTAGCGTTTCATCCTTCGGTCACGTGGAGTAGGAAGACAGAGGGCCAGGGCCAAAAGAGCCAAGTCTTTTATAATTTTATCTACGCATTTGTGGGATTTTTTAAATGCATTTTAGAGAGCGGGAAAGATAATGATAGGTAAGAGGCGGATGTCTTAGGCTATAACAGAGGGCTGTTACACTGAAAACTGTCACCTTGACATTCTGCTGACTGTATGAGCTCATTAAACACTCATACATACGTCCTCTGCAAGTCTTACAACCTTTGTTCCTCATGTCAAATCCTGAAACTGGGGGAAAAACCCTTAAAAACTCAAAAAGCCTTGGGTACGCAGGTAACATGAAGCCTGCATGCGTTTTTGGCTAGGGTACGCAGGTAATGTGAAGATAAACTGCGTTCTAGAACGCACTTGTCCAGTGTAATGCCTGCGGTACCCCTGTAAAGTCAAAAAAGCGCGAAATTAAACCGAAAAAGTTGAATTTTGGTCAATTCTGGAAGGTTCTGGATGAGATTTTTTGGGGATGAGTACGCTTTAGTAAGGTGCATGTATCCCACACCTTAAGGAACTAATCCCTTGATGTGAAGAGCCTATCCCTTTGAAGGAGGATTCTATCCCTTTAAAGGTGGAATCCTAACCTCCTTATCTGCTCTATAAAAGGAGGCATTAGGTAGCCTCAAGGGTGAAGTTCAAGAAGTTTTAAGAAGTTTGGATGGAGATTTTGGAGATTGAGGATTAGAGTTCAAGCTTTATGTGTGATTGAGCTGAAGTGCTGTTGAAATTTAGACTTCTTTCTGCTGAGCTTTTGAGAGGAAAGATCACATACCTCTTTATGCTTCTGGAGGAAGAGTGCAAGACTTATCAAAGTAGAGGAGATTCCTGCTTCGGACCCCGGGAAGGCCTTTCGAACATCAAGGAAAAGGTTGTAAGGTTCTTTTGTATATTTTAAGATTAATACAATCAAGTTCTGTTTTTCTCAATAAATTGTCGCTCGATTGTTTATTTCAATAAGCTGTCGTTTGATCGTTTATTTCATAGATTCCTTGATCACTATGATAGGTATGTTTTATGATTATTTGTTATACAGGTGCTATTGATATTTTCTTGTTTGTGATTGCAGATCAACGAAAGATGATACTTTATTGTGACAAAAGGGCCCTTGTTGCGACGAAGGATTATTGATGCAACAGAAGCACTGCGACCGCAAATAAGCATTTAGATCTAAGGTAGGATCGACACCTTCATAACATTTATTTGTAAAACGAATATATCTAGAGAAAGACAAACTTAGTTGTTCGTTTGTTGCTAGATTGTCTTCTGACACTAGGGAGATCGGTCTTGTCCGCAAGAACGATTGATCCGTCCAACAAATTGGCGACTCCACTGGGGATAGTTCCTTTTACTGTGTCAACCTCATTAAAAAATGAATCAGTTGGTATGAGGATGGTTCCTGTTACTGAGTCTACCTCATTAAAAAATGAATCAGTTGGTCTGAGGATAGTTCCTGTTACTGAGTCAACCTCGTTAAAAAATGAATCAGGTGTGAGGATAGTTCTTTTCCTGAGTCAACCTCGTTAAAAAATGAATCGGTGGTGTGAGGAGAGTTCCTTGTACTGTGTCAACCTCGTTAAAAAATGAATCAGTGAGTCTGAGGATAGTTCCTGTTACTGTGTCAACCTCTTTTAAAAAAAAATGAAACATGTCTTTGAGGATAGTTCCTTTTACTGTGTCAACCTCGTTAAAAAATGAATCAGTCGGTGATGAGGATAGTTCTTTTCCTGTGTCAACCTCATTAAAAAATGAATCAGTAGGTAGATTGTAGAGAGTAGATAGATAGATTAGAAATAAGTAGTTTCTGAGGACAGTTCTTTTCCTGTGTCAACCTCGTTAAAAAATGAATCAGTTAGTCGAGAGCATAGCTCCTTTTCTTGTGTCAAGCTCGTTTAAAAAATGAAACAAGCTTCTATGAGGACAGTTCTTTTCCTGTGTCAACCTCGTTAAAAAATGAATCAGTTGGTCAGAGGATAGTTCCTGTTACTGAGTCAACCTCAACAAAAAAAAAATGAATCGTGTATGAGGACAATTCTTTTCCTGTGTCAACCTCGTTAAAAAATGAATCAGTTGGTCAGAGGATAGTTCCTGTTACTGAGTCAACCTCATTAAAAAATGAATTAGGTATGAGGACAGTTCTTTTCCTGTGTCAACCTCATTAAAAAATGAATCCGTAGGTTATGTAGGTAGATTAGAAATAGAGTAGATATGAGGATAGTTCCTTTTACTGTGTCAACCTCGTTAAAAAATGAAACATGTTGCCATGAGCATAGTTCTTTTCCTGTGTCAAGCTCATTAAAAAATGAAACAAAACCTCCCCTAATTGAGTCGAGTCTTTGACTAGATCTCGTAGATGTTAAGTCATAGTTAGGTTAGTTTTTAGGTCGGGTCTATCATATGATCTCGTAAAAGAACCTTCATTCCATCCAGCTATTTATTACTAGTGTACTTAGTTGAATGAAATGAAGCTGGGGGGGCATGCGCTCTAGCAGTTACGCTTAGGGGGCATCAAGCATAGTTTTCTCTTTGTTTCAAGCTTGTGTAAAAATGAAACCTATCTAGAGTCAATTTTTGTTATTTTCAAGACTCGTTAAACTCATGAAAATCCCGATATTATTTTGCTATATTTCATTCTCGTAAAATACATGAAAATGCCGAGTTCTTTCCGTCTTTTCCTGCTCGTAAATTAAATTAAAAGTCGGCCACATGAGTACATTTTTATCCCTTTTTCGAACTCGTTAAAACTTACGAAAAAGTGAAAACCATGAGTACATTTTTATCCCTTTTTCGAACTTGTTAAAACTTATCGAAAAAGTGAAACTATTGAGTCCTCTTTTAAGCCCTTTTCAGACTCTCTAAACATGAAAAGATTGTCGAGTACTTGATTATTCGAACTCGTTAAAGTAAATGAATGATCGTCCCTTCAGTATAAGTTTACCCCTTTTACGGACTGAAATGGACTATTTACGAAAAAGGTATACGTTGACTAATTACGGTCAATAGAGTTCTCTCCCGCATTATTTTATCCTTTTTCGGGCTCGAGAGACTAAATTTACGAAAAAGTACACCCGCGGAGTTTTCTTAAGTTTTTCTTCTGACTCCCTAAAACTGAAAAACACCGAGTTTCTCCTATACTGGACTCGTTAAAACTTAACAGTAAAGGACCTGTTTAATTTTCAACAAGAACGAACCACTCCTTCTTAGGGTTCGAATTTTAAACTAAGTTGGACTCATCCGAAGGATGAGCTTATAATCAAGCAAATGTTATCCTCCTCAAGCTTGTCAAAAATAAAGAGGTACTTGCCAGAAATGGTGGGGGAAAAGAGAGAAAAACGAACCTGTTTGTCACATTTTGATTATTCGGAAAACCGTTAACCACTCTTGAACACGACACTTTTTTGTTCACCTGGGTTGGGAAATCCTTTGCCTAACAGTTAATCAAACCATATTGAAAGTCTTCAGCCGGTTTCTGGGTATTAGCTTTGGGTCAATTGTCACCAAGCCATCTGCAGTGTCGTTATGTGTTCAAGAGGACAGTTCAAACAAACCATTCATTTGCAAAATATCTATCATCCATTTTGACCATCCCTGAGTCAGTCCTTGCCAATATATTTTCAAAACTTGATCTATGATTTCGTGTTGTGGGCTTGCCTACGACAGATCACTTTCTATCGACGACAGCTCATTATCTAGGAAGTTGATCTAGAAATCGTCAGTACCTTGGAATCTGCATGCCTTAATGGCAGGTTTCTCGCTTTCGACGATAGGTTGCATCATTGACCTTCGATCGAATGATTCCGTGAGATGTTCGACTTCAGCTCATTCATTCACATTTCATGGATTGTACTGAGTACTTTGAGAACCATTGACATTACTGGTGGTTACTCTCACACTTGTTAACAGTTTACATCAATGACTGGTAATCAAGTGGTTTCTACCATGTTCGACAACAACACATTCATTCACATGGATAGAATCGTACTAGTTCGAGATGTGGAAATCAAGACCCTGGATCTAGTTTCCACCATCCAGGCTGCGAGGAATTTTTTTATCATTTATACAGTGGACTATTCATAGACAGATGGCTGCGTCCATACTGTGTCTACACATGTCTATACTGTGATGTATTCAAAATCATTCCTGTATCAGAACAGTTTAGATTAGTTTCTAGTTAGTTTTGATCTGAGTATGGGAATGCCTACCTCAGCGATGATATGATTACATATATATATATATTTTGCATTGAATGTTTTTACAGGTTCCGACTGGGGTGTCCACAGGATGATCCTTGAAATGATAAAGTACTTCACTCTTCATATATGACAGACTTCATCTTCATCTATTTCAGACTTCGCACTTTAGGGGGAAATTTGTTACACTGAAAACTGTCACCTTGACATTTTGCTGACTGTATGAGCTCATTGACACTCATACTTACCTCCTCTGCAAGTCTTACAACCTTTGTTCCTCATTCCAAGCCCTGAAACTGGAGGAAAAACCCTTAAAACTCAAAAAATCCTTGGATACGCAGGTAAAATGAAGACTACATGCGTTCCTAGCTAGGGTACATAGGTAATGTGAAGAGGAACTACGTTCTAGAACATAATTTTCCAGTGTTATGCCCGCGGACTTCCTGTAAAGTCAAAAAAGCGCGAAATTAAACTGAAAAAGTTGAATTTTGGTCAATTCTAGAAGGTTCTAGATGAGATTTTTGGGGATGAGTACGCTTTAGTAAGGTGCATGTATCCCACACCTTAAGGAACTAATCCCTTGATGTGAGGAGCCTATCCCTTTGAAGGAGGGTTCTATCCCTTTAAAGGTGGAATCCTAACCTCCTCATCTGCTCTATAAAAGGAGGCATTAGGTAGCCTCAAAGGGTTAAGTTTTTTGGAGATTTGGAGATTGAAGATTAGAGTTCAAGTTTTATGAAGAAGATTTTTGAGTTGAAGTGCTGTTTGAGATTTATACTTCTTTCTGCTGAGCTTTTGAGAGGAAAGATCACATACCTCTTTGTGCTCCTGAAGGAAGAGTGTAAGACTTATCAAAGTAGAGGAGATTCCTGCTTCGGACCCCGGGAAGGCCTTTCGAACATCAAGGCTAAGGTTGTAAGGTTCTTCTGTATATTTTAAGATTAATACAATCAAGTTCTGTTTTTCTCAATAAATTGTCGTTCGATTGTTTAATTCAATAAGCTGTCGTTTGATCGTTTATTTCATAGATTCCTTGATCACTATGATAGGTATGTTTTATGATTATTTGTTATACGGGTGCTATTGATATTTTCTTGTTTGTGATTGCAGATCAACGAAAGATGATACTTTCTTGTGACAAAAGGGCCCTTGTCGCGACGAAGGATTATTGATGCAATGGAAGCACTGCGACTACAAATAAGCATTTGGATCTAAGGTAGGATCGACACCTTAATAACATTTATTTGTAAAACGAATATATCTAGAGAAAGACAAACTTAGTTGTTCGTTTGTTTGCTAGATTGTTGTTGCTAGATTGTCTTACGACACTAGGGAGATCGGTCTGTCAGCAGAACGTTATCCCAGCCAACAGGCTGACCAGTTTATTCATGGGACTACAGTAAAACTTTTGAATGAAGGCAATATGTTCAACATTAACAGCTCCCATCTTGGGTTGCATTAAACCAGATGGTCAGAACTATGACCACTGAGTACATACATTATGAGTATGTTGTTCAACCCCACTGCATTTCTCTTCACAATTCATCAGCACACATCCCTTATCGAAACAAAAACTGAAACAAAACTTATATACAATATGGTACAATAGGCACTCCCTACCTGAGTCAGAATTGAAAGTATGGCTTTAGGAATTGGCCGTTTACAGGGGCATCCAGCAAGTCACCCTACAAATTCTCCAGTATAAACGTGTAATTGCCTCCCTGTTCCACAATCTTAAATGGACCAAACCACAGGGGATCAAATTTCCCATGCTTTCCTTTTTCAGCCCTTCATACATCCCATCTGAGAACTAGATCTCTAATCTGCAATTTTTTATCTTTTGCATGCTGATCAAATATGCGTCTCATTTTCTCTTGGTATTCTGTTAATCTCTGATTCACTTGGTCCCGTGTTTCCTCTAATTCCACCAACTGATTGATTCTTCTGACCATATTATCAGGTTCCTCCTGACTGTCTTGCATGAAACGTGCCACTGGTAAAGCCAGCTACACAGGAAACACTGTTGCTCGTCCATACACTAATTCGAATGGGGATTTCCTAGTTGCTCGCTTACCAGTAATTCTATTTGCCCATAGAGAAAACTTCAATTGGGAATCCCAATTCCTCTGATTTTCATTGATAGTCTTTTTCAAGGCCTCACTAGAGTTTTATTAGAATATTCTGCCAATCCATTCCCTTGTGGATAGTAGGCTATGGAATGATTTAGTGCAATATTATACTGCTGGCAGAACTTTAAAAATTTTGCAGATTTGAAGGCCTGTGAGTTATCAGTCACTATTCTAGCAGGGCAGCCAAACTTGGATATGATGTTTTCTTCCATGAACTTTATGATGACCACGTCCGTAGCATTCCTTGCAGGTATGGCTTCCACCCATTTTGTAAAATAATCTGTGGCTGTTAATATCCATTTATGTTGTCCACTTGATGGGGGATGTATTTCTCCAATAAAATCTATGCCCCATTGCTGAAATGGCTCATTCACATGAACTAGAATTAGGGGCAGAGCTGCCAACTTCTGTCTCTCGGCAAATTTCTGACACTTATCACATACTCTGACCCAAGTAAAAACATCTCCAAATAATTTTGGCCAGTAGAAACCGGCCTTTAAGATTTTATGGGCTGTGGCCCTCCAGCTGCAGTGTCCTCTACAAATTCCCTCATGGAATTCTATCATTATATTTTCCACTTCATCTTCTATTAGGCATAATAGTAGTATGCCTGAAGGGTCTCTCCAATATAATTGGCCATTGGCAACTATATACTTTTGTGATTTTAGCCTCAATTTTTTGTATTTTTCTTTATCACAACTTGGGGGATAGCTGAGTGTCAAAAGATATTCCACTATTTCTTTGTACCATGGGCTAGTGAGATATTTTATATGTGCTTTTTGAGTAGCCCTCTCCAGCCCTTGTTGCTCTTTTTCATTCTCAGACTCTTCATTAGAAACCATAAACAAATTTATGCCCAGAGCTTGATAATTTGATTCAGATAGGATTTTTGCGAGCCCCTGTCCTTTTATCATCTTAGCAGGTCTGATATCCATATCATATTCCTGTATTTTTGCAATCCATCTCCCTCTTTTTCCTTCACTGTCTCCCTGAATGAGAATGTCTTTGACAGCTGCTGTAGGGACATATGCAGTAATGTGGGACTGCAAAACATACATGCGAAAAGCTTTAAGGGATTTCACCAGGGCATATGCCTGCTTCTCCAATATGTTATATTTTAATTCAGCATCATGGAGCACCTGACTAAAGAAAGTTATAGGCTGCTCGTATCCTTCTTCATTTTTTTGTAATAACACTCCAGCTACTGTATGTGGTGATGCAAAGGAAAGATCATAAATGGCTTTGCATAATGCGGTCCAGCTAGCACAGGAGCTTCAGCAAATGCGTCTTTAATTCTAGCAAAGGCTCCCGCGATTCTTGTGACCATTTCACCTCATTGTTCTTTTTCAGCATATCAGTTATATGCCTAACTATCTCAGCATAGTTAGGAATATATCTTCTCAGGAAATTTATCTGGCCTAAAAATACTTGCACTTCCTTCTTGTTCCTGGGGAAAGGGATGCTATTTATAACTTCTACTCTTTTGAGATCTATCCTTACCCCATCTTTAGTCACAATATGCCCCAAAAGTTTGCCTTCCTCTAATGCAAATAAAGACTTTTGTGGGTTAAGAGAAAGACCATACCTTCTGCATTTTTCAAAAGTTCTTCGTAAATGTTCAATATGCTCAGCATCATTTTTTGAAAATACTATAATATCATCAAGATATACTACCAAAAATTTATCTTGCTCCCCGACAAAAGCTATGTCCATGGCCCTTTGGAAAGTGGCTCCTGCATTAATCAGTCCAAAAGGCATCTTAGCATACATGAATGTTCCCCATGGTGTGGTGAAAGCAGTCTTCTTCTGGTCTTCTGGAAACACAGCCACCTGGTTATAACCAGAAAAACCATCCATCATTGACATCCTAGAGGCTCCCACCACTTTCTGCAGGATGTGGTCCATCTTAGGCAGTGGATAATTATCTTTTAAAAATGCTCTGTTTAAATTCCTGAAATCCACACATAGCCTTATTTCTCCATTCTTCTTTCGAACAGGGACTAGATTTGCCACCCATTCTGAGTACCTCAGTGGCACAATTATTTTGGCCTTTAGCAGCTTCTTGATTTCTTTTTCAATAGAGGGAAGCAGCAGAGGATTTATCTATCTGAGCTTCTGCTTATAGGGTTTTGCATCTTCCCTCAGAGGGATTTTATGCTGCATTATACTAACATCAAAAGTTTTAAGGTCCTGATAGGACCATGCAAATACATCCTTATAAGACTGAAACAATTTCAGGTATTTCTTCTTATATTCCTCTGGTATCTTCTTGGACAATTTTACAATCTTGGGCTCAGCATCAGTGCCCAAATTCAGATCTTCTACCTGATCTTCTTCTATTACTTTACTAGGCTGGAAAGGGACATCATTTTTATCAAACAATCTTTCTAGGGGCACCAGCCCTCTAGGGATGGCGTTTCCTTTCAGCTGCAGCACTTTACTGCCTGCCACTTTCTCTTCCAATTTATTTTCTGAAACATTCTCAGCCTCACCTTCCTCACAATCATCAATCTCCATATTGGAGAATTCTCCCACTGTCTCCAGGAATCTCTTCATCTGTTCTTCATCCTCAAATACCTGCCAGTGCTTGATATTATCTGGGATAGATGGTCTATAACGTACCTCGATTTCATACCTCAAGAGGGGGTTTTAGGGAGGACGAAATGTACTGGCAGCTACAGCTAGAGAATCTGCCATTCTATTCTGCTCCCGGGGCATGAACTAGATGTTGAATGCTGAGACGAAATTCTCCACCATGTCCCATACTTTATTTCTATAAGCTCTCAGCCGTGGATGTTTGGTTTGACATTGGTTTCTGATCTGCCTGACCACCAACTCAAAGTCTCCCAGAAATTTTAAACACTGTATGCCCATGCTCCTGGCTATTTGTAATCCCAATAGCAGTGCTTCATATTCAACTACATTATTAGTAGCTTCATATTCCAATTTAAAAGACCGTGGGACCCATTTTCCTGCAGGGCTAATTAATAATACTCCAGCCCCATTACCTTCTCTTGAGTTTGCTCCATCAAAATGTAAAGTCCATACTCCTGCTTCATGATCTCCTAAAGGCTGCTCAGGATTGATTTGACAGAAGGAAGGTTCATGAGCGCAATTTTGATCTTCTTCTAGCATCAAACATGACAAATCTCCTTCTTTGCTATAGATTGGTGAATTCTCTGAGCTGTCAACCTTAGTTTCCATCTTGAAAAATCTGGTTTCTCTGTACAACCTCCTCTCCTAGCCACCAAAAACAGGGATAGTGGCGTATGTTAAATCCATCTTCGGTGACCCACCAATTTTTGTTCCCTAGGACCTTGAAAACAGCATGCCAAAGCGAGCTGGGATATCAGCCACCACAATGTCCATTACTACACTTTTTGCTGCAATTTGGGCCAGATTGACCACTAAATATTTGATCATTCCCAAGCATTTAACTCTTTTGGAATCAAATGAATATAGTTCTTTATATGGACATGTGATTTGTAATCCTAGTTGTTCCATGACAGACAGAGGCATCATATTCTTGGAAGCTCCAGAATCTACCATACAATTGTGTAACAGCAGGTCATGAATCACTAGAGACACATAGAAAGAAGGAGTAGAGGGGTCTATCTCCTCGAAATGTGGGCCAAATACTACCATGGGTCTTTCTTCTTGAAGGTTAAGACTATCTGGAATTATTGGTGCTTCAGGAGGGAACATGAAAGAAGTAACTTGAGATTGATATGCAGGTTGTTTTAAAAGTTCAGTCAGGGGGACTGGGATTTTGACTTTCTCAAGTTCTTTTTGCAGATTAAAAGCAGGCGGGGGCTTTTCTATCACAACATCTTTTGACTCTTTGTTCTCAGCTGGAGGCTTAACTTATTTTGATACAGACTCAGCATTAGGAGGGACAGCAACTTTTGAAGAAGAAGGAATTTGATCATCAGACTGCAAAGGTTTATTTAGAGGACTCTTACCTTTGTCTGTGGCTTTCTGCATCGTTGACTCCTTTGGAGCAGATGCTTCCTTCTGGGGAGGCTCTTCTTCTTGATCTTGAGTCCGAGTTCTCTTCCTGGAAGATCTAAGGTCATATTTTCTGTTAAAATGTGCTTGCATAAAATCATTAAACTGCTTGCAATAGTGATCAATTTCTGCTTCTTCTTCTTCTTGCAAAGGGCATTCTATTTCATCATTATTTGAGAAAGCAAGATTTGAATCTTCTAGCTCATAGGCAGCATCTTCAGTGGAGTCATCTACTGGGCCTTCCAGGTACAATGGGTGTGGTACTTTATCTTGTAGCTCCTTAGCTTCCCTTGGGAGTATTTGCAGGGGTGGATTTCTATACTGAGGATTATAACCCCTGTTTGGAGATTCTGGAAGTTCTTGGAAGCAGAGTTCTTGGTCTCCAGTTCAAGCTTGACCAATTTATTAGAAAGATTCTTAATCATTTTGTTCATTTCTTCGATTCTGTCTATATCCTTATCCTGATTAGAAGTAGATACTTCCTCCTTACCCCTTCTTCTGGTATCTTGTTCAACTTTCCCTTTTAATTTTCCAGTGGAAGCAAAATTTGCTTCCAAATCAAGAGCATCTGACTGAGCATCACCTAGGGTGGCAGGTTTTCTTTCCCTGAGAGAGAAACCAAAATATGAGTCAAAGGCTGCTATGAAAATGACTTTGGCAGCATTTTGATGAGGCTTCATATCTGCAGGGAGATTTAGATATAGCTTGTTAAATCTTTTGATAAATTTTGACACCCCTTCATTATATTTCTTCTTAAGTGTATTGAACTCAGTAAGGCACTGTCCATGATCTTTCTTTTCTCCCCATTTTCTGAGAAAAGTACTTTCCATATCATCCCAAGTGGTTATGGAACAGTTTCCCAATGTCTTGAACCATTTTCTGGCTTCACCATCCAGAGATTGCACAAACAGTCTTAAGACCACATCTAAATGTTCTACATTAAAGTTTTCTGCAAAAGAGCGAAAAGTCTCAAGATGTTTCTGAGCATCAATTTCATTTTCCCCAGTGAATCTGGGCAGGATCTTCAAATAATCTTGTGGCATATCATTCAGCACTTGAGGTAATGCCAGGGGAGCATATTTGTTCAACAAGAAGGCTGGAACATTAGCCATTGGAGGAGGTGGGGGTTGTGCAACAATTTGGTGTACAAATGAAGGAAGAGGAGGAGGTGGGGTATGAATAACAACAGGAGTATATTGTACAGCAGCCTGAGGTGTAGCTGGGAACAGCTCACGGTTAACAGCAGAAAATTCGGTTACTTCCTTAACTTCTTCGGCCTCAGGGGTAGGACAAAAGTTCTCTTTGGTTCTAGCACTTCCCCTGGGTGGGCTATCTGAGTAATATTCAAGATTTTCCTCAGTGGAGTCGGGATTTTCTATTGGAACTTCTTGAGAAGAAGAAGATGGATAATCTCCTACCAAATATTCAAGGATTTCAGCATGGACTGATTTCCTTTCTTTCCAACTTCTTCTATGAATAATTTTCTCCGGGTCAGATACTGAGGGTATCTTTGACTGTGATGTATCCGACCTCAAATGTGGCTTACGAGGAGCCAGGACTACCAATAGATTTGTCAAATGAATAACAGTGGAGTCGCCAAGGTGAGAGATATGCAACTCTTCAACTCTCTATGCTCACCTGATTAGAGAGTGAATATGATTTGTCGAGGCCCAGGGATAGCGATTTTCTTAAATTCGATCCCCGGCAACGGCGCCAGAAAGATGTTGTCGACAATTGTTGTCTCCCCTAGAGACAGTCTAGAGTTTCCATAGACCAGTGCCTAAAACATCTTAGCATAACAGGGAGCATATAATAAAACTGGGGTGTCAATCCAAAACTCTCCTGCTATCTCTTGTAAAACAAGGAAATTGATTTAAATGGGACCAGGACCTACAGGAACTGCCACAACGAAAGTAATGTTGTAGAGACAAGATGCAAAACTCTAACACAAAAGCATCAGACAGTTAAGAGACAATTTACTGTAAAGAGGGTCGATTCAAATAATATGCCACAGAAATCAAGTATAAGAAGGTGTAAGTAGTGAAAGAAATATAAGAAGATATTAGTTAGCTTTGGTCTGATACCCAGATACACAACAGAACCATGTATGGGCTTATCAATCTAAGAATCCATTCATGACAATGGCATTTTACAAGTACCCTCCCAAAGCAACTAATATAGCAGAAAGATGGATGAAATGAACATGAAACAGTATATCATGCCTGAGACATATTTAAAGCGCTTGACTGATCCAAGTATGGGCATCAACTAGGATGAATCCTTACCTAAAATTAGTGAGCCACTCGCATTCCAGTACATGATACAAGAAGATATATGAAGTGGAATGTTGTATTAATCACATAAGAGAAGGTTACATACTGTGAAATACCAAATACCAGAATCCTCATTACAGATAGAACTCCTCCTCACTGAGACCCTACGGGCTCTGAGCCTTCATACAGAAGCTTTACAAAATGTATACAAACGTGCCTTTCACTGCACAATTTTCTGATACAAGTCTGGAACCCTTACAATGTCTTTCTTTCTCCCTTTTATAGAGGAAGGAGAAGAGAAACTAATAAAAGAAGTAGGTGAAAACAATTAATTGTTTCCTTAAAACAAAATGGTGGAAACATTCGCGCCCTTACTATTTGACGGCTCTAGGATGCTGCAGGTACTCTGTGGCTGCTCCATGAAGTAAATGTTGTGGGTGCAAATTTCTCCAGGGATAAGACATGAAGAATAAAATATGTAATATTCTGTACTTTCCTGAGAGAAAAATCTGCTGAAGTTAAACCTGGAGGATATGATTTTGATGCACTAGTACTCTTTGGCTTCTGAATGTGGTATGGCTATTTAAAATCTTCGGCTCCAGACGTTGAATCCTTCGCTCTCTGACTGATACTCTTTGTTGTATGATTAATAACCCCGTCTGTGGAAAATCTATGTTTTAAATTGCTATGGAGGGTTTGGTAGACTTTTACCATGGATTCTTCAATGCGATCCATGTCACGGCAACTACCCGGGATCTTCTTCATGAACATGGTACTTGAACACCCAGTATTGCAGTGCGTCTTTCACTTCAGCAAGGGATGCCTCGAATTGTGAGAGCTCTTCTTCTTCACCATAAACCTGCAAAACCCACAAACATATTAAATAAAATCTGGCACAATAGTGGTGAATGCTATCGTGATCATGGAACGGTGGTATAGGATGGGAGAAATGATGAAAAGACGCAGGGTGATGAACAGTGCAGATAAATAGTGGAGAAGCGAAGGGTGGAAATGAAAAATACAGTGGGGTGACGATGAATGAGCGAGGTGGAGACACATAACATAAACACTGAAATATAACACGTAAGCGGAGTATATGAAAGGTGGAGGCGAACGCAAATGACACGTGGGCGTGTGGCAGGGATGTACGAAAGACTGGTAATAGGATGACGTGGGTGCGGACTTGGTTGATCAGCGGAACACATGAATGATTTTGGGCCATAGAATCTGTGAACAAGATCAACGGTTGAAACTTGGTGGGAGGGCAATGGACTGTGGGCCCGAAACATTGTACAATGGGCTTAACACATACACAACTTCGCAGCGCGGCGACCATAGGATGATGCCTTATAGATCGAACGGCTCATATCGATTTCGCTGCGCGGCTCTGTCCGGACAATAATGCGCGATGAGGAGCGATTTTGACACTGTACTCAGGGACGCGTGGCGGGCGCCCAATGGAATCGCTCCGATTTAGAGAATATCGCTCGCCTATGAAAGGTAGTGCGATGAAAACAAGCCTGGTTTTCGAGCGATGGACATGGGGTGGGGACCACTAGGGCAATAGGCTGCGGACCGTTGATATTTGTTTAATCGGGCGACTGAGAATCCATCCGATAACCATATACGGTAAGCACCTTTTTGGTTTGGCGTAGCATTTCAGCCTTCGGTCGCGTGGAGTAGGAAGACAGAGGGCCAAGGCCAAAAGAGCCAGGTCTTTTATAATTTTATCTACGCATTTGTGGGCTTTTTTAAATGCATTTTAGAAAGCGGGAAAGATAATGATAGGTAAGAGGCGGATGTCTTAGGCTATAACAGAGGGCTTGACCAGATTTACATGGGACTACCGGCCAAAAACTTGAATGGAGGGGCTAATATGTTCAACAGGTGCCTTCTTAGCCGCATTAGTTGCCTCTACTATATTTTATGCCTCTCTACATTCGTTGTTTCTCTGCCTTTGTTTCTTCGATGTTACCTTTGCTGCCTTTGCTCTTTGTATGCCTTGCTTCTTAGCTGCCTTGCTGATAGTTCTGGTGCTGCTCCTTTGTCTGCCTTGCTTCTTAGCTGCCTCTACTAATAGTTCAGGTGCTCCTCCTTTGTTGCCTCAACTGCCTTTGCTCTGTCTTCCTTGCTTCTTTGCTGCCTCTGCTGATAGTTTAGGTGCTGCTCCTTTGTGCTCCTTTACCATCAATGACAATAATTCCAACAGTTTCCCCCTTTGACATTGATGGTCATACTCTAATACTTCCTTCAGGACTTCCTCCCCCTTTCATTTTGAGAAGTATCTTGTCTTTCTTCCTCTACCTGCTTTACAGAAGAGCCTTTCTTATTTTTCTTGCTTATCCTCCCCCTTTGACATCAATGGCAAAGGGTTGCACTTTTCCCAGTGTGGTTTCTATCTTTTCATAATACTCTGATCTTGAGGAGCTGTTCCATGCACTACTCCATTGCTCTGGCTCTTTTTTGACAATTTTATTGACTGCTCTCCCCCTAGAATGATGCTTTCTTGACTAATACAGACTATCAGTTGACTTATGTTCTGATCCCATTCTTTGTATATATATATATATGAATTTATAATCATATCAGAGAGTAACATCCGCAGACACTACCCCTAGTTTGTCTCTTAGATATTTGAATGGTTCTTTAGCAATAGGTCTTGTGAATATGTCTGCTATTTGTTCCTTAGTTGGTACATATTCCAACTTCACTAATTTCTGTGCTACTTGTTCTCTGAGGAAGTGGTACTTTATTGGGATGTGCTTTGTTTTTTAATGAAGTACAGGATTTTTTGATATACTTATTGCACTTGTATTGTCACATTTGATAGAAATGGGTTTATCAATGCTTACCTTCATGTCTTGGAGAGTTTGTTTCATCCACATTACTTGTGTACAACATGCTGCTGCTGCTATGTATTTTGCTTCTGTTGTAGATAGAGAGATAGAAGTTTGCTTCTTACTTAGCCATGCCACCAGAATTTTTCCCAAATAAAATGCACCTCCACTTGTGCTTTTCTTGTCATCCACATAGCTAGCCCAATCTGCATCTGTGTATGCTTTCAATGTGATTTTTTTTCCTTTTGGATACCATAGGCCATAATGTGAAGTTCCTTGTAGATATCTAAATATTCTCTTGATTGCAAGTAAATTATTTTGTTTTGGTTCTGCTTGATATCTTGCCACAAGTCCTACTGCCAACATAATGTCTGGTCTAGAAGCTGTTAGGTATAGCAGACTTCCTATCATGGATCTGTAAAGTTTTTGATCTACATCTGTTGATCCATCATTAGCACATAGTTTGCATCCAGTGATCATGGGAGTTGACACAGGTTTGCAGTCTTCCATTTGAAACCTTTTCAACATTTCTCTTAAGTATTTTTCTTGCGAAACGAATATTCCTGTGTTCTTTTGTTGAATTTGAAGTCCTAAATAGAAGGTGAGCTCTCCAATAATTGACATATCAAACTCTGATTTCATTTCTTCAGCAAATCCTTTTGCTAACTCATCTTTGTTGCTTCCAAACATGATGTCATCTACATACACTACTACAATTAAGAGTTAATTTCCATTAGCCTTTATGTACAAATTGTTGTCTACTCCTCCTTTCTTGAACCCTTCTTTTTGCAAGTATTTGTCCAGCCTTGAATACCATGCACAAGGAGCTTGTTTCAAACCATATAAGGCTTTCTTTAATCTGCACACATAGTCATGTTTATCTGTTAATGAGAATCCTTCAGGTTGTTCCATGTAGACCTCTTCTTCTAGATCTCCATTCAGGAAGGCAGACTTCACATCCATTTGATATACCTTGAAATCATGATAGCATGGAAAGGCCAAAAACATTATGATTGCTTCCATTCTGACTACAGCAGAAAAGGTTTCATCATAATCAAGACCTTCGATTTGAGAGTATCCCTTGCATACAAGTCTGGCTTTATTTCTGATTACCTGACCTTGTTCATTCATCTTATTCTTGAATATCCATTTTGTGCCAATGAAATTTTTCCCAGTGGGTCTTGGAATTAACTCCCAGGTATTGTACTTCTCAATTTGGTCTAGTTCTTCATTCATAGCATTTACCTAGTTTTTGTCTTTGCTGGCTTCCTCAAACTTCTTAGGCTCTATTTGAGATAGCATGGCTAGGTATACTTCTTCTGTCTGTTCAGAAAGTTGTCTTCTTTTCTGGACTACCACACTCTTGTCCCCAATGATTTTATCTTCTAGATGGTTCTTTTGAGTGTGTCTTGAGGGACCTTTTGATTTTAATTCAGTATCTTATGTTGTCTTGCTATGTTCATCATTATCTTGGTTCTCAGCTTCATGATCATCTGGAGGATTGGCGCAGCTTGTGCTTCTTGTTCTATTTGGTACATCTTCGTCAAATCTTACATCAATTCTTTCCACAATTTTGTGTAGACTTTTGTTGTAGCACCTGTAACCCTTACTCTTGGATGCATATCCTAAAAATATTCCTTCATCAGCTCTTGCATCAAACTTCCCCAGTTTTTCATCATTATTTTTTATGAAACACTTGCTTCCAAAGACTCTAAAGTGCTTGATTGATGCTGGTTTACCATGCCATAATTCATCGGGAGTCTTATCACAATTTGGTCTTAGATGAGCTTTTTTGAGAATGTGAACAGTTGTGTGTACTGCTTCTGCCTAGTAGGTTTGGGGCATGTTACTTTCTTGCATCATAGCTCTGGAAATCTATTGTACTGACCTGTTTTTCCTCTCTGCCACTCCATTCTGTTGAGGTGTACCTGCAATTGTGAACTATTGTTTTATCCCATTCTCATTGCATAGGTCTGCAAAATCATAGTCTGTGAATTCACCTCCTCTGTCTGATCTGATGCACTTTAGCTTGCATCATGTTTGATTTTCAACCAATGCCTTGAATATCTTGAATTTCTCAAGTGCTTCAAATTTATATTTGAGAAATGCCACCCACGTCAATCTGGTAAAATCATCTATTATCAGCATGAAATAAGATTCTCCGCTTGGTGCTTTAGTTCTTGAAGGTCCACACAGGTCCATGTGTACAAGCTGAAGAGGCCGACTTTTAGATAGTATCTCTTTGGTCTTGAAAGATGTGCAGGTCTTCTTGCCCAGTTGGCAAGATTTACATATGGTATTTGAAGGCTTCTTTATTGTTGGCATATCTCTGACTACATTCTTCTTGCTCAGATTGATGATGTGGTCAAAGTTTAGGTGTCCCAATATTCTATGCCATAACCAAGATTCATCAATTTTGCTTATGTGGCATGCTTCATTCTCTTCTTTCACTATATAGACATTACTTTCTTTTCGAACACCTTTGATCAAGGTCTTTCCTGTGGTGCTCGATCTTACTTCACAGTCTTGGGCTCTAAAAAGGACCTCACAGCCTTTATCACACATTTGACTAACGCTTAGCAGATTGGCTTTCAGCCCATCCACAAATAGTACATCTTGAGCCTTTCCTCTTCCATTATTCAGACTAACTGATCCTTTTCCTTTGATTTTCCTACTTTATCATTACCGAATGTTACATTCCCAGATTTCTATTCATCAAAGGTTACAAACTTGCTTCGATCTCCAGTCATATGCTTTGAACATCTACTGTCCAAATACCATTGGCTTTTCTGATCTTGGGCTATTAGAGCCAGGTCACACTTATTCAACTTCTTTTTCCACTGCATGCATCCTTCTGTTTGGTACCTTTTCTGAGAAGATGGACCACATTCTCTGAGAGGAAATTTGTGACACTTGTGCCCGATTTGATGGCAATCAAAGCATTTTATTATGTTTCTAAATGGATTATGTACACGAGTGAATTCTCCATTGTTCATCAATCTCTTGAGTTTTCATACATTATTTTTTGTCCTTTCTCTCTGCACTCCATGGCTTTATGGCCATACCCCTTACAATAAAAACAATATCCATGGAAATGATCAGTCTACCTGGTGAGGGGTTTTTCTCTCCATTTGTTTTCTTGAGCTAGTCTTTTCATTTTCTGCATCCTTTGCTGGTTGGAATCGATTCTCTTTGTTTGACAGTATGCAGCAATATGTCCCATTTTGTGGCAGGCAAAACAAGTGACATTTCTCATAGGAGGAAAGAATCTCCTTTGATGACTTCCGAATTTTCCATATTCAAGAGTGTAAGAGATTTTTCCGGCTGAATGTTTATTGATTTTGTTCTTTGTTATTTGAGATTCCTTCTTGTTTCTTTTTACTTCATTGCAGGTCATGTTCTTGCTGGCTTCTACTTCTGTAGGAATATTTTGAGTTGCTTCATTATCCTGTAGATATTTTACAAAATTGATGTTCTGGTTATCTTTTACCTTGGATTTGCTGGTTTCTCCTCCGTAACCTATCCCAGTTTTTATAAGAGGAGATCTTTGAGCATTTAGTATTTTATTCAACTGTTCAAAGCTTGTCATTTGAGGTGTGTTTATTGACAATTTCCTTTGGGTGTTTTCTAATTTCTTTCTCAAGCATACTACTTCTTCTTCCAATTTCTCTTGCTTCTGAATTTTATCCTCAATTTGCTTTAGTAGAGTGTCTTCCACCTTCTTAGCTTCTTCAAGTTTTACTTTCAACTGACTGAGGTCTTCTGAAGTTGGTTCTTCTTTTACATATTTGAGGAGAATTTCTTTCTGTTTTCTGCACTTCAGTTTAAGTCTGTCAATTTCCTCCAGGGCACTTCTCAGTTCCCCCTCAAGATCAACCTCACATTCTTCCTCATCTTCTAGAAGGAATCCTTCAGACTCTTCCTTGGCCATCAACACAAATTTAGAAGTTCCTTCTTCATTTGAGGATTCATCTGAGTTTTCAGATGCACTGCTATCTTGCTGAGCATAAAGTGATTTTCTATTGAATCTCTTCCCTTTTTTCTAGTTATTTGTTTTGGTTTTCTCTGTCTCTTGAGTCTAATTCTTGTAAGGACACTTTGATGCATAGTTCCCAACTCTTCCATAGTTAAAGCATTTAAATGGAAGCTTACCTTTATACTTACCTAAGCCTCTATCCAATATTCTGAAAAATTTGCCCTCTTCTTCATCAGAGCAGGAGCATGTATCTTCCTTTTCTTCTTTTCTCTTCTCAGACTTAAAGGCTGCCTCCCTCACATTTGACTTCCTCTATGGAAGTCTCATCTCATAGGCTGTTAAGTTTCCAAGTAATTGGTTCCTGGTCAAAGTTTCCCAATCAGTTGTTTCTTCTATGGCAGAAACCTTGGGATTAAAACTGGATGGTAAAGATCTCAATATCTTTTGAACAATTACACATTCTCTAATGGTTTCTCCTAGAGCTTTCATATTATTCACAATTTCTACAACCTTTAAGAAGAAGCTAGCAAAATCTTCTTCTTCATTCATTTTTATATTTTTAAATTGGGCTCGATAGACTTGTAGTTTGGTCATCTTCACCTTTTTATCTCCCTCATGGATACTTTATAATGTATCCCATATTTCTTTGGCAGTCTTGTTGTGCATTACTTTGATAAATTCTGCCTCACACAAACCACTTAAGAGAGCATTCATGGCTTTGGCATTAGATATAAAATCTTGTTTGGCTTCTTTCTTTGTGTCAGAATCCTTTGGGGCATATCCCAAATCCACAGCAGCCCAAACTTCTATTCCTAGAGACATTATGTACGTCCTAATTCTTATTTTCCAAAAGGAATAATTTGTACCAGTAAACAAAGGGGCTTTATTTGTTGAGCATCCTTCTAGACTATCCATCTTCGGAAACTAGGATCCCCTTCCAGTTGTTAAACTGATACAGAAGGAACCCACTCTGATACCAATTTTTGAACCCTTGGTTAAACTGAGAGGGGGGGTGAATCAGAATCAGTTTAATGCAGTCATGGTCTTGTAAAACTTTATTTTACACTTATTTACATCTTCATTTCGTGATCAACTTAATACACAATGGAACAACAATATTAATAATTGAGCAGCAGGTATTAAGCAGATTAAATACAGAATATCAACACATAATCATCATGCACATAGACAACAAATATAAGTGGAAACCCCATAAGGGAGAAAACCACATCTTATTATTTTTGTGATGCAAAGGCAAGTTCCAACTCCCTCTCACCACTGATTTTCTGTAGGCTCCAACCTACAAGAGGCTACTACCTCAATTCTGCAAGCTACAACTTGCAAGGAAGCTCCAACTCCCATCTATTTTCTACAGGCTACAACCTACAGGAGGCTCCTACCTCAGTCAGCTACAACTGGACATCTATCACGCTACACCTTGATATGGAAGCACCAACTTCCTCACTATACAATAAAATCATATGCTGATTTACCTGGATATCAGCTTTGTTTTTCTCCCTCTTCACTGTTGTCCTTCCAGCCTTCATATCTGCTTTAAATCATCTCTGGATCTTTACAACTTCTCTATCTACTCCTTCTTCTTCTTCCACACTCTAACCCCTTTATGCATATTACAATAACATCATTTATAGAGTTCACCTCATAGCTGTTTGCATTCCATATGGGAATATGAAATGAACAGGTATGACTCTTTGCCTTACACCTTCTTATTTTCTCGCTCAGCACATTCAGGATGTTACAAAAATATATACAATCATTACAGTATCAAATTGGAGTTTTTCTTTGCCTACGGAGACTTGCCTTTGCATCACATACAATAAAAATAATAAATTCATTTACATTTACAGATACAACAAATATATTTCACCCAACCCTTTCATCTCTTTGCTCGTTGTGCATTTATCTTTTCTGCTGTTGTCAGAGTCGTTTCGGTTCCTGCTATTACATTCAACACAGTTCTGCATAACTGTTGTGTTTCCAATAGTGCCACCATATCCTCCTTTTTCCCGACTCTGCCTCTTTTTCTCATGCCCACATCATTCAACCTTCACTACTCTTCCAAACACTCAATTCTGCCCTTTTTCTCTGTGTCGAGTCCTTACCCAAGCCTTTCTACCCACGTTCAACCTTTTCTTCATAAACTGTCGTTGCCACATCAACCACTGTTCTACACGAGCGTCGAGTCTTATTACTTACCTGAATCTTTTCTTGCATTCAAGCTTTCCTTTTTTGTTTTACGTTATAATCCTCCTTTGCTCTCCGATACAATTTAACAAAGGGAAATCCCATACTCCCAGACTTGAAATCCTTTAGGCTTCAACGTTGACCTGCATCGCGTCTGCTTCATTATCGCACTTCGCACTTCGGCGTTCCACCATGATTCTTGAGTGTTTATCCTCTTGCGCTTGCGAATTGCGATATCCAATTGGGTCCCATAGCCAGACTTCAATTCCTTTAGATTTTAGCTTTGAACTGTATTGGGTTCGCTTTCTATCGCATTTCGGTATTACAATCGTTCTTTGCTATATGGCTCCTTTGCTCTCCGATGCAATTTACAAAGGGAAAATCCATACTTATGGACTTTAAATCTCTTAAATAATAGCTCTCAGTTGCATTGCATCTGACCCATTTATCTCACTTCGGCAAGTCGGCCTTTCAACATGATATCTCTTCTGAGCTTTGTGATCTGCGATATGCGATGAGCTTCGCATCGCCAATTCGCATTGCCACTTCGCACTTCCTATGACAACTGTGTTTGTGAGATTTTTCTCCTGCCCTAATTACAATATACGATCGCATTGCATCGCATTGAATCTTCGCATCGCATCACCACTTCGCAGTATGTGATGAAATTCGCATCGCCGATGTGCGATATTGCGTTGTGCGGCCACGTGTCCCTTCACATCGCCTCATCGCATCACAACTTTGCATCCATCCAGCGGCTATCGCATTTACTTGCAATGTCCGATATGCGATTGGGTCCCACTTGATTCCAAAATAATCCATGTCTTCTATCTCCTTTAATCTCATCCGTTGATCGCGCCGGTCCACAACTGTACTTTTGGGCTTTAGGAAAGCGGGTCCCAGTTCACGACACTGCGGAGGCACTCCTCGGTATGGAATGATCATCAGGATTGTGCTACTACATTGAATGACAACCATTGATCTGCAGTCAATGCCCGATGGGCGGGTCAACTGCGGAGGCACCCCCTTGGATTAACCATCCGGTTGTTTGTGCCCCCGCGGTACCTTTTACACCATCAATCTAATCGCTCATATATCCGACGAATATCGCATAACAAAGATACATGACCTTTAATTTTTCAATCTCATGCAAAATAGCCGGTTTTGTGTTACTACGTGTCAACTCCTTAATTTTATCGCGTTCATTTCAACTTTTACCACTTACCACTCTAAAGCTACGCAAAAACCCATTTGCTGGATTTTGAAACCGTCTCCATTGTTCCTTCTATGTTATTGATTCATGGTTCCTCCACACTACTCCTCTTGAGGTTGTTATGTATTCTTCAATGTGATTCTCTCCTGAGCTTTATATTGTCACCGCTCTACAACATCGGTTGCTCCACGCTGCTCCTCCCTGAGCTTTATTCAGTTTCTAAGCGCGCTGATCTCTCCTGAGCTTGTTCTTCTATTCGATATTCACTCCGACTTGGGATTCTTTCCCTTGTTACATGCCTTAAACGCGTCGATCTCTCCTGAGCTTGTTTTTCTGCCTTTGCTTCTTTTCTTCCTTAACTTCTTCTCTGTTGCCTTTGTTGCCTTTGGTGCCTTCTTAGCTGCATTCGCTGCCTCTGCTATATTTGCTGCCTCTCTACATTCATTGTTTCTCTGTATTTGTTGCTTCGTTGTTACCTTTGGTGCCTCAAATTACTCTGCTCTTTGTCTACCTTGCTTCTTAGCTGCCTCTGCTGATAGTTCAAGTGCTGCTCCTTTGTCTACCTTGCTTCTTAGCTACCTCTGTTGATAGTTCAGGTGCTACTCCTTTGCTGCCTTAGCTGCCTCTGCTCTTTGTTTGCCTTGCTTCTTTGTTGCCTCTGCTGATAGTTCAAGTGCTACTACTTTGCGCTCCTTTGCCATCAATGACAATATTTCCAACATTATTAGTTGTGAATTAATTAACTAATTAATTCACTAAACTATCACTAGTGTATCTCTCAGTTAGACTAGATACAACTAGCTCAACTGAGTTTAACTCACTTAACTGAGTTAAACTAAATAACAATTCCATAAACTACTCTTCCAACTCTGTCATAACTTTGCCACTTCAGTTCTAACTGAGTCCTCCATGCATGAGCCACCAATAACCCTAGGAATTGTGTAATTCCTTCAGCCCACTTATTTTCCAAATCTGTTCACTGAAATAAAGTGCTCCAAGAGAATAAGTTGATGTTTATTGTCTGATTATTATTAAGAGCTAATAATAATCAACATGCATCTATTTTTAGATTGAAAATCTATAAATAGACTTCGCCTAATATTCTAAAAATAGAATTTCATATATTTTCCACATTTGACCAACCATCTACAAATAGCATCCTGCAACTTATAGAATATGCTCACCATGTCTAAAAATAGACATACACCTAAAAATAGCCTGTGGGCCCCACATAGTGAAGGTGCTTACTTTTCACTAAGCTCATCATCTTGTTGAATCTCAACACGATGAGTTTCCATATGAAGATCAAGTTAAATAAATTTCCATAAGAATATCTTAGACAAAGTTCTTTACTGTTGAAGGTAAATGAAAGAGAACAAACCAACTGAAAACATATAAATGCATACCTCGTACATTTCAACATTTTGATATCATTAATTTTCTTCTTCATCCAACTCATCATTAGTATCACCGTGTTCAGAATTCATGTTCAAAGGATTGGCCATGTCAACATCATAATCATCATCATCTGGAACATCCTCTCCCACATTTTTTTTTTACCTCTTCAAGTTCCTCGTCTGACGTATTGTCCAGAACATTTTTTGGATTAACATATCCTTGAACTTCTTCAATGTATTCATCTGACACATGAACCCCTTTCTCATTTACATCATCTTCTTCTTCAATATCATCTTCTTTTGCTACATTATACTTTACCGACCTTCCTTTTGGATCATATCTAACAGCATAGGACCAACCTTCTTTAATGGAACCTCTAAGTAAAATATTGGTTCGCATTGGCTTGGAAGAACATAGCGCTCTAAGCTTGGCTCAAAATTCTTGTATTAACCATGGTAAATCTGTTAGCATATTGAATAATAGTTCTATAGGGATCATGTTCATTGATTCGTAGAATGTACCATTTGACATCGAACACAACTCATTTGAAGGATTTAAAGTCACATTGAAGTATATCATCTAGATACTCATAATAGTGATTTGCAGATACTTCTAGATGTCTGTCACCTCTAGATGCAACGTTCTCTACCTGAAATACTGCAGTTATCCCACTATCTGAAGTTTTCCTCTTTTCATCCAATCTTTTTATGCGAAATTTGCGACCATTGCGCCACATTGACTTGCGATGTTTCAACTCCAATATGCAAAACACATTAAAAATACATTTTCATCATTTGATAAACATATTTATACTTGGAAATTTTGAAAATTAATAAAAAATCACGCCATATTCATCAATATAATTGTAAAAAAAAAATAAGTAGTAGAGGTGAATTATATGCTTGCTTGGTAATGTACTAAACCATGTGCTAAATCAATTTCCCTCTTTGTAATATTGGTATCTCCACTACATTAAACTTCTTTGACCAATGGAGACACACCATACCATGATAACCTACTATTATTAGCTTGTTTGCATCATTCAATCCATATCTTCATCCAATCAACATTGTTTACAATGCATAAATGTATTACATCCCACTCTCGACCAGTTGTATTAAAATAAAACAACTCACATGTGTATATATAATTAGTTAACACATATATATTAGCTACAAATGGTGATCGACATACTAACATTGAAAACAAAGCAAATAAATAATTTCTTTATCATGATGTACTAAATGTCACAAAATATATTACATACCTCAAGAGTTGTGTCACACATGTTTTTGACAAACCATTCACTACCTTTAAGTTGACCAGAAACAATACAACAGAGAGAAGAGATGTTTCTGAGCCTTCATAAAGAGGTTGAGTTATCCTCTCAAGTACAGGTATATTATAACCACCAACATACGGGTCGTCATCATCATCCCTTCCTGAAACATTATTAAATGTCTCCTGGATCAATCTATTCGTCCCATCTTCATCCAATGTATTATCAGCGTCATTATCTTCTTCCATATGATCATTAGCTTGATCTGGATCAATATTCGCTTCATGTCCTTGAACAGGCGCTTGTACTACAACGACCTCTTCCTCTTCGAGGAATGCCCTAGGAGCACCATACTAGACAATTACAATCAATAAAATAATATTAGTCAGTTATCGCAAATATTTAAACGATATAAATGCTTACAAATATAATATAGGAAAACAAATACAACAAAGAGCTAGACAAAGCCAACTTAGCTAGTTAACTAATCATTTGCATATGGCTTAACTTAAAACTTACACGTTCATAATAATAAAAGTAAAAATACCCTTAATGGGAATGATTCCATCGAGTATATTAACAAATCAATCTAACTACATAGATTTAATGAGTTTAATAATATGAACATGTAATAGTGAAAATTAATAGAAACTAGTATAGACGCATCTAACTTCGGTTCTACGAAGCGTCAAGAGGGATCAAATCCCTTGAGATGCAAACCCATTTTTTGAGTAAAAATGTGAGGAGAGGTTTGCACCTCAAAGGATTTGATCCCTCTCGAGGCTTCGTAGAACAAGAGTTAGATGGGTCTATACTGGTTTTATTTTATATGGAGGATGTAAGTGGCTCATTCCCATGGTTTTCTTTTAAACCATGTGTTATTCCAAGAAGGAAATTCATTTTTTCAAATGGATTATTAAAGGGAATTGGCACATATTTTAATGGGTGGATATACCATGGGCTAAGGGGTATTGGTTTAAAATGGAGTTGAGGATGTAATTGCACATGGTTTTACTATAAAACAAAGGGTTGTATTTGACCTTGTATTACGTAGCATTAGGAGTATTTGCACATGGTTTTGTGATAACATAGGTATTTTTTTTAATATTTTATTGTAAAAAAGGAGAGCCTATTTCTTATTTCATTTTTTTATTTATTTAACATTTTTTTTATGGCTGAGATAACAATTTTTTATTCTTTCAGTTAATGTTTTGGACATACAGTTTCCTACACAAATATATGACGCTTGCATTTTTATTTTTTTATTTTTATTTCTTTAATTTTTTTATGTTCGACATAACAATTTTTTTTATTTTTTGGGACAGACAGACACTTTCTACTCCGACTGTAGGTGCACCTCTCGACACAATAAAAGTGTGAAATAAGTCAGGTAAAGAAATAACGACATTTCTAATTTAGCTAAAGGATAAATAAAGGGTCAGATTTGGCGGAAAGTTAGTGGAAAGATCTAGATCCTGTGGAGGAACATCTTTCAAATTCTGTATCTGGTGTTTTTGAAACTAGATTATCAGTAGGATCTATTAAGATTTTAATAAGTTCATTGTAAGTAATCTATCAGTTCTTCCTACAAAATTGAGGTCTGCAATTTGTCAATTTTCTATTGAGTCAGTCTTTCCTTTTCCAGACTTCATTGAATGGTCAGTAGAGAATTATTTGAGTTCTCATAGGGTTATAATGGATTCTCAGGGTTCTAAAGTATTGTGTCAATTCAATTCCAAAACTGCCAGAAAGGCTTTATCAATCCCAGGTTCACATGATGATTTAGATGAGCAATTTTCTGAGTTGTCGAGTCTGAGTTCAGTTGCAGAGTTAGGTCAAGACAAATTGCATTTGTTTTTATAAAAAATGGTGAAACCAAAAGTAAATATTGAAGGAATGTATTTTCCTTATCAAATCTATATCTTTTAACATCCCATTCAATTTTTATTGTCTTTATAATGTCAGGTCTTAGGTCTGGATGATGATAGTTTGGAATCTGAGGTCATGATAAAATGTCTTGTACAGGTGAGTTAGTCCAATAATTCCAAAAGCCTTAACTTTGATGAGTTTTTTGCTGAGAAAATTCATTCTCAATTAGAAAACTTCCACTTGGAACATAATTTAAGATATCAAACACTGTTACTTAAGATGATTATGCATGAGAATCAAATTGCACTGCAAGAGATAAAATCAGAGGTTTTCATCTGGGATCTTAGTTTCTAATTGGAAGTAGTTGGTTTTTCCTTCTTCAAATTTGTCAATGAAATTATGGCTGCAATGTATAAAATATTTTATGATTCAACTCTGCCTAGTATTTCTGAGGAAATGTTGAGTAAGATGCAAATGACAAATGATCATGTTGCAGATTGGTTTTTGTACAAAGATTTTACAATTATCGGGGCTTATGGATTCACAAATGCACCTGTCATGTTTCCTTCTTTTCTGGTTCAAAGATTGTTTGCTTTGGATTTTTTGAGGCAAAGGTTATTCGTTGAGCAAGAGAATTTTATCAAGCACAGAAAGGGAGCCAGTATAAATTCAAATAGAAAGTTGAACCTTTTGTAGTTTCTGATTTTTCTGGTCTTCCAATCACAGAGGAAATTGTTAAAGGAATGAATTTTAGGGAAGCTTGGGAAGTCATGTATGATCTTAGGGGAATTATTAATCAGAGAAAGAATCAGAATAGAAGTGGTTCTTTTGAGAATGAAGAAATAGCAGATTTAATTCAATGGACTAATTATGATATAATAAATGAAGACATATGTTTGGAAGCACAGGTGCAGACTGTTTCTTCTGTACAAATGCATTTTAATCCTCTGACTGCAGATGTTAAGACTCCCATGATAAAATCAATATAAAAGGTTACATAAAGAAATATTAGAGACAGAGGTTATAGTTGAAAAATATCTTAAGAAGAAAAAGGTTATTCCTAAAGGATGTGACATTGTGATGATTGATGATGAAGATCAATCAAGTTACCAAGCAAAGGGTACTATTGTAGAAGAAGAAAAAGGAGCTACTTCTCCTTTAGAGAAGACTATGTCTCAAGATAAATTTGAAGCCCAAAAAGGAGGTGAAGAGTTGCAAGTGCAAACAGCCATATTTTCTCAAGAGTCACATTCTCAATTTCAATCCTATAAAGATGTTGTTAGAGATTGTGCTGAAAATAAAAATATGTCCATTCAAGAAAGTATGAGAATGTCTCAGGTTAGGAAGGTTGATATTAAGGATATTTCATTATTTTCTGTCAAGGAAGCTGCTAGTAATGCCCTGAAGATTGTTGTGGTAGATGAGAATAAAATGTCTGAGGTAAATATCAAAATGGATAAAATTAATGTTCCAGATAAGATTCATTTCCATAAGCAAGTCTTAGATGTTCTATATTACGATCTACTAAGTTCATTTTTTAATAATAATAAATTGGAGAATAAGGTTTTTAGATTAGAAGAGAAAATTAAGAAAGAGAAAGCCATGTCAAAAGGATGGAAGAATAAAATCAAGAAATTAGAAGCAGATTTGATAGCCACTGAAGGGAAGTCTAGTGAAAAGAAAGCATCAAGGAAATTTTTGGAGGATAAAGAAAATATTATTCAGGCTTTGAAGAATAAATTGAAGATTGTAGAGACTGATCATCCTTAGACTCCGGAATTGATGGATTTTCAGAAAGAAAGAGATTATTTAAAGAAGGAAACATTAAACTTGAAGGTTGAAGTTTTACAATTGAAAACATCTAAAGAGAAGTAGATCAATCTGAAGCCAACTCTTCTTTGATTGCAGATTTAAAGAAGCTTTTAGTGTAGGATGAGAAGATTAAAAAGTTGCAGACTAATTTAGATAAAGTTAATCAGGAGATTCAAGAGAAAGGTAAAGCTTTAGAGCAAAGTATAAGTGAGAAATATTTTCTACAATAGCAGTTTAAATTAACAAAGAAGAGTTTGATAGAAGCAAAATATTTGATCTGGGATCGTATCATTTCATAAATTAAAAAGCTTAAAAGATTATTTGTAGAAGTGTAGGATGAAAGAGAATTGGCTTCTACTGTTTCAACCAATATTTTTAATTTTCAACAGATGTTGGGAGATAAACCATCAAAGGCTCAAAATGCTATCAATTATTTAAATTCAAGAACAAAAGCCCAATTGACTTTTGCAAGGATAGATGACAGAGCAGAAATGATATCCCAAGCAAGAAAGTATATCATCAAAAATCATATGATGAAGGATCTTTCATTGAAAACATATTTCATGAATGCAGTAATATCATATTTTAAAATAATATTCAGAGAGATGTTTCTACTAGGTTTTCCAATGTTTTGGAATTCAAAGGGTTTGTTGATTCCAGAAAGTGAATATCATATGATGTTGCTAGCCAAAAGAAATGAAACATCAACCATAAATCAAATTAGTACAAATATGAAGGGAGAGGAAATAATTAAAATCCTGAAAGAAGATATGTTCCTGCTTTATGAAGTTATAAAGGTGATTGTTGGTTTACCACACATTACATATTCTTTCTATTACATGCAATTAACAGAGAAATGTTGGCAGTATATTTTCTTTCGTCATCTATCTGGAAAAAAAATTCCATATTTGTAGATAAGTGGAATGTTTCAGATTTGTCTCTTGCAACAAGTTCTCGAGGGTGAAGTTTTTGGCACGTGAGCATAGAATAACTACCTATCAGGGATTTCAGACTTAATCATGGGAAATAGATTAGTCGAAGATTTGGAGGTGACCTTGCACGTGTCACAGGAGAATAAAAGCAGGCACACATGTCGCACATGATGTGGGAGAGGGAGGTTATCATTACAATTATTTTAATTTATGATTGCATATAAAATTGGTGGTTTAGAGTCTATAGTTTTGGCTGAGATATTTCTTTTGATTCATTCTATTTACGGAGTAAAGATTAAATTCACAAGTAATTTTCCAAAAAGGGAAAGAGTTTGCATGGATTTAAAAGCAGAAAATAAAGCAAAGCTTAAGGGTAAGAGGAAAAATATTGAAGGAAAATAGTTACAGCTAGTGAAATATACAGATTTATTTCAAGCTAAGAAATATATGGAAGAGATAGAATCTGTTTTTGAAGAAACATCCAGCAGTAATGAAGATTTTGATGTGCCTGAAATAAGGTGGAGCATCGAGCAGAAAGAGAAAAGGTCTAACAGTGCAGAAGAAGATAATCAAATCATAAGGGATTTGATTGTAAATTGAGATAATATTTTACCAAAAAATGAGGATAAAGAAGAAAGTGATTGGGCAAAGTAGTTTACTCGGGATATTTTCAAGGAGCGAGGCCAGGAAGCAATAGATTCAAAGGATGTTAGTTTTATTCGGAACCAGAATTTCTTCAGGGACATCTAATCCCAGTAATTCCCAGAAGTAATTCGTTGGATATGCTATTTCCAAGAGCATAGATCCAAGATTATAGCAAAAGTTTTTTTTATTTATCTTTTTCTATAATTTCTAAAAATGACTTGAGGATTCTAAGCTTGTATATATACAGTATTTTATGATGTAATATGGGTTCGTGTTTTGAGTAATTTTGGAGGCAAAACTGTTGTAATGATTCTGTAAATTTGAGCTATAAATGAAAAATCAGTGGAGAAGTACAGATGCATTCTATGCCAGAGTTTTCGAGAGTATGGTGTGTTGAAGAATGTATCAATCTCTTATGCGTATGTGATTCTTCTTGGTTTATTTCATCTCTTTGTTATCTTCGTGTTTGATTGAAAAATACATATGCATAATTCATCCTTGTTAGATGCTTTGTAATATATCAATTAAACATTTCACAAATATTCATCTAAAGTCATATTAAAGAATTCATTCATGGTTAAATGCTTTTTATATGATGGACTGTTTCTTTCTTATTCCTCTATTCTCTTGTTTTTTTAATTCTATGTTTGCATTTGAATATTCATTTTTAATTTCCTAAGGAAATTGTCCCTTTGTAACCAATTCAAGAGAAAAAGGATGAAGGAAAATATGGAAAAAGGTCAAAAGGAGGACAATTTCAAAACCTAGCACTAGAAAAAGGAACAAATGTGAAACTGATCAATGTTGGAATGAGGACTTTTGGAGACTCCTAGCACTGGAAAATGGTACAATTGCAAAATCAATGTTACTAGAAAATAGCCTAATTGCAAATCCTACTGCTAGAAAGAAGTCTAATTGACAAACTCAATGCTAGAATAAAGTGAAATTAGGAATCCAGCTAGCACTACAAAAGGGAACATTTGGAATTCCTAGCATTGGAAAAGGAAACAAGGAGGAATCTTAGCACTATAAAACAAGGTAGATGAGAAACAATATAGCACTATAAAGTTTAAAAAGTGAAAAATATAGTGTTATGAAAAGGAAAATTTAAAAATCTAGTGCTAGGAATGAAGGAAATTGGAAAACCTAGTGCTACGAGGGAGGGAAAAATGAAATAGGCTAGCAGTAGAAACTTGAACAAATGAGAAACATAGCGCACCAATGAGGAGAGGAGGTTAGTTTTGGAGAGAGAGAGAGATCGTCGATGAATGCCAAAACTACCTTGCATAATATTAATCGCAAACTACCATAAATATTAATTCCAAACTACCTAGCATAAATATTCATGAAAAAACATAAATATTAATTGCATATTAACTACCTACAACTCATCATGATATTTTTTCTCAATGCATAAAACACAAAATGAATATTTTGGAAGATGTCACTTGTGAAATTGACTATATATTTGAACTAAGTAAAGACCAAGTCTCTTATGGCATGTATAAGAAATATAAACAACAATTCTCTTATGGTCTAATGGATGATAATGAATAAGTACTTACTAATGGATGATATTCTTCTTCGCCTTCAGCGTGTCCATAAGTTCTACAATGATTTTAAGTTGTTGTTATTAAAAGTCTCCTTAATTGCAAGCCCTTGCACTTTTTACAAGGGCAATAACATTTTTTATCCTCTGAAGCCCCCGATGTCGATCCCACGTCTCCTTGGCCCAGTCCTTGAGGAATGTTATCTAACATTTTTCCTCACTAAATAGCTTTTAGTGATGATTATCAATCAACATTAACCTCAAAATATGCCTATAACATTTCAAAAGCATAGGATGTATAACAAGAATGTGGAACTTGTAAATATGTATTGGGCCCTACATATATATAAATCAATTTCCCGTCGAATATTCGACGCTAGTCTATCGGATAAACATTGCATAATGGTAAAATTCCATTAATGTCGAAATTTGGCCAGTAAAATGCCATTAATGCCGACATTTGGCCATTTTCCGGTGACAAGACAATGATTGTCGAATATGCGACTCTATGTAATTAACGTCGCATAGTCGATGATCATCAAGCTTTAAAAAAAAAAAAAAAAAATACATTAAACGTCCGATGGCGGTTCAGTTTTTCTCTGTTTTTCAGATTCCGTCGTCGGATTTTAACCCGAATGTGGTAGTGTAATGTAAACAAATGACAATATTATCTTCTAAATGATCCACAATAGTTATTTTTCATTGTCAACATTTCAAACCCCAATCATGGTGTAGAAATTATATACAATATGCATGTATATATCCGGACTCTCCTGATCTAACAATATTTATCTTCTTGCTAAATACAGAATCCTTCCACTATAATTCTTGCGGAAATTTAATCAACAATTGCAAAACACATGAAGCAATAAAAACACACATAACATGAAATTGTTTAACGAAAGCCTGAAACTGAAAACCCCAACTATATATTATGTAACATGGAGATCATATGACAATCTCATACAAACATACAAAGCTTATCACAAGCTCTCAGTACAGTACAACCGTCATACACTATACAGGCCTAATCTTGCAAATCCATGCACCGATCTTTGTCACCTGCTAGCCTACCTCCACTGCACAATCCAAGCTGATTACAAATACTAATTCGATGTAATCCCACTCTCCTTGACTGCATGATTATCATTGGAAACTCCAATGTATATGTAGATGCAATTCATGCATCACTATAGTCACAATTGATAGTCACACTTGCTCTTTCACCTACCTCTCCACTAGTCTCCACTGAAACTGTCCATGCACTGTAGTTAAATAATGTATTCTTTAGTTGATTAATGAGTTGATAATTAGTGAATTAATTAATCATTAATTCACACCACTCTCACTAGTGTATCAATCAGTTAAACTAGATACAACTAGCTCAACTATGTTTAACTCAGTTAAACTGAACACAACTCCACCAACTACCTCAATAACTCCACCAAAATCTGTCACATGAGTTCTAACTGAAGTATCCATGAAATAGCTCCACTTAACCTTCAGGAATAGATTAATTCCTTCTATCAGCTCCTGTGCCACATCTATGCACTTAACTGAAGTGCTCCAAGAGAATAAGATAATGTTTATAGTCCAAATATTATTAAGAGCTAATAATATTCGACATATCTATTTTTAGACTGGCAATCTAAAAACAGATTCCGCCTAATATGTCTAAAAATAGAAATCCATCTATTTTTCCAACTTGACCAACCATCCACAAATAGCATCCTGCAACTCATAGAATATGATCGACACGTCTAAAAATAGACATATTCTAAAAATAGACTTTGCGACAAAAATCACCTGTGTGGGCCCCACCTAGTTTAGGAGATCACTTTCCAACTAGGATCAGGAATGATGTTTCAGGATGCCTCCTTCATTGTTTCTTGTTGCAATATTCAACACTCCCTACAACAAGAAAGGACTATCTTTGCATGCGACATGCAACTCCATGCATTCGCCCTACAACCTTTACAAGCGCCATGCAACTCCATGCATCTGCAATGCAACTCTTCCAAAACTGAATAGGCTCCAAACAACTCAATCATTCTAATGCATCTGTCAAATTCTTCAACCTCTGTTGGTACCAACTGCACATGTCTTCAGGAACCACTGCGTTGTTGAACTCTGCACCCACGCACTCTGCACTTGCTGTCAACTCTGATCCGCGCTCCAGTATCTGACACTGTCACTTTGATCTGCCTGCATCAATCCAACTGATCATGCTACTGCTGCGCTGTGGGCACATCTTAGCCAGGTTAAATTCATGAGATCCACACCATCTCCATGAATCCTACCCAGAAATCTCCTCTTGGGATTACTCATGCATGTCGCCCCACCTCTCACCTGGTGGTATAGCTGCATGCACTCCCTCTGCCCATCTGGCACGAAATTTCTCTGCATGAGTGGTTTCTTCCACTCCATGATCCTCATCTTATGGCTGCTCCACATCCTTAGGTTCACTCTTACCTGCATGCAAATCCAGCTCCCTCTCAAGCATCAATTGCATGGCTTTCCTGCACTTCCCAACAGTAGGAAGCTCCGTAGAAATCCCATCTACTTCAAGTCTGTAGAGATTATTTGCTCGAATCCCAACCTTCTTGACTTGCCCTTCTTCAGCCACACTAACTCCTACACTCCCAAGCTCATCCCTGCAGTGGAAAAACTTTTTCAAGTATATCGGAATAGTGTCATTCTTCTCCATTTTTATTTTCCTGAGTTTATCCCTGAGCGCCAACTTCCTCTGGTCGCTCTTGCTTTGGAACAAGTCTGTCAATGCTTTCCACATCAAGAATGGATAAGCTTTACCATGAAGGTTGGACACTATGTGATCCTTCACACCTTCAAACAGAATCCTTCGACACCTTGCTACCTTCTTTTGCCATGCGTCAAGTGCGGCAGCATCGCTAGAACCTGGTTTAGCAATATCAGCATCTATGAACTCCTTCAACCCATTGTCATCCAGCACCGCCTCCATCCTATCCTTCCATGCAATATAATTTGATCTGCCCTCAAGGGCATACTCCAATCGCAATCCGTTGAAAGACATCTCAACTTCGACACCAAGAAATCACTGTAGCAATTTCGAATTCCACTAGAACAAAACTCAACCGCTTCAATGCTTTGCAATTGCTCCAATGATCAATATCGCTCTGACACCATGTAGAAATTATATACAATATGCATGTATATATCCAGACTCTCCTGATCTAAGAATATTTATCTTCTTGCTAAATACAGAATCCTTCCACTATAATTCTTGCGGAAATTTAATCAACAATTGCAAAACACATGAAGCAATAAAAACACACATAACACAGTTGTTTAATGGGAAATCCTAAAGCTGAAACCCCCAACTATATATTATGTAACATGGAGATCATATGACAATTTCATACAAACATACAAATCTTATCACAAGCTCTCAGTACAGTACAACCGTCATACACTATACAGGCCTAATCTTGCAAATCCATGCACCGATCTTTGCCACCTGCTAGCCTGCCTCCACTGTGCAATCCAAGCTTATTAAAAATACCAATTCGGATTAATCGCACTCTCCTTGACTGCATGATTATCATTGGCAACTCCAATGTATATGTAGATGCAATTCATGCATCACTATAGTCACAACTGATAGTCACACTTGCTCTTTCACCTACCTCTCCACTGGTCTCCACTGAAACTGTCCATGCACTGTAGTTAACTAATGTATTCTTCAGTTTATTAATGAGTTATTATTTAGTGAATTAATTAACTAATTAATTCACACCACTCTCACTAGTGTATCAATCAGTTAGACTAGATACAACTAGCTCAACTAAGTCTAACTGAGTTAAACTAAATACAACTCCACCAACTACTTCTATAACTCCACCAAACTTTGTCACATGAGTTCTAACTGAAGTATCCATGCAATATCTCCACTTAACCCTCAGGAATAGCGTAATTTCTTCTGCCGGCTCCTGTTCCACATCTGTGCACTTAACTGAAGTGCTCCAAGAGAATAAGATAATGTTTATAGTCCAAATATTATTAAGAGCTAATAATATTCGACATATCTATTTTTAGACTGGCAATCTAAAAATAGATTCCCCAATATGTCTAAAAATAGAAGTCCATCTATTTTTCCAACTTGACCAACCATCCACAAATAGAATCCTGCAACTCATAGAATATGATCGACATGTCTAAAAATAGACTTTGCGACAAAAATTACCTGTGTGGGCCCCACCTAGTTTAGGTGATCACTTTCCAACTAGGATCAGGAATGATGTTTCAGGATGCATCCTTCATTTTTTCTTGTTGCAATCTTCAACACTCCCTCTCAACAAGAAAAGACTGTCTTTGCATGCGACATGCAACTCCATGCATTCGCCCTACAACCTTTACAAGCGCCATGCAACTCCATGCATTTGCTCTGCAACTCTTCTGAAACTGAATAGGCTCCAAACAACTCAATCAGTCTAATGCATCTATCAAATTATTCGACCTCTGCTGGTACCAACTGCACATGTCTTCAAGAACCACTGCGCTGTTGAACTCTGCACCCATGCACTCTGCACTTGCTATCAACTCTAATCTGCGCTCCAGTATCCGACACTGTCACTTTGATCTGCCTGCATCAATCCAACTAATCATGCTACTCCTGCGTTGTGGGCACCTCATAGCTAGGTTCAATTCATGAGATCCACACCATCTCCATGAATCCTGCCCAGAAATCTCCTCTTGGGATTACTCATGCATGTCGCCCCACCTCTCACCTGGTGGTATAGCTACATGCACTCCCTTTTCCCATCTAGCACGAAATTTCTCTAAATGAGTGGTTTCTTCCACTCCATGATCCTCATCTTGTGGCTGCTCCACATCCTTAGGTTCACTCTTACCCGCATGCAAATCCAACTCCCTCCCAAGCATCAATTGCATGGCTTTCCTGCACTTCCCAACAGTAGGAAGCTATGTAGAAATCCCGTCTACTTCAACTCTGTAGAGATTCTTTGCTCGAATCCCAACCTTCTTGACTTGTCCTTCTTCATCCACACTAACTCCTACACTCCCAAGCTCATCCCTGCAGTTGACAAACTTTTTCAAGTATACAGGAATAGTGTCATTCTTCTCCATTTTTATTTTCCTGAGTTTATCCTTGAGCGCCAACTTCTTCTGGTCGCTCTTGCTTTGGAACAAGTCTGTCAATGCTTTCCACATCAAGAATGGAGAAGCTTTACCATGAAGGCTGGACACTATGTGATCCTTCACACCTTCCAACAGAATCCTTCGACACCTTGCTACCTTCTTTTGCCATGCGTCAAGTGCAGCAGCATCGCTAGAACCCGGTTTAGGAATATCAGCATCTATGAACTCCTTCAACCCATTGTCATCCAGCACCGCCTCCATCCTGTCCTTCCATGCAATATAATTTGAGTTTCCCTCAAGGGCATACTCCAACCGCAATTCGTTGAAATACATCTCAACTTCGACACCAAGAAATCACTGTAGCAATTTCGAATTCCACCAGCACAAAACTCAACCGCTTTAATGCTTTGCAATTTATCCAATGATCAATATTGCTCCAATATCATGTAGAAATTATATACAATATGCATGTATATATCCAGACTCTCCTGATCTAACAATATTTATCTTCTTGCTAAATACAAAATCCTTCCACTATAATTCTTGCGGAAATTTAATCAACAATTGCAAAACACATGAAGCAATAAAAACAAACATAACACAGTTGTTTAACGAGAAAGACTGAAGCTGAAAACCCAAACTATATATTATGTAACATGGAGATCATATGAAAATCTCATACAAACATACAAAGCTTATCACAAGCTCTCAGTACAGTACAACCGTCATACACTATACAGGCCTAATCTTGCAAATCCATGCACCGATCTTTGCCACCTGCTAGCCTGCCTCCACTGTGCAATCCAAGCTTATTAAAAATACCAATTCGGATTAATCGCACTCTCCTTGACTGCATGATTATCATTGGCAACTCCAATGTATATGTAGATGCAATTCATGCATCACTATAGTCACAACTGATAGTCACACTTGCTCTTTCACCTACCTCTCCACTGGTCTCCACTGAAACTGTCCATGCACTATAGTTAACTAATGTATTCTTTAGTTGATTAATGAGTTAATAATTAGTGAATTAATTAATAATTAATTCACACCACTCTCACTAGTGTATCAATCAGTTAGACTAGATACAACTAGCTCAACTATGTTTAACTCAGTTAAACTGAACACAACTCCATCAACTACCTCAATAACTCCACCAAACTCCGTCACATGAGTTCTAACTGAAGTATCCATGCAATAGCTCCACTTAACCCTCAGGAATAGCGTAATTCCTTCTGTCAGCTCCTGTGCCACATCTGTGCACTTAACTGAAGTGCTCCAAGAGAATAAGATAATGTTTAGAGTCTAAATATTATTAAGAGCTAATAACATTCGACATATCTATTTTTAGACTGGCAATCTAAAAATAGATTCCTGCAACTCATAGAATATGATCGACATGTCTAAAAATAGACTTTGCGACAAAAATCCCCTGTGTGGGCCCCACCTAGTTTAGGTGATCACTTTCCAACTAGGATCAGGAATGATGTTTCAGGATGCCTCCTTCATTGTTTCTTGTTGCAATCTTCAACACATGGTCCATCATCAAGCCAGTTAATGTGTCTAACATAATCCACCATGGAAATCTTAGAACTAATGAAGCATTATGTTCTTAATAGTTCAAGGAGTGCTTGTTAGGCTTGTTATAACAGTTCCAATAGGTTGTTGTCGGACTATCCATTATGAAGAGGCCTTTGATTACACTGTAACCCTCCAATTGTTAAGAATGTTGGCCAAGTAGGCTAACTGTTAGTTACAAGAGAGTGGGACAATTAAGTCACTGAAAAGAGCAAGCTGCATATTTGTTGCTTGCCTCTTGCAGAGAAAGTATTAGTTTAGAATGAAATCCAACATCTAGACATGTCACTGTAATATAGCTTGTAATTATGGGTTCTAGGTGTATAGCAATGATAAGTTATTGAAGGGTTACAAGGGCAACATCATCAGTACCACATCAACGAAGATACCACCACATTAACTGGTAGTTTTGCACTATAAGGGCAAAGTATAACATGACATTTTTTTTGTGTGGATAAGGTATTATAAACAATCTCTTCTTCTTATCATTGTTAATGATCCATGACACAGATTTAAAAAATGATTATATTGTTTAATTCTCTTTTCTCTGATTTTGTGCTCGTATTGCTACGGATAGGGTTTTAACTATATTGATATTCTTAACCGCATTTATTGGTGAAGCAGAAGCAGGCTCAATCGTGCCTCTGGATTTAGATTAATATTCTACTAAATTTTTTTAAATGATGCTAAGGCTACCAGGGAGCTGGAAGTAACGAACAGTGGAATCAAAAGGACGCAACACAATATGAATGTGGTTTGCAAAGCAACTTTTGTGACCCTACCAAAAATCCTAAATAAAGACTATAATTTAGATAAAATTGGTGTTTTTATAATTTTCTGGAGTATCTTTATTGTGCTATTATGCTACTTGGAAGTTTAATTTATCTCCGATTTTATTTTTAATACTACTCTCTCCCCGACCTTTCGAACAATGCCAACTCTTGCTATCTTTCCTTCTGCACCACAGCTATTCAGGAAAATCACATTGGGCCTCCTCTTTTTCCATTGTGATTATGGTGATGTCAAACCAAATTAAGTAATGTTAAAAAAAGGCCAAATTGCTGCAAAAATATATATTTTGCATATATGTTATCTTTTTTTATATAGTTTAATTTCTTAATATAAAACTAAACCAACTAAATTCTTAGATTTTGTTGAAAACAAATCAAAAAATATATATATATAAATTTTTAATATAATAAATATTATTTTTTTAATATAAAATCGATGTAAAGTCTTAACTTTAACTCATTATATTTTTAATTTAAAATTTTAAAATAAATATATTAAATTGTATTTTTTTAAATAAATATTTACTTTTTTAAATAAATATTTACTTTCTTAAAGTAAATGCTTCTCACGAAAACCTTAATTACCTTCCCAATCATACGACAATGCAGAGTTCAGTCATCTCAACTGCTCAAGGTCGTTGGGCGAGGGTCTCAACGAGTTCTTAAATAGATAGTCACTCATTATTTGACCTAATTCTGATTTCAAGAAAGACAAGAAAAATGAAAACGGTTCATCAGGTTTTGAGTTGGCTTTTTATTTTAATTCATCTTCTTTTATCTCTAATTTTATATTATTATTTTTTTATTTTTTATTTTTTAATATATATATATATATATATATATATATATATATATATATATATATATAATCTCTTAACGGAAGTCTTATGAATAAAATATTTTATTAATACATGATATAAATATTGAATTTAACTCTACGTAAAATGACGTAAAATAATAATTAGTGAGTTAATGAAAATATTTGTTAAACTTAACTTGCAGTGCAAAGGTTTAAACAACTTTATGGTCCTGAGACGCTCTAGTTATGCCGATAGGCATTTTATTAGGAAATTCCACTTTGTGACACTGTTGAGATTCGTCGTCCGCGAATCTCAACAGTGTCAGTTGACGTAATAATGGTGTATGAAAACCCCGACACCCCTCTGTCTATTGATGCGGCCTCATTCTGCTTAACTACGTCCTCACCTTTCGCTTTCAGAAGTGGCCTTGATTTTACAACATTTCGTTCTCAACTAGGACCACGATTCTTCTCTGCATTTGATTTCCGACTGAGTGTGTTTCTCACCACCGAATGAAGTGTTCACCATCACCACCCCTCTAATTTTCAGAGGATTCCAGTCGCTGCCCTTCACAATCACATGATGCATGATGTTTCCGCTGGAGATGTCGCCCACAAGAAACACTCTGGAGAATTTGTCGTGGGATTGAAGGCACAAATCCCCATCTTTTCGATTGTTGTTTTTTCTCTTCGTCACTTCGGAGTGGAGCCACAAGAAGGCAGTGAGAAATTGTCGTAGGCAGCTGTGAGGCCTCAGATGATGATCGCATATTTTATGATTTTGTCCTAGACCAATCGTACATGTTTCCAACATTAAATCGATGGATACAAATGCAAGCAAATCTTCATCACCTATCTGATTCACCTACAACATTGAAGTGTTTGACTGAAGCAAATCAGCAAAGGAAGGACGAGAAATGAATTACAGTGAAACAACCTCGTGAGTCTGAGCATGATGCTGAGTCAGATGAAGATGATGAAGTGCATGGAATCCTTGGAATTCCAGTTGCAAAGTCTGTTTTTGATGTGGATTCCAAGAGTTCTCATACCTCTTCAACTATTGCAGAGGATGTTCAAGAGACCAAAAATTTCAACACAGACAAAACACACTCCTTATTGTTTGACTGGGAGAATGAGGGGCCATATGAGGAGGCAGTAGAAAGGCTTATAGTGGAAGGCAAATTACTTGATGCCTTGGCACTTTCAGATCGTTATTTACATGATGGAGCTTCAGACCATTTGTTACAATTGCTAATTGAGCGAGAAGAGGAGGGCCATTTAAATTCTGGTCAACTCCATAGTTATGGAGCACATCGCAACCTTTGGAGTGATAGCTGGCAATATTTTATTCAGCTTAGAGACAAAAGGCTTGATGCTAACCTAGCTATAAAGTATTTGTATTGTTGGGAATTAGATGCGGCTATGGACATTCTCACAATGTGCATTTGTCAATTGGTTCAAGGTGATCTGCTCAGGTCTGAGGTATTGTGAATGAAGCAAGCATTGCAGAAATATAATCATATTATGTGTGCAGATGGCCAATTTGGCAGCTGGAAAGAGGTTGAAGCCGATTGAAAGAAGATCGAGAAGGTTTGGCACTTCAATTAGCAGCGAAGGGTGCAGTTTCAGCAGCATTAGAAGTAGCCGAAAGTGCTAGTTTATCAATAGAACTACGACGAGAATTACAGGGAAGTCAACTTGTGAAGCTTTTGACTACAGATCTGATCAGTGGTGGAGGTCCAGCAGAAGCTTCTAGATTTCTTTCTTCATTGCATGAACCAGAGGATGTTCTACCAGTTGTTATGGGTGCTACACATCAGTTACAAAATATTCAATCAGAATAATTTTTGGCAAGTGGGAACCTTATCAGAAGCAGACATTACCTGATTAAAAAAGTTGGCCTTAGGTCTTCGGTGCCTTTGCCATGGCAACACCGATGTTATGCTTTCCATGAATACAACTTGAGTGGGCCCAATGGTTAAGAGCATGTGTTTCCTCTTAAGAGGTCACATGTTCAAAACTAGAGGGGGTAGAGTATGTATGCCTTCGTAGACTTAGCAATCAAATCATTGCCTGGAGATGGGTCCCTTGTCCCACAAATAAGGGGGTCTCATACACCAATTTGGTGTCTGGGTTGGTCATGACCATAAAATTGGATAATAATAATAATAATAATAATAATTTTGGAAACTCTATATACATGGGGAGGTTGTTGTTACCTGTCTAAAAAAATAAAATTGGAAACTCTACTAATGTGGAAACAACTTCAGTCTGCCCAACAACTGTTGAATGAGTTTCCTTCTTGAGGGATAATAATTTGATTCTTACATAAGTTGTTCAAGTAATTACTGTCATTGCTTATCCTCCCACTAAACGGGTCCCTTGTTCCACAAACAAGGGGGTCTCATACACCAATTCGGTACCTTAAAATTGAATAATAATAATAATAATTTTGGAAACTCTACTAATGTGGAAACAACTTCAGTTTGCCCAACAACTGTTGAATGAGTTTCCTTCTTGAGGGATAATCATTTGATTCTTATATACGTTGCTATAGCAATTACTGTCAGTGCCTATCCTTACATTGAACGACACTCATTGATGACCCCGGTAACAAGCATCACCATGCCAAAACATTGTGAGGTAGTTGTTGACTCAAATGAGAGATCTGGTCTATGGCTGTGTTAGTCACATCTTCACCTTGCATCAATTTATAACATGATTAAATAAGACATATTACAAAAATTTTAGGAAAAAAAAAAAAACTTATAAATATAATTATTTTATAATATTTTTCTTATGCTTTCATAATACCACATCATAGAACATATATATTCTTAGTTATTTCCTATACATAAATAAAATGTATATTATATTCATTATGTTTTTTAAATATATATTTTTAGATTAATCACAATGATGTGGTCCATTATGAGGATGAAAATGTGGTTTACCATTAGAATCAATTTAAAAATGTATATTTTAAATTGAGAAAAACTCAAAATTAAATATTAACTTGGTTCAATAATTTACCATGGTTAGTCTATTTTATATTAAGAGAAAATATGAAAAATGTTATCACTCAAAAAAATCAAGCACCATTTTGACAAGGTTACATAGGTTCATGGGTCAAAATAAGGTTTTAAGAGTCATTTTTGAGTTTAACCAAGGGAAATTATAAATTTTTTGTAGTTTGAGTTTACCCTTAGGACCAAATACACTCATTTTTAAACTCCTTCAAGTCAAATCATTCATCATTTTCCAAATTTTTTGTGCCAAAAACTGCCTAATAAGCCAAGAATCCCTGTTTGTAGCGCATCCAGTGTAAAAAAGGTAGAAAGTGCTACGAAACTGCTGAAAGTTATGAAGCAAAAACCTTGTTTTCTGGCTTTGAGCAGTGAACTTCAAAGGAGGTTTCTGAGAAAATAAAAAGGTATTTTAAGAAACTGAGAGAGTTTAGTTTCAAAAACATATCAAATAACAATAACCTCTCTCACTTTTCTCACAGGTGTTATCATTTGGGAGATAAAAGGCTTTCTTTCAAACCCTATTTTCAGAAAACATAGTTTTCATGTTTTACACATGTTTTTAAAACGCAGTTTCTAGACAGCAGGAGATGTGTTTCAAAAACAAAAGAGAGGTTTCTATTCAAGACATAATGGCATACAAAAACCTCCTTAAATTTCTCAAAATACATCATGGATGAGGAGATATAGGCTTTGTCCCAAGACCTATTTTTCAGGAAAAAAACAGGAGAAATCTGCAAGAAATGCCTCAATGAAGCTAAAATGAAGTTGGTTTATGGTTTGTAGATAATGAGGAAAGGTTAAATTTTTAGTTTTTGGGCAACCACACTTTTCATTTGACAAATTTATGAAGAATCTGCATACTCAGCAGTTTCGTAGTGCATTCAGTGTAAAAAAGTATAAAAGCGTTACGAAACTGCTATAACTGCTTTTCTTGCTTATTTTGATCAGATTTGAAAGGGTTGAAGATTGAATTAAGAACTGAATTTGATATGGAAGATGTATTAAAGGGTAGTTAAAATGATGTAGTGGAAATAATTGAGTTTTTGGAGGATAAAGACGTGAAATGGTAGCGCTACAAAAAGTGCTACGAAACTGCTGTGTTTTCGTAGGGCGGAACATTACAACATTTTGAGCAGTGTTTAAAGTGGTTTTAGATAGCTCGAGGCTAGGGAGGAGTTATGGGACATGTTATGTCAACTTCCAACAGCCAAGGACCACGAAATGAAGGGTACATGATGGTCAGAATGTTCAAAGAATGCCAAAAGATCTTATGCCTAAAAAATAGGATTTTGTTTCCTATGTTGGTGGAGGTCAGCAAAATGGTCATGAAGAAATGAATGCCATTATCCAAATTTCAACCATGTGATGAATTACTTGTCAATGATGTAATTTCAAGTAGATAAGGTTGTTAGGATAAGGTTGTTAAAGATAGTAATGAAGAGTTTGAGTCCTAGTTGAAATAGGACTGTCAAGTAGGAAAAAATTTGATGTATCTAGCCTAGAGGCAGATCATATGAGGATGTATCTCTCTTGCAGTGGTTTTCATTTATATTACTCAGAATTCATCCTTGTGATGCTCTGACTTCCTTTATAAGTGAATTTACTGTGTATCTCCATGTCTCATGTATGTGTGTCCTACTACTAAAAACTCTGACCTACCTCAACTTCCATGTCAAGTAAGCTCACTGGATCACTAAAAGTTTGACTCCATAAGCTCAATGGCTACATATTGATATTATTTTCAACCGACAGGTTGAAAAATGTTATCTCAGTAGACTACTTTTGTAAAGCTTTGAATTTACTGATATATACAGAGGCAATACAGTTTTCCTTCACCTAAGATTCTTCATGTATTTCAATGAGTTTTAGGTCCTATCTTTGAAAGGTTTTCTTCAATGTTTTAATTCTTATTACTCAAAATTCATGGTTGTTCATGCTCTGACTTCCTTTAAGTGTTGAGATTTGATGAATCTCTTTAAATATTTTCCTTTCAATACCTTTATGTCTCATTAATCAGAAATCGTGTGCTACATGCTCTGACTTCCTTTGAAACTCAAATTATTGGGATTTTCCTGAATGTGTTATCCTTTCATTGAAGTATATACAAGCCTCAGCTTCCACAAGGAGAGCCTCATCTTTATCCCTGTCACTAACTCCATAGCCCAATGGTAGCAAGCCTTCATCTTTTCAACCTATAAACATACGAAACCAAGACATAATTCATAGAGTTAGCAATCTATCTTTATCATTAATCAATATCATTAACCCTTGAGAGAGCCCTCTCAGGCTGAGGAGGCTAAGCCTCAGTCACAAGATTGTTTGAAATAGTTACACTGAAGTTGTATGATCAGCAACCAATCAAGTACGATTTTGGTGATTAAAAAAAAAACACATTTAACGTGTTGAAATAAGAAGACATTTTAAGACATTCTTAAAATGTGCATTTATGTTAAAATAGTCTCTAAGCCTTTTTAATTGCCACATAAACTTACAAAATAGTTTCATGGGTTAGGTTTTGAAGGAATGCATCCATCTTTTGTGGAGACACATTCATTAATAATGTGTATATTTCTAAGATTACAAGTTTCTCCATCTATGAATAAAAAAATAAGCTTTGTGGCTTTTTTAGTGTTTCAAAATTTGTCTTTTTTTTTTAAGAAGAATAAGGTGCATTTTAACCACTGAGGTTGTGCATTTGAGGAGGAAGTTGCTACTCATGTCATTACTTATTTTCAAAAATGGTAAAATATTTCATTTTATATTCCTTTGAACTGAATATAAGTTCATCTATCCCTATGCTATGTTAATATTTCTTAAATTATTTAAAAAATGAGAAAGATATTAGACTATGTTTTATTTTTATTTAATTTCAACTCATAAATTATATTGTCATGGAGCCAATCAATGAACAAAACACAAAAAATTACAATTATTAGTTTAAAAAATACCCAACCTAAACCCTTAACCATTAATTGGAGATGCAAAGATTAAGATAGACTTTGGGATTGAACCATAAAGAAACTTAAATGGCTTTCTTAGAAGCACTACTATGTATGACAACTTTTCTTTAGCACTATATTATTTAAGACCATTTTATAAGTGGGCTTCTTGTATTATTCAACTTCCTGTGTCATCTGACTTAAAATCTTAATGTAGTATCAAGAACATGAAATTGAATGATGCCATATGTTAAAAGTATCATTCAACTTACTTTATATTAAAAATATTTCAATTAAGTACTTATTGCCCATCCAAAATCATAGCATGATAAAAATACTCAGGGATTCCTTAAATTGCATCAGAGGATGAATTACCATTTCAATTCGTTTAGGTTTTTTAGCACCCTATGAAATGCATGTTTCTCAATTTGTTTTTTTCTCCCCCATCCAAACAACTTCTCATCGTAATCTCCACGATGTTGTTAAGAGAATATGGTAGGATATCACAATGATGTCTTCTCGAAGGTTGCTTTAGTTTAGTTATGAGTTTGGTGATAGAAATCTAATATATTGGAGATTCTATAATGCAGTTTTACCCACTCCGAAAAATTTACTTTACCAATAATTTAGCCACCATTTCCTCAAGTCTTCCATTTCCACATCCTTGTTTCCTACAATACTACCTCTGTGTCACCTTACATTCATCTACACTTCTATCGGCATATCTTTGCACCCTTTTGGTGCAAATGCTAGTATATATGTTTTTTAAATGCCCATATGCATATTCAAATGTTGAAGTCTCATGGTTGGTCCATGTCTCCGCATGTTTTCGTATACTCCAAATTATTTCAACAACGTTGCTTAACAAGGGTGCATCATGAGGGCTTACTCCATGTGAGTTTGAGTGTATGATGTGTAGAGAGTCCTTTAAGAAGTCATTAGTGATCGAGAATATTGTGGAGAGGCAAATGAAGCAATTCTTCCATGGAGTCAGTTTTCATTCTTAGAAGTTGTTTATGAGATCATAGACTTATAGATAGAAAAAGCTAAGTGTCCTTTTGTCCAATGTTTCTTAAATTTATAGTACAGTGTGTATTGTCTTGAAACTTTCTCTTTGGTTGGACTCAGTTACAAGGAAGTAGAATAGATAATGTGACGAGCTTGGAGCCATTATGACCTACTTTGTTTTGTTCTATGAGTTATGGAACCAATGACAATATCCATACCTTAATAGTATACTTTTGGGTTGTATATTTGTTTCATAAATATGAAGGCAAGCTAAATTGCTTGTATTATTGAGGTCCCCGAAGTATTTTGGAAGCTATTTATGAGTTATGGAACTAGTAGAGTTACATTAATAGTATATTTTGAGTTACTATATTTGTTGCATTGGATTTTTTTTCAAATCTCACTAAGCGGCTTATGCAAAATTTTGGTGCTTAGGGTAATAATGTCCCAAGAAGTATTTCTACGGCAATTCTACAAGTAAAATAATAATTTTCCATCACAAATATCAATTACCAAGCTTAATGCTTACAATAATAATGTTCAAAGACTTGTTTCTATGTGTAGCAATTCTACTTTTTAGTTTATAATAATGACTCATTAAGTACAATAGGAATGGATTAATGGATAACAAATACTTGAGTATAAATTGGATAAAACATCACATATTCCTATTCCATTCCAGTATATTTAGATAGTAAACACTTATTTCAAAAAAGAAAATTGTTATTCATTTTTATCCTTAAGCGTTAATGGATAAAAATATTTAAGTATAAATTGGATAAACATCACATATTCCTATTCCATTCCAGTATATTTAGATAGTAAACACTTATTTCAAAAAAATAATGTTATTCGGTTTTATACATCTCAAGGATCTAAAAGAATCATAGTAAACCCTAAATGTGTCATTAATTTGACATGATATGCACATCCCACATACCACAAACAACCCACATAATACATCTATGGGAATTATGGACTTTGCTGTATATTTTTTACCCCTTTGAATTTGAACTTTCAACCTCTTACAAGAAGGCATGTGCTCTTAACCATTAGAACCAAGAAGGCATGTGTTCTTAACGATTAGAACCACTTTCTCTGTATTTAAAACATGTGTATTCTAACTAGTAGATAAAATAGTTGTTTTTTGTTGTAATTTAGCAATACAATTTTTAACCACATTATAATTTCTTGATTTTTATAAATGCTTTTGCATGCATAAATGGATCCATGACACACTCAATTTTTGCAAATTAAATAACTTAAACCAATGAGTTTTAAAAATTTATACATAATTGTAAGCAAAATTAACAAGAAAATGTGCCAAAAAAATATCATCTCCTCTATTAGTAGACTACTTTAAAATATAACATTAATTATGTTCTAGTTGATTTTTAGAAAACATTGACATTTTGAGTATCCAATATTTAATGTTCCAACATATTATTGTAATGACATTGAAAACTATTTTTGTTAACCAACTAAAATATAACATAATTAGTATATTCTAGTTGATTTTTAGAAAGCATTGACATTTTGAGTATCCAATATTTAATGTTCCAACATATTATTGTAATGACATTGAAAACTATTTTTGTTAATCAACTTTTATATTAGTACCTATTATAAATTTAAGAAAAAATAATAATAATAATACATTTTTTTCAATTTAAAAATCTTATTGGGCATTGCTAGTATATATATTATCTAAAAGACCAAAACATTGTCTTTAGAACAAGAATGAATGGATGATAAAACTAGCAATTGCTCCTTAAATGGAGCAAAAGGACACCGAAGCCGTGCGTCGGTCTCGTCCAACTCTCGCAAAAACACCGCCAAAACTGCAGCAAACAAGAATGCGTAGAGCAACCACCAAGTCTCAATTTTTGAGAGGGCAGAGGGCGAATCTGGAGCAGATGTGGAGCACAGGGATTGGCTGGGATGAACAGTGTTTTCCAGTCAATCCCATAAAAGAGCAACGTCGATGTAATTATGTCTTTCTAATGACACCTGGGATTACATTACTTGAAAACTTTCTTCAAAATGACATGACACGTCGAATAATTGACAACAAAGCGTTCCCTTATGGGGTTTGCATTTGTGATTTTTCGCTCACCAATGAGAGTAGGTTCTCAATGCTCTTACCGCCAAAAATTCTCCTGACAAGTGGCCGCTCAATGCTCGACCTTCCCCGCGCTCGTGCCGTCAAATCGTTTCACTAATCTATTCTCTGTATAATGACGCGTGGCCTTATGTCAGAACTCTCTTCTTTTGACGACACGTAGTATAATCTATTCTCCGAATAATGAGACGTGGCATTATGCAGAACTCTCTTCTTTTGACCACACGTAGTATAATCTATTCTCTGAATAATGACACGTGGCATTACATCGAGTATAATGTAGTGTCCTTGGAGACTCTGCCTTCGACGTCAATATCAATCAAAATTCACAAATTTATCCAGAATCTGAAACCACCACCAGTTCGCTGGAAGAGATTAGACAGTACGTGTCCAATTCGAAGTCGTAGAACTCAAATCCAGCTCCCTCCTCTGTAACAAAATCATACCATCAATCCTCTTTTAACTAACCAGCCATTTCAGCCTCTCGCTCTGCAATTTCATTTCCCCATTCTTTGCAAAATTCTCCCATGCCAATGCAAATGTCGGGCGGGGCAGTTCCCATAGGTGACGCGGTCGAACCTCGGGAACCTCAGAAGACTGGGTCTCTTTTGGGCTCTCTGAGCTTCACGCAGCTCTACGTCTTGGTCCTCATCGTGGTCTTCTCCGCGAGCGGCCTGGTGTGCCTGGAGGACGTGGCCTTCGTCCTGCTTTCCTCTGTCTACATCTTCATAGTCTCCAAGGTGGCCTTCCCCGCCACATCGGCGACGTCGCGAGTTCGAGCTTTCGGCAAGACACGGCTGTTCACACTGTACGTGGGGACGGGGGGCGTGGTTGGGCTCTTGCTGCCGCTGGCTTACATCTTCGGCGGCTTCGTGGAGGGCGACAAGAAGGGTGTGGAGGCCGCGGCCCCGCATGTGTTCTTGCTCTCGTGCCAGGTCTTCTTGGAGGGTTTGTCTTACGCACTGGAATTCTCTCTCCCAGCCAGGGCAATGGTGCCGGTTTTCTACAACACCAAGCGGATCTTCACCATTCTGGACTGGCTCAGGGCTGATTTCTGGAAAATGACGGAGGATCTGGATTTGCCCTCTTCTGCTTCCTCCTCCTCCACCGCTGTTCTGTGGCTCCACTTCGGCCGGGCGCTGGCTGTGGCCAATCTTGTGTTCTGGTCGTTCAATCTCTTCTGCTTTCTCATCCCCGTGTATCTGCCCAAGGCCTTCAGGATTTATCATCAGAAAAATACCACCGACGCCATTCCCAAAGAAGAATAGAATAGCAGATGTATCGACTTCGGCTCACTTGGGGTATTTGATCGCTTCCGGGTTTCGAACCATTGACCTCTGTATAGTTTTATCTGCCAAATAATATACCTCGGTTTCGAAATATTGGACCTCGGTACAGTTTCCTCCGATACAGTGTAGACTTTTTCTCTTCGTTTTAATGTATATTGGATTGGCTTCTAAAGAATAAAATTGTTATATCTTTCCTATTTTGTTTCTATATGGTAGCTGGAAGAATTTACTTGTGCTCTGTCACTACGGTAGATTGATCTTAATGGGGTGTTGCTTTTTGCTCTTTTTATCGGGGAAATTAGGTTTTTCTCTTTTTCTTTGGGAAATCGCAATCAAAAATAGTATGATTGAATTTATTTTGTTACTAAATTTGTAATAGGAAAGCGATGATTGAATTTATTTTGTTACTAAATTTGTAATAGAAAAGCGTTCAGGGCAAACATCTGCCACATAAATGTTCCAGAACTACCCAAAAATCATCAACGTTCAGCCCTTAAATATAATTTGGGTTTGACTCTCCAACCAGCGCACGAGAGCTTCAACCAATACAACTGCAATTACAACTTCAATCCCTATCTGTTTGCGGGCATACTACAACATCTGTTCCGAGGCTTATCCATGCTATTTCTCTATTGTAACTATGCCATTAAAACATCCCTGGGCTTATGATTGCTATCTTATCTCACTATAACAACGAAATTCGAGGCGCCGATCTCACAGGTAGTCCAGCGACATCAACAGTGAACCGGGGTGCTGCCAAGCTTTTTCATAGGCGGTTAGACTCACAATCGCGTTCACTATATGGCCCATCGCAACTCGCTAACTCATTTCCCTGTTTTGGAGAGTTTTCTTTGGAAAAGATGTGCATATAAAAGTCGCAACAACATCTGTCTTCAGACGTCAAACGTAATCCCTAAACCTTATCACAATCTATCTATCTCACTAGCTGATAGGACAAGTGGTGGGGGAGTGTAAAAGGCGCCTTGGTGGCCTCTGGCACCGTCATCATCATGGCTGCCCCATTCAGAACTCCCGTTGTGAATTCCTGCCCACCGATGAGGCCTCTGGCATTGTCATCATCATGGCTGCCCCATTCAGAACTCCTGTTGTGAATTCCTTTCCTGCCCACCGATGAGGATGAGGCTGCCCCATTCAGAACTCCTGTTGTGAATTCCTTTCCTGCCCACCGATGAGGACGAGGGATGAATTTTTTTGGGGTCAAAATTGCCAAGATCTCTCTAATTTTTTTTTGTCAAAATTGCCAAGATCTCTGTAGGAATCACAAGTTTGAATTCTCTACCAATGGAAAAAAATAACGAATTCTGACCAAAATCTCCAAAAAAATCTTATAGTTAAACAACACCACAGATGAATGACCACTGAGGACTTTCCCAATCATCTGCTATGATCACTGAGGACTTTCCCAATCATCTGCTAAGCAAAGCAGAAATATGTGTTTTGCTATGCACCAATTTAGATACTATTTGGTATTTGGGTATGCTCTTTCAGAAAGCATTTATAAAATAGATATTATACTAACATTATTGAAGTATATATTTAATAGATACTATATGACATATGTGTAAATTTTTACACCTATAGACATAACATCTCTTATAATTGGGGGTGGAGATTGAAAAGTCCTCTTCAAGGAGAGAGGACAAGTGGAAAGTGAGGATTTGTCTAAACTGTCATGATCCCAAATTCCACATTTGAGTTCACCCGTCTCGCCGCGATTGTAGATGCATTCGCATCACCAGGTAGTTAGGGCAGCGGTAGGGTGCATGCAGATAGGGCAAGCTAAGCATGGATTATAATTGGTGCAGATAGTCTGAAGGACAAAGTGCTGGTAGCAATGGCCGAGAAGCAGCAAGCAACAATGGGGGTGAGCTTGGGGATTTCTGTCATTTGAGGAACAGTTGAAACGGGTTTCCTTGCTGTGAAACTGTCATTTTAAGAGAATGGAAGTCAAAATTGCTCAAATTGCTAATTGTTAGATTTTCATTCTTATCACACAAATTTGCATTTATTAAGAAAGTCCTAAAGCTCAATTGTAGTTTGAGTATAATTAAGAGGAAGGCCACTATCAAATTACCCCCCTTCTTCTCTTTATGTTGATTCTTCACTCCATGCTGATTGGGCTTCCCTAAGATAAGATCGCTGGGATTTAGGGCAATGGGTTTGAAGGTGATATAAAGAAATTGTGATGATGGGAGGACCATAAACTACCATATTTTCCTTGGGCATATGGGTTAACTAAGGTTTTTTTTTGGACATATGGGGTTAATTAAGGTTTTCTTTTAAAATAAAAAAATTGCAATGGGTGTGAAGGTGATATAAAGAGTAAAACCAACAAAATTGTGTTCCTTAAATTCCTATCACACAAATTTGTATTTATTAAGATAAAGTCCTGAAGCTCAAATAAATTTTCATTTATTGAGATAAATTCCTAAAGCTCAATTGTAGTTTGAGTATAAAAATTTGCATTTATTGAGATAAATTCTTAAAGCTCAATTGTAGTTTGAGTATAATTAAGAGGAAGGCCACTATCACACTACCCCTTCTTTTCTTTATATTGATTCTTCACTTCATGCTGATTATTCCCAGCAGCCCAAGGGAGGCTTGGGACTTTCCTGAGATAAGATCGCTGGGATTTAGGGCAATGGGTTTGAAGGTGATATAAAGAGTGAAACCAACAAAATTGTGTTCATTAAAGGGTTAAGAGAGAATAATGATGGGATTTAGGGCAATGGCTTTGAAGGTGATATAAAGAGTGAATTCAACCAACAAAATTGTTCATTAAAGGGTTAAGAGAGAATAATGATGGGATTTAGGGCAATGGCTTTGAAGGTGATATAAAGAGTGAAACCAACAAAATTGTTTTCCTTAAAGGATTAAGAGAGAATAATGAACGGACGACCATAAACTACTGTATTTTCTTTGGGCATATGGGGTTAACTTTAAAAAAAAATAACTAAGGTTAATCTGTAACAAATTGGAGTAATCTACACTAAACCCAACATTGGAGTAATCTAGACTAAACTTGCAATCAATCCTTGGGCTGCCACTATAACATCAAGAGTATATACAACAGCTCTGAGTCAGATATACCAATAACTTATTATGACTTAGCAAGAGCCAAGATAACATTTATATCCAATCAATCCATCAAGAGTATATACAATAGCTCTGAGCCAGATATAGCAATAACTTATTATGACTTAGCAAGAGCCAAGACAACGTTTATATCCAATAGCTAGTGAGCCAGAATAGGCCAAATAGGTCTCTTGGACTTGAACCCAGATAAATGAGAGGAAAAAACTCCTTTTTGAGCCTTATCACAATAGGCCAAATAGGTCCCTTGGACTTGAACCCAGGTAGATGAGAGGAAAAAACATGCTCCCAACCACTTGAGCTACCAACCCTAGAATCCCCATTTCAAAATTACAAGTGAAACCAAAATGATAAATAGTACAGTCCACTACATACCCTAATAGATCAGCATGGTTGCTTCATGAAAATAAGAAGGTTACTAGGAACAATCTCCACTAGAATTCTTCCAGTCTCTTCTATAAGGATCTATCAAATAAGGGAGAAGAGGGAACACCCTTATTACTAGAGAAGTACACCACAGCAGTTTAAGAATAAATTCCATAAGGAAATGAAGAGACCACTTATCATATCACACCCCAATTGAGGAAACACCACTATCAATTTAAGAATAAATTCCATGAGGAAATGAAGGGACCACTTATAATATCACACCCCAATTGAGGAAACACCACTTTCAATTTAAGAATAAACTCCATAAGGAAATGAAGAGACCACTTATCATATCACACCCCAATTGAGGAAACACCACTATCACCAGAGAAATACACCACATTTACAGCCATTCAAGAATAAATTCCAACAGGAATGACCAGACAACTTATCATATCACACATAAATCCATTTATTCATTGAACATTGAAAAGCATCCACAAAATAGCATCTTCATGAAAGCACTTAGTCATCCATAGCATAAAGAAAAAGATAAAAATATCTAACGGAACTTTCAGAAATGCTAAGGGATTTCTCTCCCAATCCAACTATGAGTAATAATAAAGAAATACCAACCATGAGTAATAATAAAGAAATACATGAAGTGGTAATCAACTTGCTTTACAATAAAAAAAAACTTCTTGAAATATTTATCTAACATATAAATAAATAACACATACATCTCTCCGAACCCAAAACACATGAAAGATGTACTATTTAAAACCCAAATACAATAATTGAGGTAACCCATCAAATAATGAGGTGTCTCTTTTTAAAAAAAAAATACAGTAGTACTACAAGGTGCACCATCCAACCGCCAAAGATCCTCAAGAAGGTGTGTCTCCTATAGGGGGCGTCCCCACCAAATCACCTCCATAAATCAAGTATGAAAGCAACCCTCCAAGTTTAACGAAGGTGGCTTGAGACCCACCGCCTTTTCCTAAGAGAATCCGCTGCCTCCGTATCCAGAGGAGGAAGCAAAGTAATGTGGCAGTTTTCAAGTTCCCCCATTCAAGGGTTTTGTATAAGCTAGACACCCGAGGTATTGATAGTATAGTGGAACCCTTCTCAACGCTGAAATGAATGATACCAATCGCCTGAAGTGCTGGTACAATCGCTTGACCACAGGGAGTCCTGAATGCTGGATATCTTAAGATGCTAAAACAGGCCTGGAATGGTGCATTTACAGCTGTATAACAGCTCCTTTCTGCTATTGTCAGACTCTTTTGAGAACAGATTGGCAATGTAATGTTTTTTTTGTGAAATTCATTCTGCATTCCTAGTAAATGAGATAAGGCTTCTTGAATTGCAGGAATCAGATCTTGTATTTTTTTGGAAGCCGCCTAAATTAAGTTGTTATGACAAAAACCAAACAGATCTTGCACAGCGTTCTTCTTCTCTTGTTTTCTTTTGTTATATCAAAGGTCATCAAAACACTATCACCATCCTATCAATAAATCCAAATAGATGTCAAAGCCTCTACTACAGGAAATGTTATGTTTTCGAATTTTATCCTGTTCAAACTGAAAACTGAATCAAGTGCCGTGTCTATGAACTTCAAGGATGTATCTCTATAAGAAATATATGATCAAATTCAATCACAACCTCCTGCACAACCTTGATATCACTTGAACTAAACATATCTTTCATGCACTCAATTAGAGAGCTTTGAGATCCATCGTTTGAAAGATATCCCGACACTTCCTCCATGAAAGATTTTACATCATTTTCTCCCTCTGTCGATATTTCCATATCTATGGGTTCAGACTTTAGAGTTTATGGAACCGCTGTTCTGGCTCAAAACCAGTCAAATAAACTTCAAGCTACAAGACCTAACGCCTCTACAGCCACTCCAGCGAAGGGTAAATTTTGGGGCTTGATTGTGTCCACCAAACCCTTACAGAAGTTTCCCATAATTCTCTGACATCAGAAAACATTCCCGTCAAACATTAGGCTACTACATATCCAGTAGCGCATATTTCTCCATGATTATTTTAAAATCTACCTTTCCTGAGAACTTTAAAGGTGGACCAAAGTCCGTGAATCATATCAGTCATTGAAGAAACTGATAAAGCTTGTTATATGACAGCCACTGTCAAAGTTGAATGAAATACAAGGGGTATTGAAGGTTTTATTGGAGTAAAACATCATGCCAGATTAAGTGGTAACATTAGGCTCCTACGTGGGGACATGTGCTCATTCTGGAAGTGTATGAGAACCTCGGAATCTCTCTTACACATCCACACTTAAATGAGAATGACCTTCATATCCAGTAAAACACCATCAAAAGTTAAGAAGTATAGTTTCCCTTTCCTCTGTGTTTAATCATCATCCAAAACAGGGACACAACAAAGTATGAATGCTCGTATGCCAGTTTCTTCATCAAAGGTGTACTGAGCAATCTGTCTTCACCACCTTCTCTCCTTGTGAAAACAGCCTCACATTCATCAAAAGAAACAATGACATTATTCATATCAGCATCTGGAAAAGATCCCACAAAACCCAGCAGAGTGACCCTTATGTTTAATTCCTCTGGAAACGGACTGAAGTGAATGAAAATCTACAAGGAGAACATGTTTCCGCAAATGATGAGCAACAGCGTTGACAATCCTTGTCTTTCCAGTTCCTAATGGCCAACAAAGAAATATAACGACTCCATAAGTTACCACATCTTCTAGATCAGCCTTCTTTCCGTATTGTCTAAGAATTCATTAAAATTGCATACAGTCCACAACAGCATTTGTTTTTGCTCATCAGGGGGCACGCCCTACTCCATTGACGACTCTGGCTTGTACACATGACTTTTCTCAAGTAGCTCTCCTCTCAGAGCCCACTTTTTACAAGCAAGGAACAAAACATTTACACCACTGGGGTACCAGATTTCAAACATGATCACTTGGAACTGAATCCTTAGATCTGAAAAATCCTTTCCTTTTCCTTTTTCTAATTGTTCAATAAGAATCCTCATGTACCTTTCAGATTTTCTTTGCCCGTTAACTTCTCTGAGAGTACTACCTGACTTTAGGAAAACATGGAAAGAAAGACCACTGATATCTCCCCTGCAGAATGCAGAACTCACAGCATACTCATTAAGAATGTGATGTGTGGCACACGTCTTCTGAGAATCATGGTCCATAGAATTCTTACGATCTCCCTCTAAATTTAATTTTTGTTTTTCTAGTTCTTGAAGCATCTAGACTTCCATGGTTGAAACCAGATCTAGTATATCAGAATGAAGAGAACCAGGAACGACAAGGTGAATCTGACAACCATAGTATACAAGGTTACCTGGAAATCTTCGACACTTTCAGCATTTATATCCAATGAAACGTTCTTCAAAATGGACATAACATCGCCCAGCCTGCAAACTTTGAGCTCAAATTCAGAAGGGGCCTTGCTTTCCTGAGCTCGCTGGAAGAAGAAATGTATCCCACTCTGTAATGTGAACGCATTGTAGATGTCTGAAAAACAAAGAGAAAGAGACCAATACCTGGGATGCATGCGTTTGTAAAACCTGAAGAGAAAGTGTCATGCTCAACTTTTATCAAAAAATGCAGTTCTACCAATGTACCCCTATTTCTGTCATCAACCGGTATCAATTCTGCTTTCCCATGAAAACACTGCATTCACATTGTACCTGCATTCCCAGAAAACAATTTCAATGTATAACGTGTCCAGTCTATATTCCGGGGTGACTCATTAAACTCGTATTTTAAAACCATAGATACTGCAGCAGCATCTACAGCCAGAAACCCTGTACATTCGTCCTCACTTGAAGTTCACAGGCTTGCTTACAAGGTGCCAAACCACATACACGACCACCCAACAGAGAGGGTTTCGACATACCCAAACATTTCAAGCTTACTCATAAATATTTAATACAAGATCGAGGTTTATTCGTTCATCCATATTATCCAGGTGCAAGAAATTATCAAGTGAATGAGGAATTATCATTACACCGTTCATCGATCGTACTTTGGGAGCGGTAAACTTGTTTTCATGAAGCACAATCGCACAATTATTGGGCTAGGATTGGGATCCCCCTGATGTACTCAGTTCACAATTTGACTCGCGATTCATCTTCTATGTTTTGCAATGCAAAGACTACACAGTACATGATTGCCGTGTTGCAGGTCGAGGGCTTTATCACTCAAATATTCCGAGAAATTGACACCCGCTTCTATGGCTTCAGATGCTTCGCTCTCAGCTTCAAAGTAATCGAAGGAAACGCGTTCATTGTTCTCATACGCTTACTGATATCTTGAGGCATGGTGGTCCTACCATGTGGTCAAACCTGTAGAAGTCTACCTCATTTTTTAAATCGGAAATGGATCTTTCACTACGGTCATTATCAGAATCACGGGTTTTATTATCCGAATCACTTGGTTCATCTGTAAAATCGGGGTTCAAATCCTTCCCATTATGACTATTGGCAGCCAAAGTGAAACATCCATCGGTTTTCCTTTCATGAAGAAGACCCGCTATATGAAACGACTCATTTCCACACAAAAATTTAGACTCGGATTCATTACTTGAATGATCCTGATCAGCTATGTCCAGGGATGACTTGTCTTTTTTGCCAGATTAGGCTATTTGCTCACTTCGCTGATCTTTAAGTATATCCCTGTCAACATGATCCGAGACCTGTGGGTGACCTATATCACTAGTAAGAAACTGGCTAGCAGAGTCTTCATCGTCAAGGTCGATGGAGCCTACACTATGCTCTTGTTTTTGATCTCTTGAAATTTCATCGGACTCCAAGACAGAGCATGGTTCTGCTGTAGGGCTAGGTAGATGGCAAAACTCACTATCTATACCAATGCTGGAATCAGAAAACAGAGGCTGATCTGGATTGTCTTCTTTGATGATGGTTTCATTTTCATCTTGAGGAGTACATTCATCTATACCAAAAAACTCATACCACCCCTTGGTTGTCGGACTGGTACCCTGGGACAAAAGTCTTATTATCAAATGATAGGCCCTGTAGGGAAGCTATGTCAATAGAGGAATATATTCTTCTAATGGACGGTAGAAGTCTTGTCATAGTCATAATAAGTCTCCTTTTTAACAGCAGCAGAGCTTTTCCCTGTCAGGGATATCTTCTTTTTGATTGTTAGATAAACTTTGACCCAGAGCTTTTCTCTGTCAGGGATATCTTCTTCTTGATTGTTAGATAAACTTTGACCCCATGGTGGAGTTGAAGTTGTGTCAATAGTTATGGTTAACAATTGTGGTTTTGGACACCTGGTATTGGTGACTCATGGTATTACGTGTAGTTGAAGCCGTTAAGACTTGAGGATTCTTGATTGTATTGAGCTAGAGTTGAGCGGGCAAAGCTTAAGTTGTTGGCCGGCTTGGCTGTGTTTTAGCCAAACACAATAATAGATCTATTGTTGACTCGTTTTTCCCAAGTTGGGGTTTTCCAGTGTAAATCATGGTGTACATGGTTCGAATGTCTTGTTGCTACGTGTCTGATTATTACATTTATCTCTCATAATGTTTTGAATTCTAACAAGTGGTATAAGAGCAAGTGTTTGGGGGAATTAGATCGTGTGTTTGCACACTGGCAAAGTTCCAATCGTGACCAAAACGTAAATCCAGTCATTGCCAAAGAAGACGCGGGCCAACAACCGCCGAAATCAAAGCCACTGGGGTTTGCAGTCAGGATGATTTGCTGAGCCAAATTAAAAGATCGATTCCTAATAGAAGAATGAAGGATCGTGCAAGGTTCAAGGCTACCAGTTCAATTTATCAGGATGAGAAGAAAGAATGGCAGCGACATCACAAGAAGAAGTCCAAGAACTTGACTTGTAAGTTAATGTCAAGCGCTGAATAACAAGCAAATAAGATCGAGATACTTCTCCTGGGCTTGGTATTCAAACTGATAGGTGATGATACCATATTATAATGCCTATTGTTGAGATTTTGGGGTAGCATCGGATGTGCTCTAGCTCCGAAATTTTGTGGAGGAGCTGGAGTACATGAGATCTCCAAGACCGAGAAAGCGTTTGGAGAAATTCCATCTGGTTTGATAGTTATTCAAATAATTAATCTTTTTAATTAAAGACCCTAAGTCTAACTTAGGAAAATTAAAAGATTATCATTAAAGTGAATTAAATTAAACATGTGATGAGAATGTTCTAAGTGACGTGGATCAAGTAGCTTCTAATCTTAGCCGTTGATTAGAGATTAGATTACGACCGTTGGTTTTCCAACGAGAAAAGTATAAGAGAAGGGCTTGGGGTCAGTTGGAGGAAACACACATTGGTAGAGCACTGAAGCTAAGTCGAAATTATAGGGCGTGGTTTGCTAAGAATTTCGAAGTGAGTTTGCAGTGCGGTGAGGGTCAGTATTGGCGAGGGATGATCTGATCCGAGGCTAAAAATATAACAGCGACAAAGAGGCAGCGTACCAAACAGCGCAAAGGCTACGCAGAGGTAGCAGGAACCCTTCAAGGGTGACGCATGCCCAATCAGGGCAGCGCAAGGGCAGTGTAAGCCCAGAGAGGGTGACGCAGGCCCTTCCAGAGCAGCGTAGAGGCTGACGCGGGCCAGAAAGGTTGACGCAGAGCGCTGAGGGATAGCGCTGGGGTTTCCGGTGGGCCAGAAAGGGCTTGAGTTCTGTAAATCCTGTTTGAGGGTGTGAATCAACCATATTTTCTGTCTCCGAGTGAAAGAGGTATTACTGCCATGATTTTCTCTGTAGGGCCAACCATGTCTAAGGCTTAGAAATTGTTGTATTCAAATTTTGCATATTAACAAAACCCTCTAGAGCTAGATGCACCAGTTTTCCAGCATTGGGTTTTTCCAGAGACATTTGTCCGAAAAATATGTGTGTCACTTTGTCATGTGTGCATTATATTCAGTAAATGATCTGTAAATGTGTAGGCTGCAGTTGTGTTTACTTTGCCGATTTTACTGAATAATTCAGAAAATTAACTTGTAATTTAGTTCAAGTAGGAAAAGTAAATCAAGACACTGCATTAGGATTTCTATATTCAGAAATTTTCACATGGTATCAAAGCATTGCAGATCAAGTTGAATCACCAGCGAAGTGGCTGAAGATTTTTTTGCTGCAGAGAGGTAGCTGAAGCAGCAGAGATCCAAAGAGGGCAACGCAGCACCAGGAGGACGCAGTCCCAAGAGAGGCCATGCAGGGGCTTACGTAGTCCCAGCGAGTGACGCAGAGGCAACACAGAGCCTTCCAGAGTGATGCAGGAGCAGTCTGTGCTGCACAGAGGTTGCGCTGAGCCAATCTGCTCACACAGAGGCCAGCCAGAGGGACACAATCCAGTTTTGAGTTGCTATGCAGATTAGCGGTAGTTCGGAAGTAGAGCTTCAAATCTTGAGAGGTTTCTTGTGTGGTGGGGCTTATGTCGATATAGAAACGTGCTTAGCTAAGTTGACAAAGAGCGAGAGGAGAACAACCACTCAACAGATTTTTGCCAAAGAAAATTGAGGATCGATCAGGAGGATGATCGAAGAGGGTTGATTCAAAGGATTTGGCAGATTTCCGAGGGAAATCAGTTGTCAGAGGGAGCAGTTACTATAGAGGGTGCCTTTTCGCCAAGGACCGTAGATCTGGGCCACTGTTGAGGTAGCAACAATAGCAGGGAGAGGAGTATCTGTTTCGACAAATTATTTTTGAGCTAAATGACGTCGTACAGACTGCGTGATCAGGATAGGTTGGACGACTTGTCCAACTTTGTTATCTGGAAGGCTATAATCCTATTTGTCATGGAGGCATACACACTACGGGAGCATGCAGAGAACGTCTTGGCTACACCAACTGATGTTGCTCTTCTCGCGAAGCATAATGAAGCGGAGGCACATGCTAAGTGCTTCATTATGGACGGGGTCAAGGATCATGTGGTCCCACACACAGCGGAGAAGAAGACGGCTAATGCTATGTGGACAACGTTAACCACAATGTATCGAGGGAAATCCGTCCAGAAGAAGATGCTTCTAGAGAATCAAATGAGGTTGTTTGTGATGAATAAGGGAGAAGAAACCGATCCTTTCCTCTTCAGGTTGCAGTCGATCTGAGATCAGCTGATTGCCATGGGGGTCAATGTGGAGGATGATGTCATGGTGAGAACTGCTCTAGATGCAGTCACAGATGAATGGGAAACGTTTTTCCAAAGCATTTTGGGCAGATAGGACCTTCCAAGCTAGGACGACATGACAAGAGGAAATCCGTCGGATGACCAAGAGACAAGCCAACACCATGTCCAGCAAAGTGAAGAAGGAGGAAGAGGTAGATGTAGCCCTTGCATCTAAGAAGCAACAAGGGAAGAAGAAGAGGGATCTATCCAAGATCTGTTGCTTCAGGTGTAGTGAACTTGGACACTTCTCCTCCACTTATCCTCTTAGGAAGAAGGACAAGGAAGTTGAATCCAAGGTTGCGGTAGCTAAAGAAGATGATGGCTCTGATGATGATGTGGCCATGAGCGCTCATGTGCCTCAAGAGAAGAGGTGGGGCGATATTGATCTGTAGAGAAGCTATAGATGGTAGGCAGGATCCTTGAGGTGCCCAACTCTTGGATCACATACGTGCTATGGGAGCCTTAAGACAGTAGCAGAGATGGCTGGAGCAGCGGGTGCAGAGGATCACAGTGAAGCAGAGGCTAGATATGGGACGTTGTAGAGGGAGCAGCGCAGTGCAGAGGCAGCAACATCGTAGAAGTTGCGGCGCAGAGGGGATGATGGGACTGCATCAATGCAAAGGATGCAGTGTTTATGCAGTGCAGTGCTGTAGGAGCACAATGGCTTTAGGAGGACAGCGCAGAGCAGCAGCAAAAGGAGCTTCAGTGATGAGATGCAGCCTGACTGACTTATCTATCAGTGTTTGGGCAGGGGTCCTTCAGTTCCTTACTTCTCAGCGACTGAGTTGCAGTGCAACAGTTAGCAGTGGCAGTGGGGCAACCTGATGCAGCAATTTGAGAGGGAGTTGCAGTACAGATGTGGCAGTGACTGTGGCAGAGTCATGGGCAGTAGTACAAAGAGTAGCATCAACGCAGTGATGGAGGGCAACAGGGCAAGCATCAACGCGGAGACCGATGCCAGAGATCAGGGAAATGCTTCAGTGTGGAAGTATTGCTGGAGCACACTCCTCGCTAAAAGGGAGTGTTGAGATTTTGGAGTAGCATCGAATGTGCTCTAGCTCCGAAATTTTGTGGAGGAACTGGAGTAGATGAAATCTCCAAGACCTAGAAAGTGTTTGGAGAAATTCCATCTGGTTTGATAGTTATTCAAATAATTAATCTTTTTTATTAAGGACCCTAAGTCTAACTTAGGAAAATTAAAAGATTAAAGTGAATTAAATTAAACATGTGATAAGAATGTTCTAAGTGACGTGGATCAAACAAATTCTAATCTTAGTTGTTGATTAGAGATTAGATCACAATTGTTGGTTTTCCAATGAAAAAAATATAAGAGAAGGGCTTGGGGTCAGTTGGAGGAAACACACATTAGCAGAGCACTTAAGCTAAGTCAAAATTCTAGGGCGTGGTTTGCTAAGAATTTCGAAGTGAGTTTGCAATGCGGTGAGGGGTAGTATTGGCAAGCGATGATCTGATCCGAGGCCAAGAATACAACAACGTCAGAGACGTAGCATATCAGGCAGCGCAGAGGCCAGCCAGAGAAGCAGTTCAGCTAGAGCCACGCAGAGGCAGCAAGAACCCTTCAGGGGTGACGCATGCCTAGTCAGGGCAGCACAAGCTCAGAGAGGGTGACGCAGACCCTTCCAGAGCAGCGCAAAGGCTAACGCAGAGGGGTGAGGGACAACATTGGGGTTTCTAGTGGGCCAAAAAGGGCTCGAGTTCTGTAAATCTCGTTTGAGGGTGTGAATCAACCATATTTTTTGTCTCTGAGTGAAAGAGATATTACTGTCGTAATTTTCTCTGGGTCCAACCACGTTTGGTGCCTAGAAATTGTTGTATTCAAAGTTTGCATAATAATAAAACCCTCTAGAGCTAGCTGGATCGGTTTTCTCGCATTAGGATTTTCCGGGGACATTTGTCCGAAAAATCTGTCACTTTGTCATGTGTGCATTATATTCAGTAAATGATCTGTAAATGTGTAGGTTGCAGTTGTGTTTACTTTGCTGATTTTACTGAATAATTCATAGAATTAACTTGTAATTTAATTTAATTAGGAAAAGTAATTTGAGACACTGCAGTAGGATTTCTATATTCGGAAATTTTCACACCTACATGTGTTGAAAAATTAAGGAGGGTGCCAAGGAAGTGTTTCCTATGGTCTTTGGTCTCTAGGCCTAGGAAGTCACTTTAATAACTTTTGTGGTGGACTTGAGGTGTTATAATTAAGTCACGAGGGGAAAATGTACTTTTAATGTACTAGGTACCTTATCCTTTATATTAAAGTGACTTGTGTTATAAAATCATTTTATGAGGAAAAAGTACATTTGACACTTTATAAAATCAAAGTGACTTTATATTTTAAAGTTCACTTTATGACAGAAAAAGTGACCAAGGAGAGGAAAGACATTATAAATTACTAAGAAGTTATTTAAAGATGGGGCCAATATATGAGGGGCCCATATCTTGCGAATTATTCTTATCCCTTCAATCTAAGATATCAAGATTAAATCATAGCCATCAATTCCTAGGGATTACCCCCAAGCAAACAAAAGGAGAAAAGAGACTATCATTTGCTCATTCAAACTCTTGAGAAGGAGAGAAGAGAGCAAAGTGAGTGCAAGGAGAAAATTTTTGATTGCAAGGAAGGAGGCATCATACAGTGAGGAGGAACCCGAGTTTTTAGCTCCAAGATTGGCACAAATCCCGAGATTCTTAGGGAGAGAGTTTAGGCCAAGTTTGTTAAGTGTTCAGGCCGAAAATAGGAGGTTATCAGTGTAAATTTTTGGTGAAGGAACAAGCCAAATTTCTGGAGAGAAACAGACCAAGTTTAAAGCTAGGGTGTAGTCAACTTTGATATGGAATCATGACGAGTTTAAGGGTTGATTTGACTGGCAGATATACTAGATTTATCACAGATTGTCGGACTGAATTTCTGAACGTGTATAGGCCGAGTTCTGTGGAGAAATTAGACTGTGGAGGAGGGTAAACCCAGGTCGATTTTTTTGGGTTACAATGCTCAAGAAGTTGCTCGCAATTTGAGTGCATTTCAAGTCTCCTCCAGCACTAGGTTCAAGTCTAAAAGAAATCAAAGAATGAAGTCTTCCATGCTCTATTTGACATCAAAACATTAACCACTGCTAGCTGCACAAAAAACCAAGCAAAGGCAGTGAAAGTTTATAACTAAGAAAACAAGAGAATAAGGGAGATAAGTTTATTTTTCTTCTGGTGTATTAATTTTCTTAAGGAACAATTAAAACGTCCTTGAAGACCGGTTTTCCCCAAGAGGCGTTGGGGTTTTTCCAGGGTCAGTTTGACCAAAAATCACTATGTCTAATTGTGTGTGTGCATGTAATTTTTCTTTTGTATTAGTTGTGCTAATTAAATAGTAGAATAGTCCTAATGTTTTATGTAAATGTAATTATCAGTCTCATGTTTCATGATGGATTTGGGCATTAAACCATGCAAAACTTAAAACTGGGTTGGGCTACAAGCTAGACACAAATTTCTACACGGTATCAGAGCCAAAGAAGGGTTAAACCATAGATTTTTGTCACCACTGCTACAAAGACAACAAGCTCAAACTTCTACTAATAGTGAACATAACTAATACAACTTTGCCAAAAACCCAAAGACTTCAGAAGTTGAGAGGGAGGAAGGTTCCTATTTACAGATTTGCTCCATTTGTTGGTTGGAAGGTCATGGCAACATGGTTGAGGGTAGAAGACAAATTTGCATGGGTTGATAATTTTAGCCCTTGGAAGGAGAGAATGATGCTTTTAGCGGAGGAAGTTGAAGTGTGGGACATTGTTGAAGCTCTTGTGCAACCACCCACTAATCTAACTCAATTAGTGGAATTCAACAAGAAGAATGTGAAGGCTAAGAGGATCCTTCTCGATGCCATCAAGGACCATGTATTCCCTTATGTGTCTGGGATGAGATTTGCTTAACAAATGTCGGAGTCTTGGGTCTCATTACATCAGATCTCTAATGAGAACAAGAAGATGGTGTTGATGCAAAAGCTACACAACACCAAGATGACCAAGACCGATAATGTGACCTCATACTTTACGAGGATCTCACAAGTGAATGATGAGTTGGCTGCCATGGGAGAGGCTATTCTAGAGAACCAATTGGTCAACATTGCCTTGGATGCATTCCCTAAGAAATGGGATGGATTCATACATGGCATTGTGGCCAGAGGGCACCTTCTAGATTGGAGGAGGATGTGGGACGATTTCATCCAGGAGGAGATCAAGAGAAGTGTTAAGGTGGGTAGCAAGAGTGGGGGGGGGGAGGGGAGTGAGTATAATGTTTCTCTTGCCGTGAAGGGAAAGAAGAAGAAGGCCAAGAAGGGGGTCTTCTAGTGGAGCTAAGAAGGAAAAAGGGAAGCAAAAGGCGAAGGATAAGGACATGAGCAAAGTGAAATGCTTTGCTTGTGGGAAGATGGGTCACTATGTTGTTCAGTTTCCCAACAAGAAGAATAAGAAGAAGCAGGGAGTTGCAGCTTCAACGGATGTGGATTTTTTCTCTTCCAGATTTGATACTGATTTTTCCTTATCAGCAGAGGTGGATGAGTTTGCCTTGGTGGTGAGTTTAACTACTCATGTTACATCTTCCCATGCATTTTTTGTTGATAGTGGAGCATCATGCTATATGACCGGACTGAGAGAGCACTTCATGGGTCTCTTAGATGATGACATTGACTTGGAGGTTGTGCTTGGAGATAACTCCAAGGTCAGAGAAGTAGGAGTGGGGACAGTATCATTTCAGAGGGAGTCTTTACCTCCTCTGAAGGTGACAAATTTTCTTTATGTTCTGGGGCTAAAGAAGAGCTTGATATAAATCTCTACCTTGAAGGACATGGGTTATGTGGTGTTGTTTTGAAAGGGACAAGTATTGATATATCCCAGAGGATCTAGTGTTGAGGATGCTAGACCAATTGGAGCTCAAAGTGGGAGGCTATACAGGCTTATGTTTCAGATTATTAGAGCCTTGGTGCACAAACCAACAACAATAAGTTGTGTGAGCTATGGCACACGAGGATGGCCCATTTTCACCATGGAACTTTCAGGATGTTGAGGGAGATGGTAGCATGTTTGCCCGACTTCAGCACAAAGCATCATGATGCATGTAGGGGGCGTGCTTTGGGAAAGTACACCCAGTCACCTTTCGTGAGTAGTGACAACAGAGTTGTAGGTATCCTTGACTTGGTACGCTCTTATGTATGTGGTCCTATGTCTCATGTATCATTGATTGGATCTGAGTACTATGTGACTTTCATTGATGATTGTTATGGCAGACTAATTTCTAATCGAGACAGAAGCAATCTCCATAGATTCAATATTGACTCTAGTAACAAATAAACAAAAAAATCGATATGTCCATGTGTTTATCTATATTGAATCATAAACAAGAATGATAAAAGATGGAATTCATACCTTTAAAATGAAATTCCCGATGAAGATCCCCGCTATGGTTTGATGCAACTCCTTAATACTTATAAACCATATCTGCAAACATAGAAACAACAAAAGATCAAAGGCATATGAAGAATAAATGATTCAATACAACTCATACTTGTGATCAAGGAAACTAGTGTCTAATATCATTTCAATGGACAAATGGAAGCAAAATACACCATACATCAACTCTATAGGAAATATAGTGGGAATAAAAACTCTTTTGTATTAATCTCAAGAAATAAAGGAGTTACACAACCTTGGCCTTGATGAAGTGTGGCTCCTCCCAATGATCTCCAATCTTCTCCTTGGATGACAAGCCTTCTAACCTTATTTGAGCAGCATAAGTTTACCCTCAGTAGTCCTCCCAAACCCTCTAGTCTGTGTTTGATTTATAGGCCAAGAGGAGGAGGTTTGAGATCCTCAAATGGTGGGATTAAGATCCCATAAAGAATAGGAATTAGCTGCATGAACAGAGTGATCAGGCTCGAATATGTCGTTAGGGGAATTTTGAGGTCTAAAATGGGCCTCCTAAGGAAATTATTAAATAATAGTGGAAATAATAAAACAAGGTTATATTACATCATCAAATTTTAGAGGGAAAAAAAAAACTACTTTTTCAACTCGTATTCTCAACTTATCTTGTTATGGGTCTACTCAAATTTCGAGTGAGAATACTCATTAGATGAATAATTTGATTCCTCATCCAAGGAGTACCCATGTTTCATACTTTCGATGGACCCTCCTACATGAAAAATGAGAAATACATGAAAAACATGATTGCAATCATGTTGTTTCATGTATTTTTCATTTTTTGTGTAGCAAAGTCCATCAAAAGTATGCAACATGGGTACTCATTAGATGAGGGATTAAATTTTTCATCCAACGAGCACTCATCGAAATTTGAGTAAAACTTTAGGGAAATAAGTTGAAAATACAAGTTAAAAAAGTAGTTTTATTGTTTATTATTTTTTAATCTCTTTACTTTTTTACCCCAAAAATGGTGAATCATCCACCATGGTTGACATCATCATCTTGAAACCTATTGGTTCTTATAAAGTTTATTTTGGTTATACATTTTTCTTAGAAGGCCCGTTTTAGACCTCAAAAGTTCTCTAATGCATCACCTCGAAGCTTTCAGTTAGGAAATATTCACCCAACAATAATTCTAGATTTCATTTTTTATTTTTTTACTTTTGTTGAGTTATGTACGCAGTTTATAGTGAAAGACATAGTACACTTTTTCTTTGTATTTAATGGTTAAAGCTGTGTATGCGCAAAATTTAGCTAGGAAACCACGCAAGTGACTAAAGATAGCAACCCTAATGGATAGCGAAAGATTCAGATTAACGGTCATTTGTCATGATGATAAAATGACATATAACATATTGCCCCGTAAAGTGAAAAGTCAGAAAGGATGTTTGAGGACTGAAGTGCTTTATCATGCCAAAGTTCGGATTGGAGACCATGGTTGGAGACCTGAAACAATCAATCCAGGATTACAATGCAATATACAATCATCACCGAGCTATGAATTCTCATACTTCGAGCATAAATATCTCAATGAACCAGTAGGGATTCTGGAAATACACAAAGATTCATGTCAATAGCAGACACAATATGGACACATTCATCAAATATGGGTCTATCTGAATAATCATGAATTCAAAACTCCATGCAGCCTCAATGGATGAAACTAGATCGAGGGTCTTGATGTACGTCTCTATCGATCCATAGTACAAATCTAACCATGTGATTGAATATCTCGAAGTCGAACATGGTAGAAACCACTTGATTACTATCCAATAATATGAACCATTAACAAGTGCGAAAAAATCCACTAATAATGACAATGGCCCTGAGTCAAGGTACTTCCAGTACAATCTATGAAGTGTGAAAATATGTCTTGAAGTCAAACGTTCATATAATTATTTAATCAAAGTCCAATGATGAGAACCTATCGTTGAAAGTGAGAAACCTGCCATTAAGGCATGCAAACTTCAAGGTACTAAAGAAGGTTTCTAGATCAACTTCCTAGAGAATGAGTTGAAGTAGATAGGAAGCGACTCGTCGCGACATGGCCTACAACATGAAACTCATGTCAAGTTTTGATGAACAACTTTAGAGTAATCCAAGATTGATTTAGGGATGGCCAATGAGATTGAAGGCTACAAATTGCAAGGTAATTTTAACTGAGGTTGGACTTGTCTTGAACATATTGGCGACACGACATTTGACTTGGCAGTATTTGATTGAACAATAATACCCAGAACCAACTGAAGACTTTCAATAAGGTTTTATTAGCTTGTGAGACAAATTGATTCCCCAACGCGGACACAAAGGTGACACAGTGTCATGTTCAAGAGCAACATACTGACTTTATGTAATACAAAAATGAATGTTTCTTCCCAATTTCCCCCCACCATTACTGGCAAGACCTCTTTATTTTTGTTCAAACTTGAGGAGGGTAACATTCACTTTTTCTGCAAGCTCATCCTTCAAAGTATTTTTAACGAACCCTAGGAAGGAGCGGTTCGGTCTCATCATGATGGACGAGTCCAGTGAAGGGATAACTCGATGTTGTTTCATGTTTAAAGAGTTTGAAAAGACACAAAAATAAAACTCATTCAGTTCTTTTAACGTAAAATTTTAATGAGCCCAAAAAAAGTAAATCTCGATGTTTTTCAGTTTTAGGGATTCAAGGGAAAAACATAAGTAAACTCCAAAATGTCATTTTTCGTAAATTTAGTCTCTCAAGCCTAAAAAAAGGGTAAAATAATGCAGGAGAGAAATCTATTGACCATGATTAGTTAACATATATCGTTTTTGTAAATAGTCTAGTTCAATCCTAAAAATGGTTAAACTTAAACTGAATAGATGACTGTTCGTTTATTCTTTTGAACTCGAATAGTCAAGTACTCTGCGAACTTTTCATATTTAGAGAGTCTAAAAAGGGCTTAAAATAAAAAATCTAGGGTTTCTATTTTTCTTAATTTTAAAGAGCCTGAAAAAGTGATAAAAGTTTGTTCGTCGCCAAAATGAATAATTTTTATGATTAAACATGTGTTCTTCACATTAAACTCAAAAAGTCATCACAACTGCTCAAAAATATAATAAAAACATAAATTTTTTGAATTTCTAAGGTTTGGAGGCAAAAAATAATAATTAATCACCCTAAAATACCTATAAAAATCCAAAAAGTAAAAATATTTTCATCATTTAAGTTTTTACCATTTGAGAGCAATCGAGAGGACATTTTTACCAAAAACTATTTCAGAGGCAGATTCTGATCAAACCGGTAGACGAAATCACGAACTATTTTTTCCAGGTAAGAGATCTTTTCGTTATCTTTGTTTTTGTTGTTTTTATTTTTCATTTGACCGTGAATTCGACATTTTTTGGGGGTTTTATTAATTTAAAATCAGCCCTCAGGGGTGCGTAGTTATCTTTCATCATGACCACGCACTCCGACCCTTTCTGTAATATAGAAAAACATGATTTGTGCAGTTTTTCCTCACGGAAACTATGCAAATGCACTCTGTTCATAAAATACAGTTGTGCACAACGTTGAGATTTTTGAAAAAACAAGTAAAATGCCCAAATCTTTGTGCAAAAATTATACCATTGTTTTATAATCCTTCTCTACTGCTATTTTCAAGGTTTTCGACTTGCAAAGATGGAGTGGAGGGAAAGAGAACATGAGGACCAAGATGCAGAAGCATTAAATGACCTGGAAACACTATAGGCCTTAAGAAACTGTGGTTTATACAAATTTTGGATGATCTCGAGTGTGAAGGCTTAGCTAGATTTAATGACATGGATGGTAAGAGCATGGGACGTTCAAGAGAAATGTTTCGTGACATGAGACCAAAGACTTACCATAGATGCAAATGACATCTATTTTCTAACTGGGCTCTCCCGCAAAGGGATTGACATCTCATTGTATGGGCACAGGCTAGGTGGAGAAACAACAACAACTTACCTAAGGCAAAATTGCTTTGAAGGATCCCAACTCAAAAATGGATGAATTGATATCAAAACATTGAGAGGATCCCTTTGAGAACCATTTCCTTCATTGTTTCACGATTGTGTGGAAGTGCAGCGCTTCATTTGCTCATTAAGGCCCAAATGCAGGTTTCAGTGGAGTATTCACAACCTACCATATTCAACTGGTGTGAAGGGGTTGTTGCCAATCTCAAAGGGAAACTAACTAGAGAAAAGACTGGAAAACTCAAAAACTTTGGGTATGGTGCCATTTTGATCTCATTTGCTCTGGAGAGGATTCCCCTTCTTGCACCACAACAGGTTCTTGTAGATGTAGGAGGAATTAGAGATCCTCATATGCTTCAATGGGTTCAGTTAATGGCATGCCACGATGGTGATGGCCTAGTTGTGAGATATAATCCCGAGTTTTTCGATGGTTGGAATGTCAGATCATCATGATCGAGGAATTTCCATATGCAAGCATGGATTACACTAGGTATCCAGATATCCCACTTCCAACAGGGATGAAGTGGGGTGACATAGGTAAAAAAATTCGCATTTTGGTTATTTTGTGTTTTTAATTTTTTTGTTTTTTGGTTTTTGACATCCAAGACTACTATCTGAAATATAATGCAAATGCGGGCCCGGTCAGACCAACAGGATTACATCACTTTGACAAATGGGGTGATCAGCCAACATCTCTTATGGTACCAAACCCCGACACAGCAGAGGCTTTTACTGAACTTGAGCATGTCCTGGAGAGGGTTACTTTAGACATTCCAGAGACTGGGATTGATGATTTGTCTCTCCGGTATCAGAGGCTTGTCATGGGAGTTCCCGAACCGATCGGTCACCTACTACAACTGATCTGAATGGAATGTATTAGTTTTGTTGTGCTAAGTATCCAAACAATAATTATAATGTGTGCATAAGGTTCTCTGAAGTTTGCAAGTGAAACAAATGGTTCTAGATTTGTTAAACAGATTTCTGTGTGATGATTAAATAAGTATTTTAATTGTTTATCATTGTATAGCAGTAAATAACAGAGAATAAAACATCACATAGTACATTACTAAGCAAATTTGACGAAGCAGTTCACCCCTCCTGGGCTGCATCTGTTGGTCGAGCTCCCAATGGCATGTCCCTCATATCTTATTGCTCAAAAATGGTAAGTACAAGTGAAAATAACCCTCAATAGGTTGTGCTCTCTGTAAAATCAGCTTCAGAATATATGAAATAGCCAGAGATGACTATTCATTTGCATAAAACAGACAAAGGATGCCCAATACACTACCTACACCCTAGTGGCCCTAGTGGCTCCTTGATATTTCCCGAAGCTAAACCTACTAAAGATGACCTCTGATGGCTCTAAAACCTATGCCAAACTGTTCAGAATGTCGAGAATACCCAAAATTGACTATCCATGCATCCAAATTGGTCGAAAATCCAAGAAGTTATGGCCAAAACAAAAATTTTCCAAGTGTCCCTTGAAAACCTCCTCCAAAACTGGAGGAACTCCAATTAACTGCGCCAATTTTGTGGATTCCCCAAAAATGGTGGAACACGCTCCAAATTCGGCGAAACCATTAACAGTTAAATTAAATGCTGGAGTGGCGGTCACATGTATAATTTCCGTCGGAACCGCCGGTTTAACTGGGTGGATAGACCACGACATTAAATATTTGTGTTAACCCAGAAGGTTCTAGCCACATGTTACGGTTTTTTATAATTGTTTACCACACGCCGGTTAACTATCGCGGAGTGGATAGGCTCCGGGTCACGAGCTCTTGGTCACATATAGTCGGGGCTAGCCCTTTTATTTTCCACCCATTACAGTTTTAAAAGATAAATATATTCTGCCCACCATAAGAGTTAAGAACCAACATATAGCCTGATTGGTCGGGTCGTTGTGCTAGCAGGCGGGAGTGCCACGTTCAAATCCTACAGACTGTAAAAAAAAAATTGATATGCCAACTTCTCTTCGGTCTAGGACCTTGTGGCGACTTCCGGGCCTGCCACGTGGCAGCCCGTGATTGGCCAAAATCTCCAAAAGTCAAACCATTAACAAATCACACCTTGCCAAATGTCAAAATTCCATTCGACCATACAGAATATTCTCAAAATATTCCTTGGAATATTATTTTTTTATTTTTTCCAAATTATAAAGTCAAACTTGGTCAACTCATTTTTGGAGTTTACTAGGCTTTTCAAACCTTCATAAATTCTACATACGACCTTTGTCTTGCGAACCATTCGCGGCGCCAGAATCACAACGACGAGACCTTTCCTGTCGTTCTGGTTGAAACCATTTTTTAGCACTTTCATTTTTGAGCATTTTTTAGCTTGGACATGATCACACCTCCCCACTGGGAAGCTTTTGGACCCAAAAAGCTCTTTGGACTACTAAACTTGAAGATGAGGAGACTATGTCCCCACTCTTCCAATCTTAATCCATTGAAATTTTCCTGATTTCATTAATTGGAGCTTTTCTTGAAACGACAAATTTTTCCTTGATTCCATTAACCAACTGTCGCTGACTTTGACCTTGTCATGCTGCACATTTTCGAAACTTGCAGAACAACAAGTTAACTTTGCAGTAAACATATTGTTTCTACATTCGTCTACAACCAAAGGAAACTGAAAATTACTTTCACCTTGCATCCTATCCTTATGGCGATTTTTCACTGAATTAGACTTGTACTTGTGTCGATTCCTGACCAAGTTTTCTCGCCATAGTACCATGCCTTTATGAAACCAGCAATGATCATTTCTGAACTTTGTGCCCTCTTTGCTAGGTTTCTTTGCCCTTTCTTGGAATTGTTCACCTTCTTGCACTGCCACTTTGTTTTTCGCACCGATCGACACCAAAGACGATTGTTGCATCTGCTTATCTTCTTTCAAAGATAACCTACTTTCAGACTGAAACAACTCATTAACTACCTCAGCATTTACATGAAAAGGATTATGTAAAACTTCTCTTTACTTAATCATCATCAAGGTCAAGCTTTTACTTGCATTGATGAGCCTCTTCATCTGCCCTGCATTCACTAAAGAAGAGTCTAATTTTTTTATATGAGCTCTCACAATGTACTCCTTGCCATCCTTGAATAAATGGTACTTGTTCTCATGGCGATGGAAGATAACTTTCCAATCATACAAGTAAGCACTGCCCAAAACCACACATGTAATATCAAGCGGAATGACATCTAATTCAACCGTGTCAATAAAATGTGTTATGGCAAAGCACAACATGCACTTCTTTGAAACTTGTAAATTTGCATCCTTACAAATCCAACCAAGAGGATATGGTTTAGGATGTGGAATGGTCTCAAGATTTAGTTTCTTGACTAAGTCTTCAGAAATAAGGTTTGTTTGTGACCCACTGTCAAATAGTGTGTCAACCTTGGTATGTTTGGAAATTACCGTCACATGAAACAATTCAATTCTCTTCTCTTCACTTGGAGCTTCTATGTGACAGTTAGAAATACTAGAACTAGGTTTAGTGTCATTCCCTGTCCCCTTCAAGTTCTTTAGTGCCATAGCTATGATTTTTGTTTCATCTCCTAATTCTAACCCTAGGTCTTATTTAGCTATTGCAATTGTCTTGCCTTTCTCCTTGGCTTTAAAACTTTCTGGTTTCAACTCTGGATGAAGTTTCCAACAATGGTCCTCATCATGGCTTGTTTTAGAACAGTGTTTGCAGAAAAATGTTCCTTTCTCTTTCCTAGAATTTGCATTTCTCTTTTTCTTCCATTTGCCTTTAAACTCACTTTCTTCATTCCCATCTAAGTTTTGTTTACCCCTTGCCTCTAAATGTGTGGCTTGAACACAAACCTCATCTAGGCTTGTAGGGTTAAACATGAGAATGGTATGTCTTAGGTAAGTATGAAAACCTCCTTTATACTTGAGTAAAGTGTATTGGCTATGCAAATCAATTCCTAGTAAAAGAGCTCTTCTTCTAAATTCTTGGGTAAAACTTGAACATTTTGTCCTTTCAATTGTTTAAAATTTTTCCAGTCCATTATGGCTTTTTGCATGTGAGATAATGGATAAAACTGTTGTTTTATTGCATAAATGAAATCAGTCCATGATAAGATAATCTTACCATATTTTTTGATCTCCTCCTTTTTCTTGGCTTCCCACCAAACAAGCGTTGCACCTTCCATTCTCAATGAAGCTTGTTGGATTTTTGTGTCATCATCATGAAAATTTTGAATTCTCAAATAGACCTCTAATTGCCTAATCCAATTATCTATCTTTTCTGCATTAACTTCACCATCAAACATTGGCAATTGAAACTTAACATCAAGTTTAAGAAAAGGACTTTTACCTGTTTTCTTAACTTTGTAAGAATGATGTACTGAAGATGATGTAGAGGTTGATGAAGATGAAGATGAAGATGAGGGTGATGATGGTGACTTTCCACTGTCTCCATTTCCTCCATTAACCCTCTTGCATTTCTCTTCATCATTATGGCCTCCTGACGATCCGTTTCCTTCCTTGTGAAGTTTGGATCCTTCTCCTTCAAGCCTTTTATTCCTTTCTTGGTAAATAACTCTCACCATTTCTTTCAGGTCAAGGAATGCTTTTATGAATACTCTTTCTTCCTCCTTGGGATCAATTTCTTCAGGAATTTCTCCTTCCCTTGAAGTCATGCTTATGGCTTCTTTTGCTTCTCTTTGAGGTGAAATTGAAGGTGGAGATATTGGCACTCTTGCCCTCCTTGGCTGAGGATTACTTAAAGTCTTCACCAATTGAGCTTCTCCTCTCTTAATCTTCAGCCTAGTAAGAATGGAAAACCTTGCAAACAGTTAAACAAACTTTGCACAAGAACAATACAGAGATTAGAACTCTAGCTTTGATACCAACTTGATCTGAATGGAATGTATTATTTTTGCTATGCTAAGTACCCAAATAGTGATTATAATGTGTGCATAAGGTTCTTTGAAATTTGCAGATGAAAAAAATGGTTCTAGCTTTGTTAAACAGATTTATGTGTGAGGATTAATTAAGTATTTTAACTGTTTATCATTGTACAACTATAAATAACAGAGAATAAACATAGAACATTACTCATCAAATTTGATGAAGCAATTCACCCCTCCTAGGCTACATCTGTTGGTCCAACTCCCAATGACAAGTCCCTCATATCTTATTGCTCAAAAATGGCAATTACAAGTGAAAAGAAGCCTCAATAGGTTGTGCTCTCTGTAAAATCAGCTTCAGAATGTATGAAATAGGCAGAGATTACTATTCATTTGCATAAAACAGACAAAGGATGCCCAATACACTGCCTACACCCTGGTGGCCCTAGTAGCTCCTTGATATTTCCTGAAGCTAAACCTACTGAAGATGACCTCTGATGGCTCTGAAACCTATGCCAAACTGTTCAGAATGTCGAGAATACCCAAAATTGACTATCCATGCATCCAAATTGGTCGAAAATCCAAGAATTTAGGGCCAAAACAAAAATTTTCAAAGTGTCCCTTGAAAACCTCCTCCAAAACTGGAGGAACTCTAGTTAACTGCGCTAATTTGGTGGATTCCCCAAAAATGGTGGAATGCACTCCAAATTCGGCGGAACCATTAATGGTTAAATTAAATGCTGGAGTGGAGGTCACATGTAGAATTTCCGCCAAAACTGCTGGTTTAACCGGGCGGATAGACCACGGCATTAAATATTTGTGTTAACCCAGAAGGTTCTGTTGTAACCATTTACCACCTGCCGGTTAACTATCGCGGAGTGGATAGGCTCTAGGTCACGAGCTCTTGGTCACATATAGTCGGGGCTAGCCCTTTTATTTTCCTCCCATTACAGTTTTAAAAGATAAATATATTTCGCCCACCATAAGAGTTAAGAACCAACATATACCCGACTGGTGGGGTCGCTGTGCTAGCAGGCGGGAGTGCCGCATTCGAATCCTGTAGACTGTAAAAATATTTTGATATGCCAACTTCTCTTCGGTCTAGGGCCACGTGGCGGCTTTTGGGCCTGCCACGTGGCAGCCCATGATTGGCCAAAATCTCTAAAACTCAAACCGTTAACAAATCACACCTTGCCAAATGTAAAAATGCCATTTGACCATACGAAATATTCCGCGGAATATTATTTTTTTTTAATTTTTCCAAATTATAAAGTCAAACTTGGTCAACTCATTTTTGGAGTTTACTGGGCTTTTCAAACCTTCATAATTTCTGCATATGACCTTTGTTTTGCGAACTGTTCATGGCGCCAGAATCGCAGCGACGAGACTTTTCCAGTCATTCAGGTTACAACTATTTTTTACCATTTTAATTTTTGAGCTTTTTTTAACTTGGACATGATCACCTGATCAACGACGAGTAGCTCGTGTCATTGTATGCTGCCATGATCATCACCATGCTTAGTTGCTAGCCATAGGGCTAGATTTTATTTTTTGACATATCGACATGTTCAGATAATAAAGGTGATGGGGCCCCATGTGTTTTAGATGGCATTTTGTAAAGACACACTTTCTACAAACATTGTGATTAATGGAAACTACTACTATTATCTTAGTATATCTTATTCAATGTGTGTATGAATATTTTTTTTCTTTCTTACAGATGTTACAAATGTCGATTTTTAACACTTAATTAGCCAAGGCATCAGTTAATGTGTTTAAATGTCCTGGAATGTGTTGATATTCAATATAATCAAATTGTCTCTCCATTTAAATGAACAAGAAAAAACTTTCTTAACAATGTTGAACTTATTACTAAATAGGCACTGTCTAAATGTAATACTATGAGTTGAGAATCTAACCTAATGATCAATCGATGAATGCTAAATGAAATGGCATCAGATAATAGCTCAATAAATGCACTATACTCTGTGATGTTATTCATTGTTCCAACAAGGCATATTCCATGAATAATAACTAACTCATAAGTGGGAGGATTAATATCCCAGGCTACGGAAGAGATTCTAAGTACTACGCTTAGCGCCATCGGCAAATCCAATGTAAGTTTGAGGGAGCAACGATAGCTGCAAATCTAGTGTAACATAAGATAAGCAGAAGAAGTCGCAAAAAATCATAAAAATGTGCTAAAATTATTGTGCATTCTTAAAAATATGATACATTAGTGTATAAAATATTCAGAGAATAAATAAAGGATAGTATTTCTTTAGGTAAAGACCATTTCTAGGATTTCTTAAAGGAATGTCGTCATAATCAATTAGCTCATAAGCCCCTTTTCCAATACATGTATTGCAATATAAGTACCATGCCACATGAGGTCAAATTTACTGACGCCTAGTTTATCATGCTCTTGATCATAAACCAAGACTAGGTCACCTTCTGAATATGAACGAGGATTTATATTTTGATCAAAATATGTCTTAACATGTTTCTTATGAGTCTCACTAGCTAAGGTAACATCACGTCGAGTCTCATCTAGTCATGCTAAGTATAAAAAGCGTTCCTCCTCTGTAGAAGTGGTTGGTAATAACTCGCTTTCTAGTTTCAAAGACAAGATTTCACATTCAATAGGAAAATTGCTTCCAGACCATAAACCAGCTGGAAGGGAGTAAAATAGGTTGAAGTTTTTTCTGAGGTACGATATGCCCACAAGGATGGAAAAAGCATCAGATTAAAATTTCGTTTATAAATTCTGAAAATCTGTTTAATCATGGTAGTCAAAACCTTGTTAATAATCTCTACTTGGCCATTAGCTTGCAAATAATATGGAGTAGAATTGTCATGATACAAGCCTAGATTTTCAAAAAGTTTGGTCATCATAAAGTTTCGAAAATGGCTACCATGGTTTGTGACGATGGCTTATGGAACATCGAACCTGGAAATCAAATGATTGAATATGAAAATGGCTACAGATTCGCCATCATATTTATATGCAGGCATCGCCTCAACCCATTTTGTAAAATAATTCACGGCTAGGATAATATACCCATGCCCCCCGGCCGAGTGAGGGTTGCATGTAATTAAATTGATGCACCATTTGGAAAAATGACTAAAAACAATGATTGGGTGAAGAGGATTTGGAGGTGCATGCATTTTACGATGGTAAACTTGGAAATTGTGGCACTTCTGGACTGCGGTTATACAATCTTTGAACATCGAAGGCCAAAAATACCCAGTGCACAATATTATTTGGGAAGTGGAAAACCCTAACATATGACTGCCACAAGCTCCAGAATGACAGTCATTCAATGCCTTTTCGGCTTCCTCGTGAGTCAAACATCATCTAAATATGGAATCAACACCATGATGATAAATTGTATCACCAAAAATAGTATATTTTTGGGATTGGTACCGAATACGACGACGATCGGTTTGAGACAATTTTGGCTGAAAGGTCAGAGTTCGAAGATACATGATAATATCTCCATACCAAGGATCTAAAGTACTAATAAGAAAGAGTGATTCACTTAGAAGAGAATCCTCTACCACAATTTATCTCTCAGTATGGGGAAAGTCACATAACAATTCAGCAAAAACCAATCATCCCAAGAAATTTCATCCAAATTAATTATTTCCATTGTACTCTCATCTGTCAAAAAAATTTATCAAAGGGATCAGGAAATGATATTGGTTCTAACCAAGATAATTAAGAATAATCATCAATGATCACATTCACTCGATCAATTTCAGAGGATGGTGGATCGTAAAATGCTTGAACTACGTGATAAGCTAATTCAAATGGGCTTAAAGGAATCTCATTGCCATATGAGGTCAATTCAGATTATAAAGGCACAATCCACAGATCAAAAGATTCCATCGTGCTTGATGTGATCATATTAACTTGGGCAATGTTAGAAGAAAATTTCAGTGGAGGGAGTGCAAAAGTTCCCATGAGTGACAAATCTTTGAGAAAACCAAAACCAACATCTTCATAGTGAGTAATCCTTTTCCCCACAAAAGGTATGATACCTGTAGAATTAGGGTCTGAAGTATAGCAAGATAAATGGTCTACTTTCACTATTTAACCCTGGTGAGGAAATAAGATCATGCGGAAGAGTGATGAAACCACTACAGACATAGCATAGGTCCAACTTCGACCCAGTAAAATATTATAATTGAGTTGAGCGTCAACAACTTTAACTTCAATCCCAATCGTCTTACCTTCTAACTCTACGGGTAGATCGTTTAAAATCCCATAAGGAAGAAAACCTCTTCCATCAAAGGCTTTCAGAGTGGTAGGAGATTGATTGATGGTTGGAGAACCCAAGGCTTTCCAACAAGCAATAAACATAATACATGTAGATGCTCCTTCGTCAATTAATGTGCGAAAAACTCATTTAGTTTTGACAAAAACCAATATTTGGAATGTCAGTTGATGTGAGAGTCTAGGTATATGACTTTCAAGATCAAAGATGATAAGGTTAGAATCCTGAGGATCAATTGCTTTGATAGCTGACAATAGAAATTTCTTTTGTGCTAGACATGTTTGCAGCACTTCCAAAGCTGACAATGTTGTAGTTTTGAGCAACTCTAGCATGTGGGTTAAAGCTGATTTTTGAACAACACTTTTAGGAGGCAGTCGAATTACCATGTCAGAATTTGTTTTTTCAATCTGTAATGGTTCACATGGAGGAGGAATTGAAGTGTAAGGTTGACTAGATGGACTAGTATCATTTCCATTTGTTATAGGATCCTTAGATCCATACTCTTTAGATCTTGTGACTACCATAACTTGTGAAGACATCATCATGATATATGTTGATGTGGAAGAAGAGGTTGGATTATGTGAAATCATTTTACTGTCTTGAGAGGGGAAATTATATTTCAAAACAATAGGGGTAGGAGAACCTTTTATGAATTTGGTAACCTCTTCCTGTTGTGTGCATTCCTTTATGTAATGATCTTAATCACAAATCAAGAAAGGATAATGAGGTTTCTTATTTTCGTCCAACGGTTCATTTTTGTTTGGTTTCTCTTTCTGAGAAGAATTTTGTTTCACTTTACCTTTCCCCTTATTTTTACCTCCATACATTTGATTCTTTCCAGTAGATGATTCTATGACATTAATTTTAGAAGTAATTTCTGGAGAAAGGTTTTCACTCGGTGAATATTGTATAGCCAAAGTCTGAGTGTTTTTAGAATTCTTCTTTTTACCCTTAGACTGACGGCTAACATAACCAATCACACCATCAGCGACGTGAGACCATGTAGGGGTTGAGTCTGGTTGATCTAAAATTTCTATGCAAGGTAGATTTGGGATTTTCTCATACAAAGTGTTAGACTATGTATAAACAAGGTCTAGGTACTGCGCACAAGAAATTACCTACTCTTCCGTTACAACACCTCCTTTAGAAACATCTTCGGTAATGGTAGGAAGTAATGATTTTGTTAACCATTCAACCAAAATTTGATCTAGAATAAAACTTTGACTAAACAACATATATGATCTAGAATGTGGGTAGGTTTCAAGTGTTTTAGGGAATTAAAAAGTTCAGTACCAGTGTCATATCGAATTGGTAGCTAAAAATGTGTCAAAAATGTTGTTGCTAAGGATTTGAAATCATGGAAAGAGGCTCGTGGTAAATCGATGTACCATTTGGTTGTTGAACTTGTCAAAGTTTGTTGGAAAAGGAATAATCTAATGGAATCATCAATCAATGAATATGACAGACACCAAAGATGATATTTCATAACATGGTTTGTTGGGTCCTCTCCCGATTTACCCTCAAACTTTAGTATATCACTGGGAAACTTAGTAGGAATGTCTGATCAAAATAGATAATAGTAAATAGGATCATTAGTTAATCGAGATAAATCTGGAAAGTCTAAATTTTCAATAAACAGTAACTTTCAGTGGGGGTCTTGTTATGAATAATGATGACCCTGAGGGTTAAGTCCAATCCCAAGAGGAGGATACCCAGGATATCTTGGAATAACTTGTGTGGTTGGTATTTGCATTCCTCCAAGGTAACCAGGGTGAGACATACCAGGTTGCGGTTGAAATGGAATTTGAAAAGTATGACCCGGGTATGGTTGACTCTGAAAAGGTGTACTTTGAACCAGTATACCCAAGTAGTATTTCCCCTGTAAAGGTTGACTTTGCAAAGGATGACCTTGAAAGAATTGACTCTAAAAAGACTGGCCTTGAAAAACTTCACCTTGATACGACGTCTGCATAACCCCTATACTAGGTTGTCACATAGGAATTTGTGTTGTAGACTGGAACGTAGGACCAGTTTGATAAGAAAATGCTTGAGGGATGGCTTGTGTAGGTTGTTGAACTAGTATTTGAGGTGTAACTTGGACCGTTGTTTTTTATACTCCTGGAATAGGTGTTTGGGGCAAACTTGGAACTAGTTGTTAAACAAATGTTTGAAAAGTAGATTGAACAAGTGTTTGAGGACTACCCTAGACATGTTGTTGAACACGTGTTTCTGGAGTTCCTTGGACAAGATTTTGGGCAGGTATTTGCGTAATCACTTAGACAAGTTACTAGACTTGTATTAAAATACCTTGAACATGTATTCGTGGTATATATTTTCCAGTAGGCTGAACAAGTTGATAAATTGGCACTTGTGGCGCAACTTGAATAGGTTGTTGAACAAAAGCAAGGTTCCAAATAAGATTCATCCCTAGGTAAGGAGCATCAATCGAGTGTTGAGACAGAACAAGTTGACTTGGACCAACCTAAGGTATCTTACCATAATTTGCATAATTTCTAACAAAATTTTCCCTCTAACCGTAGGATATGACCCGACAAAACGTTGTCATGTAGGTGTAGGATAAGGTGGTTGTCCCCCAGGCAGATAATAAACAACAGTTGAGGTTACTTACGGATTACCTAAATTACCATATACCATTTTAATTTATTGGTCTGATGCCAATGGTATTTTAGGCATAGAAGTAGATACACTAGATGACAAAGTAGAAGTTTGAGGGGAAGGAGAGGCTCCTGAAAAGTTCCAGAAAGTGACTGGTACCCAGCAAGAACTGACAGACCATAATACAATAATGACTCTGGAGAGTTTGTAAACATAGAGGTATTAGTAGGCTTACTCCCAAAAGGAACTCCTGACATGGTTTGTCTCGGTGAAAAGTAATAAGGAGTGTGGTAATGTGGAATACCTTGACCTAAATATTTCAAAGGTGCGAAAGACCAAGGATCTGGTCGGAAAGGGTCAAAAGGAAGTCTTGGAAAAACAGTTGGTTCACTAGTAGAAACATGAGTACGTGGTGATTCTTCCTCCTCTTCTCTAGTAATATCTTTAATACCAATGAGACCAAGAGGTAGACCAGTTGTAATTATAAGTTTCCTTCGCAGTGAAGGTGGTGCAGGAGTAGGGGCTATAACAACTAGTTTCCTCCACAGTGTCCTACGGCTGAGAAAGGAGACCGAAGGAGGTAACCTTGGACCATTTTCAACTTGGTAGCTAGCTCTACCAATCAGAGAGGCCTCTCTCTCTGGAATATCACAACCAATAAAGTGACTGGAGGGAAGGTTTGATATTAGGCTAGGTATTTAGCTCAATGAGGGTTTGATTTTTTAGGGTTTGTTGGATCAGACACTAAGGTCTAGGGAACTAGGTCAAGTTTCAAATAATTCAGCTACAAGGATATAAAGAGGAAAGATATGTATGATTCAATAACACATTTAAGTTTGTCGTTGTGGTATAAGGTATCAATAGAAATATAAAAATAAGCATAGGGTTTATGAGCAACCTGATGCAGCAATTTGAGAGAGACCTGCAGTACAGATGTGGCAGAGTAATGGCCAGTAGTACAAAGAGCAACATCAACGCAGTGATGGAGGGAAACAAGCCAAGCATTAACGTAGAGACCGATGCCAGAGATCAGGAAATGCTTCAGTGTGGAAGTATTGTTAGAGCACACTCCTTGCTAAGAGGGAGTGTTGAGATTTTGGAGTAGCATCGAATGTGCTCTAGCTCTGAAATTTTGTGGAGGAGTTGGAGTAGATGAGATCTCCAAGACCTAGAAAGTGTTTGGAGAAATTCCATCTGGTTTGATAGTTATTCAAATAATTAATCTTTTTAATTAAGGAACCTAAGTCTAACTTAGGAAAATTAAAAGATTAAAGTGAATTAAATTAAACATGTGATGAGAATATTCTAAGTGACGTGGATCAAACAAATTCTAATCTTAGTCATTGATTAGAGATTAGATCACAATTGTTGGTTTTCCAACAAGAAAATTATAAGAGAAGGGCTTGGGGTCAGTTGGAGGAAACACACATTGGCATAGCACTTAAGCTAAGTCGAAATTCTAGGGCGTGGTTTGCTAATAATTTCGAAGTGAGTTTGCAGTGCGGTGAGGGGCACTATTAGTGAGGGATGATCTCATGAGCAAAGTGAAATGTTTTGCTTGTGGGAAGATGGGTCACTATGTTGTTCAGTGTCCCAACAAGAAGAATAAGAAGAAGCAGGGAGTTGCAGCTTCAACAGATGTGGATGTTTTCTCTTCCAGATTTGATACTGATTTTTCCTTATCAGTAGAGGTGGATGAGTTTGCCTTGGTGGTGAGTTTAGCTACTCATGTTACATCTTCTTGTGCATTGTTTGTTGATAATGGAGCATCCTGCTATATGACCGGACTAAGAGAGCACTTCATGGGTCTCTTAGATGATGACATTGACTTGGAGGTTGTGCTTGGAGATAACTCCAAGGTCAGAGTAGTAGGAGTGGGGACAATATCATTTCAGAGGGAGTCTTTGCCTCCTTTGAAGGTGACAAATTGTCTTTATGTTCTGGGGCTAAAGAAGAGCTTGATATAAATCTCTAGTTTGAAGGACATGGGTTATGTGGTGTTGTTTTGAAAGGGACAAGTATTGATATATCCCAAAGGATCTAGTGTTGAGGATGCTAGACCTATTGGAGCCCGAAGTGGGAGGCTATACAGGCTTATGTTTCAGATTATTAGAGCCTTGGTGCACAAACCAACAACAATGATTTGTGTGAGCTATGGTACACAAGGATGGCCCATTTTCACCATGGAACTTTCAGGATGTTGAGGGAGATGGTTACATGTTTTCCCAACTTCAGCACAAAGCATCATGATGCATGTAGGGGGTGTGCTTTGGGAAAGTACACCAAGTCACCTTTCGTGAGCAGTGACAACAGAGTTGCAAGTATCCTTGACTTGGTACACTCTTATGTATGTGGTCCTATGTCTCATGTATCATTGATTGGATCTGAGTACTATGTGACTTTCATTGATGATTGTTATGGCAGACTAATTGCTAATCGAGACAGAAGCAATCTCCATAGATTCAATATTGACTCTAGTAAAAAATAAACAAACAAACAGATGTGTCCATGATTTTATCTATATTGAATCATAAACAAGAATGATAAAAGATGGAATCCATACCTTTCAAATGAAATTCCCGATGAAGTTCCCCGCTATGGTTTGATGCAAATCCTCAATGCTTATAAACCATATCTACAAACATAGAAACAATAAAACATAAAAGGCATATGATGAATAAATGATTCATTACAACTGTTAAAATTGGACAGCTAGGTCCAAACTCTAGGTTGTGATGCTCAGAAGAAGATACCAATATTGTTATTGGTTTCCTCTTTCAGAGAGGTGTAAGATCGATTTAAAATTGATCTTAATCCGATGAGAAGAACATTTATTTTGAATTTATTTTTAATAATTTCAAATATGTGCAGGTCGGACTTAAGGTTTTACACCCCCAACAGATGTGTCACACACCCTCAGTGATTGATATAAATAGAGTCAACATTGGAGGACATTTCACTCATCTCATCCTCACACAACATCTCCTCTTCTGATTTACTACGAGCTCCTTGGAAGCAGTTTCAGTTCACACATGGGAAATAAGGATGAGTTCACTGTAGCTAGGGTTTGGACGAATTTACTGCAGCTAGGGTTTCCACGCAATTTTGACCAGCATTGACTTTGGTCAACGCCTGGTCCGAAGAGGCTGAATTTTGGTGGAGACTTAAATTTCGGAAGGTCCTACACATTGGCACAAGAACCGAGGTCAAAAGGTTGAACAAGACCAAGTTGTGTTGACTTTCTTGTTGTTGTTCTGCGTTGAATTTTTTGGGCAGCGTTGAATTTTTTGGGGTTGACTTTGAGTTGATCGTGTGGTTGTTTTGAGGGCTGTTGTGACACATGTTAGGTTGGATGACCAAGGAGACTTTGCTAGTTGAAGCATCTTGTTGACCGCCGTAACGCACCACACCATTTTCCTATTTCTGGTTTGTCTTCTACAGATCCACTGGTATGTTCTATCAACATTTTACTTAATTGTTTATGTGATTGCTGTAGTGAAAATTAAAGTTTCATCAAGCATAGAACATCTACATAAATTTACATGGTACCAAATTTGAGGTGAAGACAAGCCGTATTTGTTGCAATCACCGAAGAATAAAATGGGTTCCACAAACTATGGCTTCAAGGAGGATGACAAATTGACTGGGAAGGATGACTTCCATGCTTGGAAAATGATATTGGATCTTAAATTGGAAGACCAAGGTGTCATGGACTATGTGCAGGGTAAAATCCAAGAACCTCCATCCACTGCTACTACTGCAGCCAAAACTAAGTACAAGAAGGGGGAGATCAAAGCAAAGCTGATGATCAGGGAATCCATTCATAAAATTCTGGTGGCCTACATCTCTGAGTTGGGCACATCCAAACATATGTATGATAAATTGATTCTCATGTTCAAGGCCAACAATGCGAATCAATTACTATTCTTCAAGAATCAATTGAAGAATCTAAATAAAGGCAGGGATGAGTCTATCCAATCATACTTTTTGAAGCTAACTGAGATCAGGAACAATCTGTTGGCTATTGGGGAGACAATAGTTGATCGAGAGACGGTACTCATCGCACTTAGAGGGCTCTCATCCGAATGACATGTTTTCAACACTACCATTCTAAATAATAATGTGATACCTGATTTTGATGAGGTACTGTCAAGATGTGTTAAAAAAGAATCAAGAATGAAGGAGTATGGAAATGAAGGAAATGTTGCATACGCTGCTCATTCTAGAAAGAAGAACTATGGCGATCCAAAGAACAAGGGAAAAGTAGGGGCCTAAGGAAATAAGGGCAAGTGTTTCACTTGTCATAGGCCTGGTCACTATTCTAGAGAATGTCCTTTCAAGAAGGATTCTCCCAATAACAACAACCAGAGGAATGGTAATCAAAGGAAAAATAGGTTCAAGGGAAAAAGGAAGGATCCCTTTGGCGGAAACGATTAACCTTTCAAAAGGTTAAGTCCTCCACTTACAGGATGTACTCTATGTACCAAATTTGAAGAAGAACCTTGTGTCTATATTGGCCATGGAAGACAAAGGTTTCAATGTGGCATTTACTGATGGAAAGGTGCTCATGTGGAAGAAGAGCTTCAAGGAGCCATCTCGATTGGGTTTAGAGTTGATACACTCTACCAGGCTAGAGGAAGTCCACTGGGAGCAATGACGCAACGATGTTGTGCAGCGAGGGCCGAACATGACATGAGAAGGTTTGGTTTGTCATTGCAAGAACGCTGCCCTAAAAAAACAAGAAGGTGGTGACGGGGATGCCCGAGTTCTCAAAAAATCATGAAGGTGTATGTCAGGGTTGTGCCGAAGGAAAGCATACAAGGGGACCTTTCCCCTCAAGTGTCACAAAGACATCTGATGTCTTGCAATTGATACATTCTGATTTGTCTGGTATGCTGCCCGTGACATCCTTGGGAGGATGTTCTTATTATATGACGTTTATAGATGACTTCTCTCGCAAAACCTGGATATACTTCTTGAAGAAGAAGGATGAGGCTTTCATGTGGTTTCGTACTTTCAAAGCCTTGGTGGAAAATCAAACAGGGAAGAAGATCAAGATTTTGAGAACTAATAATGTGCTGAATACCAGTGCAGCAGTTGAGGACTTGTGGGAAAGTTAGCACCAAGAGGATACCATTATCTATATAAAACAAAATGGTGTTTTTGAATGAAAGAATGGGACCATTGTGGAAGCTGCCCGTGCCATGCTATGTGACCAAGGTCTACCGAAGTTTCTGTGGAGAGAAGCTGCGAACACTGTTGTGTACATACAAAACCGATGCCCGTATTCCATAGACTCCAAAACTCCCGAAGAGGTTTTCTCTGGTAAGAAACCTGATGTCTCACATTTTAGAGTTTTTGGATGTCCTGTTTACTTTCATGTGCCGAAAGAAAAGAAGAGCAAGTTGGATGCTTCTGGGAAGAAAGGAATGTTTGTGGGCTATAGTGAAACTTCAAAGGCCTATAGAGTCTATGTACCTGTTCAAAGGGAAGTGGAGATATTCCACGATGTCACCTTTGACGAAGATGCTTCCCTAAGGAAAGTAGTCAATCTTCCAAGATCTGAGGAAGATCATGAAGCAAGGCCTGGAAATCAAGAAGAACCGAAGGATGAAACAATGCCTGATGTTAAAGGACCGATGGACCCGATTGATCCACCTCCTTCACTAGGAAAGAGGCCTTCATGGCTCAGGGACACTCTCGAGGATGCTGAGGGACATGCGGCCCCAAGGGGGACATTCCGTGAAAGCAAGAAGCCGAGTAGATACAAAGGGTATCTAGCAGCCATGAGTACTATTGGACAATTTGAGCCTGGATCCTTTGAGGAAGCCGTAAAGCATCAAGTCTAGAAGGATGCTATGCACGAAGAATATGAGTCCATTATGAAGAATGATGTTTGGGATGTGGTTCCAAGACCGAAGGACAAAGCAGTTGTCACCTTGAAATGGCTCTACAAGATCAAGCATGGATTTGATGGAAGTGCTAAAAATTTCAAGGCAAGATTCATTGCCTGTGGCTTCTCTCAAAAGGAAGGCATAGATTATGATGACATATTTTCACCTGTGGCACGATATACCACCATTCGATTTATTATAGCTCTTGCTGTTACACAAGGATGGAGTCTTCATTAGATGGATGTGAAGACCACATTTCTGAATGGTACGATAAAAGAAGAGGTATATGTGGAGCAACCTTTGGGGTTCGAAGTCCAAGATCGGGACACCCATGTCTATAGGTTGAAGAAAGCCCTCTATGGGCTGAAGCAAGCACCCAGAGCTTGGTACGAGAGGATAGATAGCTACTTGATGAAGCTGGGCTTCACTCGAAGTAATGTCTATCCGAACTTTTGCTTCAAGGTTGTCAAGGGGAAGCCTCTCATTCTGGTGTTGTATGTGGATGACCTCTTCCTAACAGGTGTTGACCCTCTCATTCATCAGTGCAAGAGGGAGCTCGTTGTTGAGTTTGAGATGAAGGACCTAGGACTAATGCACTATTTCCTAGGCCTGGAGGTCTGGCAGAGACCTGGCGAGATTTTCCTTTCTCAAGGAAAATACATTGTGAAGCTTCTGGAAAGATTTGGTATGGTTGACTACAAGTCCGTGTCGGCACCAATGGAGCTCAACTTCAAGAAGTTGAGTGGCAGCACTGTTGGGCCCGTATTGTCTAATCCTACTGAGTATCGTCAACTCATAGGGGCCCTGATGTTCTTAGTGAACACCCGTCCAGATATATGTTTTGCAGTGAACACTTTGAGTCAATGTATGGTTGAGCCATCACTTTTCATCGGGTTATGCCAAGAATCTTTTTTGAGATACCTTTCTGTACGATAAATCATGGGTCGAGACACATTAATGAGCGTGACACCCTTTCGGGATATTGGCGCTCTATCGGGTCACGTTGCAGGGATTGTAAGAGTTAACACTTCCGGGATTTTTGCTTTAACCTGTCTCTGCTTCTAATCTCATGGATGAGCAGAATAAAAATTGTGGCTGAGCATCACAGAGTACGAACACATTGCAGAAATGTAGTATGGCTTGTTGGGAAGTGCATGCTTAAGTAAAGCTCTTTACGCCTCTGTCCGGTACGTGCTACGCTCACCCTGATACTTATGACAACCGCAGTGGGATTACTTGTCTGAGCATCTGTTCACCATCGATCCATGCTTACATTACACAAAACACTTATCCAGGAGGTGCTGAGGCACCATAAGGCTCGATCATATAGGAACTGATGAGCAGGTCGCAGATATTCTCACAAATCCCCTAGGGAAGGTTAAGTTCCTAACCTTTCATGAGAGTCTTGGTATCGTGGAACGACCCTATGATGTGGGTCATGTTGGACGATGAGCTCTGGGAGCTCTGGGGGGCTTTGGGGATAGCTTCTCGGAGCTATAAGAAACCACAATGCTAGGCTTGCCAAACCTTGTTGGTGTGCTTGGGACCCACCATTGTGATTATTGAGTTGGTTCATCTCTCATTATATGTGCCTCGTATGCATCCTACTCATTGAGTTCAGGGCTCATCGGAAGTACCTCTCATTTGGCCAATGAGGTGGGAAAAGCTAGAGACTAGTAGCAAAGACTGATGGACACATCATATATTTTTGTACTCTCTATCTAGGATGGCACGCTCCAACCACTTGATCTGGGATAAAGTATAGTGAAGTTTCAGACCTCCAACTGACTTTGGGCCAGGTAAACCAACTTCGGGTTGGTATGAGACTCTTTGTGAGTCCAATAGAGGTTTTTGGACCTCTGGGTTGAATCTGTCAGCCAAGGAATGATGTCTTTGTGACTGACCCACTTTTGTTCCGAAATAAAGAGGTCAGCAAAGCAAGTTACGATGGGATGACGCACAATGTTTGATTGCACAGGTGGATGGAGTTCTCCCTAGTTGATAGGGATGTTAAAATTAGACAACTAGGTCAAAACTCCAGGTTGTGATGCTCAGATGAAGATACCAATATTGTTATTGGGTTCCTCTTTCAGAGAGGTGTAAGATCGATCTAAAATTGATCTTAATCCGATGAGAAGAACATTTATTTTTTAATTTATTTTTAATAATTTCAAATATGTGCAGGTCGACCTTAAGGTTTTACACCCTCAGTGACTTATATAAATAGAGTCAACGTTGGAGGACATTTCACTCATCTTGTCCTCACACAACATCTCCTCTTTTGATTTAGTACGAGCTCCTTGGAAGAAGTTTCGGTTCACACGTGAAAGAAGGACGAATTTACTGCAGCTAGGGTTTCCACGCAAGTTTGACCAGCATTGACTTTGGTCAACGCATGGTCCGAAGAGGTTAAATCTTGGTGGAGACTTCGATTTTGGAAGGCCGTACACATTGGCACAAGAACCGAGGTCAAAAGGTTGATCGAAGACCAAGATGCGTTGACTTTCTTGCTACTATTATACATTGACTTTTCTAGGCAGTGTTGACTTTTCTGGGGTTGACTGTGAGTTGACCGTGTGGTTGTTTTGAGGGCTGTTGTGACACATGATGGGTTGGCTGACCAAGGAGACTTTGTTGGTTGAAGCATCATGTTGACTGTCGTAACGCACCACACCATTTTCCTGTTTTTGGTTTGTCTTCTATATTTCCACTGGTATGTTCTATCAGCATTTTAATCAATTTTTTATGTGATTGCTGTAGTGAAAAGTAAAGTTGCATCAAGCATAGAACATCTACATAAATTTACAACAACACATACTTGTGATCAAGGAAACTAGTATCTAATATCATTTCAATGGACAAATGGAAGCAAAATACACCATACATCAACTCTATTGAACAATATAGAGGGAAGAAAAACTCTTTTGTATTAATCTCAAGAAATAAAGGAGTTACACAACCTTGGCCTTGATGAAGTGTGGCTCCTCCCAATGATATCCAATCTTCTCCTTGGATTACAAGCCTTCTAACCTTATTTGAGCAGCATAAGTTTACCTTCAGTAATCCTCCCAAACCCTCTAGTATGTGTTTGATTTATAGGCCAAGAGGAGGAGGTTTGAGATCCTCATCTCAAGGATGAGATCCTCAAATGGCGGGATTAAGATCCCATAAAGAATAGGAATTAGCTGCATGAAAAAAGTGATCAGGCTCGAATATGCCATTAGGGGAATTTTGAGGTCTAAAATGGGCCTCCTAAGGAAATTATAAAATAATAGTGGAAATAATAAAACAAGGTTATATTACATCATCAAATTTTAGAGGGAAAAAAGAAAAACTACATTTTCAACTCTTATTCTCAACTTATCTCGTTATGGATCTACTCAAATTTCGAGTCGGAATACTCGTTGGATGAAGAATTTAATTCGTCATCCAAGGAGTACCCATGTTTCATACTTTTGATGGATCCTCCTACATGAAAAAAGAAAAATACATGAAAAATGTGATTGCAATCACGTTGTTTCATGTATTTCTCATTTTTTGTGTAGCAGAGTCCATCGAAAGTATGCAACATGGGTACTCCTTGGATGAGGGATTAAATTTTCCATCCAACAAGCACTCATCGAAATTTGAGTAAAACTTTAGGGAGATAAGTTGAAAATACAAGTTAAAAAAGTAGTTTTATTATTTTATTATTTTTAATCTCTTTACTTTTTTACCCCAAAAATGGTGAATCATCCACTATGGTGGACATCATCATCTTGAATCCTATTGGTTCTTATAAAGTTTATTTTGGTTGTACATTTTTCTTAGAAGGCCCGTTTTAGACCTCAAAAGTTGTCTAATGCATCACCTCGAAGCTTTCAGTTGGGAAATATTCACCTAACAAAACTTCTAGATTTCGTTTTTTATTTTTTACTTTTGTTGAGTCATGTTCGCAGTTTATAGTGAAAGACATAGTACATTTTTTCTTTTTATTTAATGGTTAAATTTGTGTATGTGCAAAATTTAGCTAGCAAACCACACAAGTGACTAAAGATAGCGACCCTGATGGATAGCGAAAGATTTAGATTAACGGTCATTTGTCATGGTGATAAAATGACGTATAACATATTGCCCCATAAACTGAAAATTCAGAAAGGATGTTTGAGGACTGAAGTGCTTTATCATGCCAAAGTTCGGATTGGAGACCTTGGTTGGAGACATGAAACAATCAATCAAGGGTTACAATGCAATATACAATCATCACCGTGCTAGGAATTCTCATACTCCGAGCATAAATATCTCAATGAACCAGTAGGGATTCGGGAAATACACAAATATTTATGTCAATAGTAGACACAGTATGGACGCATTCATCAAATATGGGTCTATATGAAAAATCATGAATATAAAACTCCACGCAACCTCAATGGATGAAACTAGATCCAAGGTCTTGATCTCCATCTCTATCGATCCATAGTACAAATCTAACCATGTGAGTGAATATTTCCAAGTCGAACATGGTAGAAACCACTTGATTACCAACGAATAATATGAACCATTAACAAGTGCAAGAGAAACCACTAATAATAACAATGGCCCTCAAGGTACTTCCAATACAATCTATGAAGTGTGAAAATATGTCTTGAAGTCAAACGTTCATAGAATTATTTAATCAAAGTCCAATGATGAGAACCTATCGTTTAAAGTGAGAAACTTGACATTAAGGGATGCAAGATTCAAGGTACTAAAGAAGGTTTCTAGATCAACTTCCTAGAGAATGAGTTGAATTAGATAGGAAGCGACTCGTCACGACATGGCCTACAACATGAAACTCATGTCAAGTTTTGATGAACAACTTTAGAGTAATCCAAGACTGATTCAGGGATGGCCAATGAGATTGAAGGCTACAAATTGCAAGGTAATTTTAACTGAGGTTGGACTTCTCTTGAACATATTGGTGACACGACATTTGACTTGGCAGTATTTGACTGAACAATAATACCTAGAACCAACTGAAGACTTTCAATAAGGTTTGATTAGCTAGTGAAACAAATGGATTCCCCAACCTGGACACAAAGGTGACAGAGTGTCATGTTCAAGAGAAACATACTGACTTTATGTAGTACAAAATTGAATGTTTCTTCCCAATTCCCCCCCACCATTACTAACAAGTGCCTCTTTATTTTTGTTCAAACTTGAGGAGGGTAACATTCTCTTTTATGCAAGCTCATCCTTCAAAGTATTTTTAATGAACCCTAAGAAGGAGTGGTTCAGTCTCGTCATGATGGACGAGTCCTGCACTGTTTATGTTTTACGTGTCCAGTGAAGGGACAACTCGATGTCGTTTCATGTTTAAAGAGTTTGAAAAGACACAAAAATAAAACTCATTCAGTTCTTTTAACGTAAAATTTTAATGAGCCCAAAAAAAATTAAATCTTGATGTTTTTTACTTTTAGGGATTCAGGAGAAAAACATAAGTAAACTCCAAAATGTCCTTTTTCGTAAATTTAGTCTCTCAAGCCTAAAAAAGGGTAAAATAATGTAGGAGAGAAATCTATTGACCATGATTAGTTAACGTATACCGTTTTCGTAAATAGTCTAGTTCAATCCCGAAAATGGGTAAACTTATACTAAATAGACGACTGTTCGTTTATTCTTTTGAGTTTGAATAGTCAAGTCCTCGACGAAATTTTCATATTTAGAGAGTCTAAAAAGGGCTTAAAATAAAAATTCCAGGGTTTCTATTTTTCGTAATTTTAAAGAGCCTGAAAAAGTGATAAAATTTTGTTCGTCGCCAAAATGATTAATTTTTATGATTAAAACCGTGTTCTTCACATTAAATTAAAAAAATCATCACAAGTGCTCAAAAATATAATAAAAACATAAAAAAATTTAATTTCTAAGGTTTGGAGGCAAAAAAAATAATATTTAACTACCCTAAAATGCCTATAGAAATCCAAAAACTTAAAATATTTTCATCATCTAAGTTTTTACCATTTGAGAGCAATTGAGAGGACATTTTTACCAAAAATTATTTCAGAGACAGATTCTGACCAAACCGGTAGACGAAATCACGAACTGTTTTATCCAGTTAAGAGATCTTTCTGTTACCTTCGTTTTTGTTGTTTTTATTTTTCATTTGACCGTGAATTCGATTTTTTTGGGGTTTTATTAATTTAAAATCAACCCTCGGGGGTGCATAGTTATCCTTCATTAGGACCACACACTCTGACCCTTTCTGTAACACAAAAAAAAACATGATTTGTGTAGTTTGTCGTTACGGAAGCCATGCAAATGTGCTTTGTTCATAAAATACGGTTGCACACAATGCTGAGGAATTTGAAAAAACAAGTAAAATGCCCTAAGGTTTGTGCAAAAATTATCCCATTGTTTTCTAACCCTTCTCTACTGTTATTTTTCAGGGTTTTTGACTTGCAAAGATGGAGTGGAGGGAAAGATAACATGAGGACCAAGATGCAGAAGCTATAAATGACTTGGAAACACTATAGGCCTTAAGAAACTGCGGTTTATACAAATTCTAGATGATCTCGGGTGTGAAGGCTTAATTAGATTTACTGACATGAATGGTAAGAGCATGGGACGTTCAAGAGAAATGTTTCGTGACATGAGACCAAAGAGTTACCATAGATGCAAATGACATCCATTTTCTAACTGGGCTCTTCCGCAAAGGGATTGACATCTCATTGTATGGGCACAAGCCAGGTGGAGAAACAACAACAACTTACCTAAGGCAACGTTGCTTTATAACATCCCAACTCAAAAATGGATGAATTGATATCAAAACATTGAGAGGCTCCCTTTGAGAACCATTTCCTTCATCGTTTCACGATTGTGTGGAAGTGCAGCGCTTCATTTGCTCATTAAGGCCCAAATGCAGGTTTCAGTGGATTATTCGCAACCTACCATGTTCAACTAGTGTGAAGGGGTTGTTTCCAATCACAAAGGGCAACTAACTAGAGAAAAGACTGGAAAACTCAGAAACTTTGGGTATGGTGCCATTTTGATCTTGTTTGCTCTGGAGAGGATTCCCCTTCTTGCACCACAACAGGTTCTTGTAGATGCAAGAGGAATTAGAGATCCTCATATGATTCAATGGGTTCGGTTGATGGCACTCCATGATGGTGGCGGCCTAGTTGTGAGCATAATCCCGAGTTTTTTTTATGGTTGGAATGTCAGATCATCATGATCGAGGAATTTCCATATGCAGGCATGGATTACACTAGTGATCTAGATATCCCACTTCCAGCAGGGATTAAGTGGGGTGACATAGGTAAAAAATTTCACATTTTGGTTATTTTTTGTTTTCAATTTTTTTGTTTTTTGTTTTTTGACATCCAAGACTACTATCTGAAATAATAATGCAAATGCGGGCCCGGTCAAACCAACAGGACTACATCACTTTGACATATGGGGTGATCAACCAACATCTCTTATGGTATCAAACCCCAATGCGGCAGAGGATTTTACTAAGCTGGAGCATGACCTGGAGAGGTTGACTTTAGACATTCCAGAGACTAGGATTGATGATTTGTCTCTCTGGTATCAGAGGCTTGTCGTGGGAGTTCCCGAACCAATTAGTCGCCTGCTACGCTACCAGGATCATCACCGTGCTTAGTTGCTATCCATAGGGCTAGATTTTATTTTTTGACATATCGACATGTTCAGATAATAAAGGTGATGGGGCCTCATGTGTTTTGGATGGCCTTTTGTAAAGCCACACTTTCTAGAAACAATGTGATTAATGGAAACTACTACTATTATCTTAGTTTATCTTGTTCAATATGTGTATGAGTATTGTTTTTCTTTCTTACAGATGTTACAAATGTCGATTTAACACATAATTAGCCAAGGCATCAATTAATGTGTTTAAATGTCCTAGAATGTGTTGATATTCAATATAATCAAACTATCTCTCCATGAAATGAACCTGCAAAAAAATTACTAACATTGTTGAACTTCTTACTGAATAGACATTGTCTAAATGTAATACTATGAGTTGAGATTCTAACCTAATGATCAATCGACGAATGCTAAATGAAATGGCATCAGATAATATCTCAATAAATGCATTATACTCTGTGATGTTATTCATTGTTCGAACAAGGCATATTCCATGAATACTAACTAACTCATAAGTGGGAAAATAAATATCCCAAGCTGTGGAAGAGATTCTAAGCACTACGATTAGCACCATCGGCAAATCCAATGTAAGTTTGAGGTAGCGTCGACATTTGCAAATCCAATGTAACATAAGATAAGCAGAAGAAGTCGCAAAAAATCATAAAAATATGCTAAAATTATTGTGCATTCATAAAAATGTGATACATTACTGTATAAAATATTCACAGAGTAAATAAAGGATAGTATTTCTTTAGGTAAAGACCAATTTTGGGAGTTCCTAAAGGAATGTCATCATAATCAACTAGCTCATAAGCCCCTTTTCCAGTACATGTTTTGCAATATAAGGACCATGCCACATGAGCTCAAATTTACTGACACCTAGTTTATCATGCTCTTGATCATAAACCAAGACTAGGTCACCTTCTGAATATGAACGAGGATTTACATTTTGATCAAAATATGTCTTAATACGTTTCTTATGAGTCTCACTAGCTAAGGCAACATCACGAGGAGTCTCATCTAGTCATGCTAAGTATAAAAAGTGTTCCTCCTCTGTAGAAGTGGTTGGTAATAACTCGCTTTCTAGTTTCAAAGATGAGATGTCACATTCAATAAGAAAACTGCTTCCACACTGTAAACCAGCTGGAAGGGAGTAAAATCGATTGAATTTTTGTTGGGGTACGATATGCCCACAAGGATGGAAAAAGCATCAGATTAAAATTTCGTTTATGAATTCCGACAATCCATTTAATCATGGTAGTCAAAACCTTGTTAATAAGTTCTACTTGGCCATTAGCTTGTAGATAATATGGAGTAGAATTTTCATGATGCAAGTCTAGATTTTCAAAAAGTTCCGTCATCATAAAGTTTAGAAAGTGGCTACCATGGTTTGTGACGGTGGCTTATGGAACATCGAACCTGGAAATCAAATAATTACATATGAAAATGGTTGCAGATTCGCCATCATATTTATATGCAGGCATCACCTCGACCCATTTTGTAAAATAATTCACGGCTAGGATAATATACCCATGCCCCTCAGTCAAGTGAGGGTTGCATGTAATGAAATTGATGCAGCATTTGGAAAAATGACCGAAAACAATGATTGGGTGAAGAGGATCTGGAGGTGCACGCATTTTGCGATGGTAAACTTGGAAATTTTGGCACTTCTGGACTGCGGTTATACAATATTTGAACATCGAATGCCACAAATACCTAGTGCACAATATTTTTTGGGAAGTGGAAAACCTAACATATGACCACCACAAGCTCCAGAATGACAATCATTCAATGCCTTTTCAGCTTCCTCGTGAATCAAACACCATCTAAATATGGAATAAACACCATGATGATAAATTTTATCACCAAAAATAGTATATTTTTTGGATTGGTACGGAATACGACGACAATTGGTTCGAGACAATTCTAGCCAAAAGGTCGAAGTTTGAAGATACATGATAATATCTCCATACCAAGGATCTAAAGTACTGATAAGAAAGAGTGATTCACCTAGAAGAGAATCCTCTGCCACAATTTATGTCTTAGTATGGGGAAATTCACATAACAATTCAGAAAAAACCAATGATTTCTTGGACTTAGATTTTTCGAGTTCTAAATCAAATTCTTGCACGATAACTATCCATTTAGAATATCCCCCCCCCCCCCCCCCCCCCAAGCAATTGTTTTGTAAGAATGTACATCATAGGGTTGCAGTTTAAAATCACGGTTGTTTTACGTAAAAGAATGTAGTGATGAAAATGTTGGACAACTTGAATGACTTCCAAAGTCAATTTCTCCACATGTGTGTATTTTACCTCAGTTTTCGTGAGATTTCTACTCAAATAATATATCACATGTTCATCGTTGGACTCATTTTTCTGAAATAAAACTATGCCAATAGTGACATCAGATGTAACTAAATACAAAAATTAGTCTCAATGATAATCAGGCGGATGCAACAATGGTGTATGAGTTAACGAGTGTTTGAGTACATCAAAATATTTTTGAGCAACACCATCCCATGTAAATGAGTTTTATTTTTTCAACAGTTGAGTAAAAACTTTAGTTAGCTCAACGCAATTCATTATGAATTGAATTAACGAGTTTTGTTTCCTTTGCAAACTTTGAAGTTGGCAGAGCTTGGAAGGAGGAGGAAAATTCAGAATACCCTCTACCTTGAGTGGGTCGACACAAATGCCTTCCTTTGACACAACAAATCCTAGCAATTGACCAGATTGTACACAAAAAACACATTTGTGAGAATTCAAGCAGATATTCTAATGTGTACGTCTGATAAATATAGCTCTCATATGCATCAATGTTGGAAATATTGTCATTGATGGCAAAGTAGAAGAAAGGAGCAGCACCTGAACTATCACTAAGGCAAAAGAACAAAGAAGAACCAGCAATAAGACAAGGAGCAGAGGAAGCAAAGGCGGCGAATTGAAATAGAAGAGTTGTTCAGAGGCAGAGTAGTGAGGGTAGAAGGGCCATCGAATTGAAGATCAGGCCAGGACCAGAGATTTATGTAAGTGATTTCATTTGTATATATGAAAGTATATGTTTCGGAATTGTGTGTGTTGATTGATTGGGAAATTGTATGTCTAACCTCTATAATTGGGGGTCGAGGTGAGATCCTGCCTGTGATTTTGATAATACTCTTCATATAAAGAAGAAGTCGATGTCAATTATGGTGTTTTGAGGTTGAATGCAATTCGGGTTACATATTTATGAGAAATAGTAAGAGAAGATTTGCAGTCATCGGTCACTGCAAGGATCGATGACGCAAAAGGGTGTCTGAATAGCAATCAAATTGAAATTTCTAGGTGTTGATAGATGAATGAAATCTATTGTGGAAGGGAAGAACCCTTTATAAGCAATAACCGCTCTGTTGAGCACAAACAGTGAACGAGAGGATTAAAGACTCTTTGAAATAATGAAGCGAACATGCATTAAGATAAACCTCGTCAAGACTGAAGGGATCGATCTCATGAGTGGTTGTGTGATGTGTTGGCGAAGGATTGAGGTTTTTGTTTAACCCTGTTGGAATGTTGAAGGTGTGTGTTCAGCAGTAAGGACATAATCGAAGGTGGAAGAGCAGAACCTCATTTCGCAGAGACAGAATGGAGAATGATGGCACTGATACGTATATACTACAGGCGGTCGAAGGTAACTAAGGTGCAGAGTTGTTGTTGAAGACCTGTTCGATAAGGAATTATATTCCGGAAGTTGGATTCAGCGTTGAAGGAGCGGAATTAAGTGATGAAAAGAGAGAGCGGTTTTGAACCAAGAAACCATCAGTCTTGCATTCCTTAAAAATGGTAAGCGGAATCTGATATTTAAAAAAAAAAAAAAAACGCGATAGCATTCGGCATGTGACACGTGGCAAAGGTGGTAAGTTAAAAACCACGAATTTCGCAAAATATTTGTGTGCTAAAGTTCTGTGAGGAAAAAAATGCTACTATGGTTCGATCATGATGGAAATAGATCCAAGCGTGTTCGCATTTCAAGTAGTGAGGTATGAGCCAGCGTTTATAATTGTTGAACGTTGAATGAGTGGACCCGAAAGAATTAAACATTGATTAAAAGGTATTATATGGGTATTAATGAAAAGCAAGCCAATATGAGTAAAAGTTGATGCCAGAACCTTAATATGGTTCAGCGTTGGGTTTTAATCAAAAGCCGAAGACTTATGGAATTGAAATGTTCCGTGAACACATTGAGTGAAGGTCATATCGTTTGGGTTTAAAACCATAAGAGTTGCATATATTAAAATGATATGTTTTTTATAAGGGGGCCGAATGTATCAAGACTGGTAAGTGCTTATAAATATTAACCTGATTAAAGTTGATTGGATATAAAGTGGATTGTTGGGTGAAGTCATAGTGGTGGGTTCTAAAACCTTGGAAAAACTAAGTTGAAGAAGTTTCCACGTAAGATATTGAAATCCAGATTGGGAAGTGGGGTTTAATAACCATAAGAATTTTATTCTAATATCTCAAATCTTAGATTTGAGATATAGAAGCTTCAGCCTACAATATTTGAAAATTGCCCAAATTTAAAATTATTTGGGCTAAAACTTGAAATACAGTTTTATATGAAAAAGAATTTGAAGATAGTGGGTATATAGCGGGGTAAACCCGCCATCAAGTGGTATCAGAGCCGGATAAGCTCTGTTGAGAATTGAAAAAAAAATTGTAATAAAATTTGAACATGTGATGATAGAAGAAAGAAGATCGGATTCTAAGATATGATATGCAAAGGTACACAGAGTTACAGTGAACAGAGGTATGCAGAATTGTTACACTACAGCAGCATAAAAGACAAACATACAATGAGCCGAGAACTGAAAGGGTTGAATGAGATATATATGTTTCAAATGTAAATGTAAATGTTTTAATTAATTTTACATTGCTTGTGATGTAAAGGCAAGTCTTCGTGGGCAAATAAATACCCCACTGTAATATTGAAATGTATACATATTGTTATATTTTTCCGAATGTGCTAGGCAAGAAAACGAGAAGGTGGAAGGCAAAGAGTCATACCTACTCACTTTGAATTCCCTATGGAATAAAAACAGTCATAAGGTAATCTCTATAAATGATGTCACATAGATATACATAAAGAGAAGAGAGAATGGAGAAATGAGGTAGAGAGGGTAAGAAGAAGGAGGAGAAGATAGAGAAGCTGTGAAGATTCAGAGATGATATAAGGCAGATATGAAGGCTGGTGGACAGCAGTGAAGAAGGAACAGAACAGAACTGTTATCCAGGTAAATCAGCATGTGTTTTTTATGAAAGAGTGAGGAAGTTGGTGCTTCCATATCAATTTGTAGCTTGATAGATGTCAGTTGCAGCTGGCTGAGGTAGGAGCCTCCTGTAGATTGTAGCCTGCAGAAATTAGATGGGAGTTGGAGCTTCCTTGCAAGTTGTAGCTTGCAGAACTGAGGTTGTAGCCTCCTATAGGTTGGAGCCTACAGAAAACCAGTGATGAGAGGGAGTTGGAGCTTGCCTTTGCATCACAACAATAATAAGATGTGGTTTTATCCCTTATGGGTTTCCACTTATATCTAGTGTCTATGTACATGATGATTATGTGTTGATACTCTGTATTTAATCTGCTTAATACCTGCTGCTCACTAATTAATATTGTGGTTTCACTGTACATTAAGTTAATCATGAAATGAAGATGTAAATAAGTGTAAATGAAAGTTTTTACAAGACCTTGAATTCATTAAACTGATTCACCCCCCCCCCCCAGTTTAACAAAGGATTCAACAATTGGTATCAAAGCAGGTTCCTTTTGTATCAGTTTAACAACTAGAAGGAGATCCTAGGTCCCCGGGATGGCTAGTCTGAAAGGATTCTTAACAAATAAAGCCCCTTTGTTCACCGGTACAAATTATGCCTTCTGGAAAATAAGAATGAGGACGTAAATAATGTCCCTAGGAATAGAAGTTTGGGCTACTATGGAATTGGGATATGCCCCAAAGGAGTCTGACTCAGAGAAAGATGCCACACTAGATTTTGTAGCTAATGCAAAAGCCATGAATGCTCTCTTAAGTGGACTGTGTGAGGTAGCATTTATCAAAGTAATGCATAACAAGACTGCCAAAGAAATATGGGATACATTAGAAAGCATCCATGAGGGAGACAAAAAGGTGAAGATAGCCAAACTACAAGTCTATAGAGCTCAGTTTGAAAATATAAAAATGAATGATGATGAAGACATTTCCAACTTCTTCTTAAGGGTTGCAGAAATTGTGAATAACATGAAAGCTCTAGGAGAAACCATAAAAGAATGTGTAATTGTTCAAAAGATTCTAAGATCTTTACCATCCAGCTTCAACCCCAAGGTTTCTGCCATAGAAGAAACAACTGATTGGGAAACTCTGACCATGAACCAATTACTTGGAAATTTAACAGCCTATGAGATGAGACTGCCACAAAGGAAGTCAAATGTGAGGGAGGCGGCCTTTAAGATAGAAAAGAACAAAGAAGAAAAAGAAGATATATGCTCTTGCTCTGATGAAGAAGAGGCCAAATTTGTCAGAAAATTGGATAGAGGCTCAGGAAAATATAAAGGTAAACTTCCATTCAAATGCTTTAACTGTCGAAGAGTTGGGCACTATGCTTCTAAGTGTCCTCATAAGAAAACAAAGAATCACACTCAAGAAACAGAGAAAACCAAAACAAATAACTGGCATAAAGGGAAGAGATTCAATAGGAAATCATTTTATGCTCAGCAAGACAGCAGTGCATCTGAAATCTCAGATGAATCCTCCAATGAAGAGGGAACCTTTGAATTTGTATTGATGGCCAAGGAAGAGCTTGAAGGATTCCTTCGAGAAGATGAGGAAGAAGGTGAAGTTGATCTTGAGGGGGAGCTAAGAAGTTCCCTGGAGGAAATAGACAGACTTAAACTAAAGTGCAGAAAACAGAAAGACATTCTCCTCAAATATGTAAGAGAAGAAAAAAATTCAAAAGACCTCATTCAGTTGAAAGTAGAGCTTGAATAAGCCAAGAAGGTAGAAGACACTCTACTTAAGAAAATTGAGGATAAAATTCAGAAGCAAGATAAATTGGAAGAAGAAGTAGTATGCTTAAGAAGGAAATTAGAAAACTCCCAAAGGGAATTGTCTATGAACTCTTCTCAAATGACAAGATCTGAACAGTTGAATAAAATTCTAAATGTTCAAAGATCTCCCCTGATAAATACTGGGATAGGCTACGAAGGAGAAACAAGTAAGTCCAAGGAAGAAGATTACAGAAATATCATTTTTGTAAAAGTTGTTAAGGACAACGAAGCAGCCCAGAAGGTTCCTACAAAAGTAGAAGCCTGCAATGAAGTAAACAGAAACAAGAAGGAACCTCAAATGACAAAGAACGAAATAAATAAACAGTCAACTGAAAAAGGATCATATACTCCTGCATATATAAAATTTGGAAGCTATCAAAGGAGATTCTTCCCCCCTATGAAAATTGTCACTTGTTATGCCTGCCACAAACTGGGACATATTGCTGCATACTATCATAAAAGGAGAATCGATTCCAACCAACAAAGGATGCAAAAAGTGAAAAGACTACCTCAAGCAAAAAAATGGAGAAGACAACCCTTCATCAGGTACGCTAATTGTTTTTATGGGTATTGTTTTTACTGTAAGGAGTTCGGCCATAAAGCCAAGGAGTGTAGAACGAATGGTAAAAGACTAATGTATGGAAACTCAAGGAGATGGATGAACAATGGAGAATTCACTCGTGTACATAATTCATTCAGAAACATAATCAAATGCTTTGATTGCCATCAAATCGGGCCCAAGTGTCACAAATGTCCTCTCAGAGAATGTGGTCCATCCTCTCAGGAAAGGTACCAAACAAAAGGATGCATGCAGTGGAAATAGAAGTTGAATAAGTGTGACCTGGCTCTAATAGTTCAAGATCAGAAAAACCAATGGTATTTGGACAGTGGATGCTCAAAGCACATGACTGGAGATCGAAGCAAGTTTGTAACCTTTGATGAAAAGAAATTTGGGAATGTAACATTCGGCAATGATAAAGCAGGTAAAATCAAAGGAAAAGGCTCAGTCAGTCTGGATAATGGAAGAGGAAAGGCCCAAGATGTACTATTTGTGGATGGGCTGAAAGAAAATCTGCTAAGTGTGAGTCAAATGTGTGATAAAGGCTGTTAATTCATTTTTAGAGCCCAGGATTGTGAAGTAAGATCAAGCACCACTGGAAAGTCCTTGATCAAAGGTGTTCAAATAGAAAGTAATGTCTATATAGTGAAAGAAGAGGACGAAGCATGTCACCTAAGAAAACTTGATGAATCATGGTTATGGCATAGAAGATTGGGACACCTAAACTTTGACCACATCATAAGTCTGAGCAAGAAGAATGCAGTCAGAGATATGCCAGTCATAAATAAGCCTTCAAATACCATATGTAAATCCTGCCAACCAGGCAAGCAAACCCGCACATCTTTCAAGACCAAAGAGAAACTATCTACAAGTAGACCTCTTCAGCTTGTTCACATGGACTTGTGTAGACCTTCAAGAACTAAAGCACCAAGTGGAGAATCTTATATCATGCTGATAATAGATGATTTTTCCAGAATGAAGTGGGTAGCTTTTCTCAAATATAAATCTGAAGCACTTGAGAAATTCAAGATATTCAAGGCATTGGCAGAAAATCAAACATGATGCAAGCTAAAGTGCATCAGATCAGACAGAGGAGGTGAATTCACAGACTATGATTTTGCAGACCTATGCAATGAGCATGGGATAAAACAACAATTTACAATTGCAGGTACACCTAAACAGAATGGAGTGGCAGAGAGACAAAACAGGTCAGTACAACAGATTGCCAAAGCAATGATGCAAGAAAGTAACATTCCCCAAACCTTTTGGGCAGAAGCAGTACACACAGCTGTTCACATTCTTAACAAAGCTCATTTAAGACCAAACTATGACGAGACTCCTTACGAATTATGGCATGGTAACCCAGCATCAATCAAGCACTTCAGAGTCTTTGGAAGCAAGTGTTTCATAAAAAATAATGATGAAAATTTGGGGAAGTTTGATGCAAGATCTGATGAAGGAATATTTTTAGGATATGCATCCAAGAGTAAGGGTTACAGGTGCTACAACAAAACACTACACAAAATTGTGGAAAGCATTGATGTAATATTTGATGAAGATCTACCAAACAGAACAAGAAGCACAAGATGCAGCAATCCTCCAGATGATCATGAAGAAGAGAACCAAGATAATGATGAACTAAGAAAGACAACAGAAGATACTGAATTAAACTCAAAAGGTCCCTTAAGACACACTCAAAAGAATCATCCAGAAGACCAAATCATTGGGGACAAGACTATTGGAGTCCATACTAGAAGACAGTTAGCTGAACAGACAGAAGAAGTATACCTAGCCATGTTATCACAAATAAAGCCAAAGAAGTTTGAAGAAGCCAGCAAAGACAAATATTGGGTAAATGATGTGAATGAAGAACTAGACTAGATTAAAAATAATAATACATGGGAGTTAATACCTAGACCCATGGGGAAAATTTTCATTGGAAAAAAATGGATATTCAAGAATAAAATGAATGAACAAGGACAAGTAATCAGAAATAAAGCCAGACTTGTATGCAAGGGATACTCTCAAATCGAAGGTCTTGATTATGATGAAACCTTTGCCCCTATAGCCAGAATGGAAGCAATCAGAATTTTTTTGGCCTTTGCACGCTATCATGATTTAGGGTATACCAAATGGATGTGAAGTCTGCCTTTCTGAATGGATATTTAGAGGAATAAGTCTACATGGAACAACCCGAAGGATTCTCCTTAACAGATAAACATGACTATGTGTGCAGACTAAAGAAAGCCTTATATGGGCTGAAACAAGCTCCTTGTGCATGGTATTCAAGGCTGGAAAAATACTTACAAAAACAAGGTTTTAAGAAAGGAGGAGTAGATAGCAATTTGTACATAAAGGCTAATGAAAATGATCTCCTAATTGTAGTAGGCTATGTAGATGACATCATGTTTGGTAGCAACAAAGATAAGTTAACAAAAGGATTTGCTGAAGAAATGAAATCAGAATTTGAGATGTCTATGATTGGAGAGCTCACCTTCTATTTAGGACTTCAAATCCAACAAAAGGACACAGGAACATTCATCTCACAAGAAAAATACTTAAGAGAGATGTTGAAAAGGTTCCAAATGGAAGACTACAAACCTGTGTCAACTCACATGATCACTGGATGCAAGCTATGTGCTAATGATGGATCTGAAAATATAGATCAAAGACTTTACAGATCCATGGTAGGAAGTCTACTATACCTAACTGCCTCTAGACCAGACATTGTGTTGGCAGTAGGACTTGTGGCAAGATATCAAGCAGCACCAAAACAAAATCACTTACTAGCAATCAAGAGAATATTCAGATATCTACAAGGAACTGCACATTATGGGCTATGGTATCCAAAAATCAAAAGCTTCACTTTGACAGCATATACAGATGCAGATTGGGCCAGCTACATGGATGACAGGAAAAGCAAAAGTGCAGGTGCATTTTATTTGGGAAAAATTCTGGTGGCATGGCTAAGCAAGAAGCAAACTTCTATTTCTCTATCTACAACAAAAGCGGAATACATAGCAGCAATAGCATGTTGCACACAAATAATGTGGATGAAACAAACTCTCCAAGACATGAAGGTAAGCATGGATGATCCCATTTCAATCAAATGTGACAATACAAGTGCAATAAGTATATCAAAAAATCATACCAAGACCACTTGGGTTCAGAGACCGTAGACTCAGGGAATGCGACTTTAACCATGGGTTTAATATGGGGTAACTCGGGACAAGTATGGGTGGCATGACCAATGACATCACACAAGGCGCAAGGCTTTACAGGCGTAGGAGGGGTAGGGTCTGTCGGGGTAACCTTTTCTTTGGATGCCCCCTTGCGAGCTTTGCCTTTCTTTCCCGGAGCTAGCACAACAGGAGAAGGGTCCTGTTGAGGTGTTGGTGGTCCTGCAGCAACGGAAGAAGATAGGGGAACTGGTTGAACTGGTTTCAAAGAAATGTAAGGTTTGGGGTGACCAGGCAGGGTAGCAGCTGGAGGATCAAGGTACCAGACGGGTATACCCAAGGTCAAATTGGGGAGGGAGAGGGTGGCCATGATGGGGACCAAATAAACTCCGGGAGGGGGAGCAAGGAAAGGTATATGACCAGCGGGGTAATGGCCAGGAGGGATGGCTCCAAGATGGTTGAGACCTTGTGGAACCGACCCAGGAGGATAGAGGGGCTCATGGGTACCAGCTGTAGGAGAAGGGCCAGAAGGAAGAGGTCTGGCTGGTGAAGGCGAAGGGCTAGGATTAGGTTGCAGCGGGCGAGGTTGAGGTTGCTGACTAGCCGAAGCGGGCCGCTTAAGGTCAGCCCGAGACGATTGCATCATGCAAACATTTGCTAAGTTGAGATCAGAGATAGGAGAAGGAGGAAGACCAGGGAAGGTTCCAAGCAATGAGGAGTCTTTGTAGACGTCGGGAGAGACACTGGTCAAAGAATCGACAGTTTTCTTATTGGCTACAGAAGAGATGGTCGACTCGGGGGGGTCTGAGATTTTGGCTCATGATATGTCAACTGGTCAATGGTGACTATCTTTCCATTATGAGGTAAAAACATCTTGCGGTGGACCGCGGATGGGACAGAAAACATGGCATAAGTGTAGCTACGCCCTAAAATAATGTTATAATCAAGAGGGGCGTCGATGACTTCAATTTCAACGCAAACAGTCTTGCCCGCAAGAGTGATAGGACAATTACGAAAGAGGCCAATGGGCTAGGAGGCGTGGCCATCCCACGCACGAAGGGTGATTGTGGAAGGGGCCAACTCAGGAGATCCGAGTTGTTTCCAAACCGAAGCAGACATCACACAAGTGGATGCCCCCTCATCAATGATACACCAAGAAATGTTAGCGTTCCAGATTTTGACTGGGATTTGGAAAGCTACGGAAGCAAGAAGGGGAGGATGTTCTAATTGACGGGCGTCGAAAACAATCAATTAGTCATCAGCAGGATCTACAGCACCCATGGCGGATAGTAGAGCCTTCCTTTGAGAAGGACACGACTGGAGGAGTTCCAGTGTTGAAATGGTAGCAGGAGACTGCGCCAAATCATTTATTATACTATACGAATGAGCAGCTCGACTAGAAGCAGCATTTCAGCGTAATGGGCCCTTAGGAATCTTGGTATGAACCTCAACTTTGGGCTGAGGGATATACAAGGGACCATTGGATGTCGAAAGAGGCTCTGTAGAACCTGAAGAAGGTGACTCGGGGACAGACGTAGCCGGAGGCTTAGGGTATTGACGAGACCGAGTTTGAAGGTGAAGGTCGACAAGTAAAGTTGTATCAGATTTCATCATGAGGATCTGGTAATCAGAGGAACCAAAAGGGGAAGGTTGGGTGGCTACCAGTTCAGGAGGTGGTTTGGTAGCCACGAATCCTTGCTGAGGGAAAGGATCGGTAAACACAACTGGTTGAGAAGTGGCCGCATTGGGGGGAACAGTAGGGGAGGCATGTTGTGCTCGCAATGTAGCCTGAGACTCCCACATCTGCCGCATCTGTGGTAAGAGGGGACAATCGTGAGTGTAATGACCGTAAACACCGCAACACGAACAAGGCTTATTTGTACAAAGAGGCCTGTCCGGCTTGGGCTGAGTGCCCTTTTGCTGGTTAGCAATGTTAGAGTCAATACCTAAAGGATTAGGTCCATGATTACCAGGGGCAGATTGATTTTGATTGCCTTTTCTCTTTCTTTGAGAAGAAGGAGGATTAGTCGCGCCCTGCTGTGCAAATACTTGCTCCGGAGGGGGTGGTAGTTGTTGTTGCTAGGGTTGAGAAGGCAAGGGAGGTGGAGGTACAAATGCTGGAGGAGTTGGGGCACTAGGCTATGGATAATGATAATGGTTAGTTTGGGAAACATTGAGGTAAGTAGGAGGTTGGGCAAAAGGAGGAGGCATGCCATATCTTGGATACATGCTACCTGGAGGGGGAAAGTGCTGGAGGTGCTGGCCCCTCCCGAAGGGAGACCATAGCCCATAGGAGGTTGAGCATACGGATGAGAAAGAGCTCCAACGATACCATCGGCAAAATGAGATGCCCCCGGGGCATTAGCGCCACCGGGTCTGGGGAGGTCAGGAAGGACGGTATAAACATAACCAGATTGAGCATAGATGAGGTCATATTTCAAGGCTATTTGGAGGGCGGCTTCTTCGGTTTGAGGGAACTGGGATGCGACATCTTTGCCGATGGTAGGTAAGAGAGATCTAAGGAACCAGTCCATGTAGACCCGATCTTCAAAGGTAGGAGCTCGACATAAGCTCCTCCTTCTCTGCCATTCCTGGACATGAGCGGAAAGGCGGGTCGTAGAGGATTGACAGAAAGAAGTCAAGAGTTTGGTACCAGTGTCGTATCGGAGAAGGAGTTGGAAATAAGATAAGAAGGCTTGGGCAATGGTCGCAAAGGTGGTATGGGAAGAGGCGGTCTTATCAACATACCACTTAGAAGCTTCACCTATAAACGTGCGTTGGAACAATCTAAGACGGATGGAATCATCAGTAATGGCATTGGATGAACACCACATATGGAAAGATCGAATATGGTTGGAGGGATCTTCTCCAGCAAGGCCTTCGAACTTGGGAATGTCGGAGGGCAGCTTGGTTGGCATGGCAGGCCAACCAACATCGTGGCGGATAGGATCATTGATCAAATGATTTAAATCGGAGAGACTAAGACCTGCCATATAGGGGAGAAAAGGGACAGTCAAGGTAGTTCCTGTGATGGTTTCGCTAGTAACATTCCCAGCATTAGGGCCGGGGTTGCTGCTAGCGTTAGGCCCTGGACTAGACATGGTGAAGGTAACAGGGGGAGAACCAGAAGTAGGGGGAGAACCCAGAGAATCAGAAGAGGATTCGGAGTGCGGACTCAGGGGGAAGACTAACTCGACGACGGCGGGAAGGAGCAAGTCGACCAACCAGAAACTGAGGGTGAAGGCCAAGAAGTCTCCGGGATATACGCCTTGGGGGTGCAATGATGACGGCACAAAGGGAAGAAGAATGACCAACAAGGGCAGGGAGGTGCAGAATCAAGTGATTACAATGTCGAAACGAGGGCAGAAAGGTGCAGTGTCAATTGATTTTAAAGTCTTTGCCTGGTGGTGTTAACCAGGCTCTTATTCACTTAGGGTCAGTGTGTGGCATGTGTTAATTTTAATTTTTAAACCCAGATGTTTTGAGAGTAAAACAAAAAGGTGTGTTGCGTAACTGAAAATAAATTTGCAGAGAACAGTAGATAATGTTGAAATAATAGAAAATTAACAGGTAACAATGCATCGATCTAACCCAAGAAGGCGGGTCTCTCAAAACTAGTCTAAAAGAGGGAAAAAATCTAGTCAAAACACACTAAAAAGGGGCCAATAGATCTAAGGTCCGGAGGGACAGGGATCTAAAGGAGAAATATGCTGAAAAGAGGTGCAGAAAACAACAAAGAGGCAGAGGCAAGTTTGTTGCAACAAAGAAGGAAATCAGCTAAAGGTAAAAGGGACAAGGAGGTGACCCTAGAGGCAAACCCAAACAAAACTATATGAGGTGATTTGAAAGGGATAAGAGCTTATCTAAAAGGGATTTGAAAGTGAGGTATCAAATCTGAAAAGAAAAAGGCTGAAACTCTGAAAATTTAGACGTATGAAACAGCTAAAACTCTTCCACAAAAAGTGGAGGGTACTAAAGCCCTAAGGGGATAGATTCCCACTTAGTTGAGTAAAACAGATTAGAAACAGGTCTAAACGGGCTGAGACAGAGGCTGGAAAACCCTGATAGAAGCTTCAGACAAACCCAAAAAAATTGCTAAAAAAAGTACAGGTCGCAGGTTCTGACATGTTTTCTGTCCAAGTCACAGATTCTGGGCTGAAAAGTGCGTCCTGCAATCCAGGTCGCAGGTTCTAGGCCAAAAAGTGCGACCTGCAGCTCCGGGTGTCTTGGCGGAAGATTTCAGAAAAATTTGTCGTCTCAGTTGTGGCTGATGTCTGTTGCCTGCGCAATAGGGCCAAAAACACACGAAAGTTAGAAATTTTAATGTTTGAGGGTTTTATAGGTGAAAAACGACATAAAAAGAGAAAAAACAAAAAGCTAAAAAGAAACCCTAGGGTCTGAAGCAGTTGGATATGCAGGAATATGAAAAACGGCAGCAATCGTAATTGAAAACCCATGTGGAGTCGCCAATTGTTAGTATGAATCTTTTGTCGAAGTGTATGAAAAAAGACCACTTTAGCTACACATAACTTATAGTCCTAACATCAAATATGGCTGCCAATGTCTTCAGATCTACAGTTAGTTGATCAAGACAAATGCTGCACAAATCCAGATCTATGCATAAAAAGACATTAAGCAGTGAAAATACGGTTTTTCTCCATACATCCAATAGACAAGACAAGAACAATATTTTTGAAACAATTTTATATTAAGGGCACCTGGGAGGAAAACAAGAAAGGTGTTTCCATTTCTCCTTAATGGGATGGGTTCTGGAAAGTCCTCAGCACTTCAGATCTAGCATTTGTCTCTCTTGTTGGTGTAGAAAACCCAAACAAACATAGAACTCAAAGGGAGCTCACAATGAAATAATAGAAAATTTGACAATGATAATGGCTCAAAGTCAGACCAAGAGCATAGATCCAGAGTGATCTAATAGGCAACAAAAGGTGGCAAATGAATGGGAAAACCCTTCTATTTTTAACAAAATATTAGGTCATTCTAGATCTTGGTGCATGCTTAAAATAATATTAACCAAATCTAGATTCTAGATCCACCTTTTATAGAATATTTTATTATATTTTTTGGAAGGAAAAGGTATTTGACTTGGGTCAAATCCCTTTATTTGTAAATAATAAATAAATAAATGATTTATTTATTATTTTAAGGAAGTGGTTGAATTATAATTAAATAAATATTTAATTATTTAATTATTTATAAATGATTTAGTCATATTTAACAAGGAATATTATTTAAATGAGATTTAAATAATTATTCCTAGAAAATAATAAGATAAATCAGGATTTATCTAATTAATTTCTTTGTTTTGGGTTAAATATAACTAGGAATAATAATTAAATTATTTTTTAATTAATTATTCCATGAGGAAAATCAAACAAATATAGATTTGTTTAATATTTCCCTTTGGAGTTTCCTGTTTAGACCACAAACAACCTAATAAATGTGTTTTATTAAGTTATTTTACATAGTGAAAGCAATTTTACTTAGGGTGAAATTGGCCTTACATGGTGTACATGGGGCCATCTAATGATAATAGGTTAGATGACCAAAAAATGGTGTAACACAAAAGCTTCACTTTGACAGCATATACAGATGCAAATTGGGTCAGCTGCATGGATGACAGGAAAAGCACAATGGAGGTGCATTTTATTTGGGAAAAAGTCTGGTGGCATGGCTAAGCAAGAAGCAAACTTATATCTCTCTATCTACAACAGAAGCGGAATACATAGCAGCAGCAGCATGTTGCACACAAGTAATGTGGATGAAACAAACTCTCCAAGGCATGAAGGTAAGCATGGATGATCCCATTTCAATCAAATGTGACAATACAAGTGCAATAAGTATATCAAAAAATCCTGTATTTCATTCAAAAACAAAGCACATCCCTATTAAGTGCCATTTCCTCAGAGAACAAGTAGCACAGAAAGTAGTGAAGTTGGAATATATACCAACAAAGGAACAAATAGCAAACATATTCACAAAACCTCTTGCTAAAGAACAAGAGACAAACTAGGGGTAGTGTTTGCAGATGTTACTCTCTGACATGAAAAGAAAGCATCATTCCAAGGGGAGATCAGTCCACAAATATTGTCACAAAAGAGCCAGAGCAAGTGAGCAGTGCATGGAACAAGTCCTCAAGATCGGAGTATTATGGACAAGATTTGGAAACCACACTAGGAAATGTGCAACCCTTTGCCATTGATGTCAAAGGGGGAGGAAAAGCAAGCAAAAGAAGAGTATTAAAGTATTTCCATCAATGCCAAAGGGGGAGACTATTGGAAATATTGTCACTGATGGCAAAGGAGAAGAAAGGAGCAGCACCTGAACTATCACTAAGGCAAAAGAACAAAGAAGAACAAGCAATAAGACAAAGGAGACAGACAAGGAGCAGAGGAAGCAAAGGCAACGAATTGAAGCAGAAGAGTTGTTCAGAGGCAAAGTAGTGAGGGTAAAAGGGCCATCGAATTGAAGATCAGGCCAGGACCAAAGATTTCTATAAGTGATCTCATTTGTATATATGAAAGTATATGTTTCGGAATTGTGTGTGTTGATTGGTTGGGCAATTGTATGTCTAACCTCTGTAATTGGGGGTCGAGGTGAGATCCTGCCTATGATTGTGATAATACTCTTCATATAAAGAAGAATTCGATGTCAATTATGGTGTTTTGAGGTTGAATTCAATTTGGGTTGCATATTTCTGAGAAATAGTAACAGAAGGTTTGCAGTCATCTATCACTGCAAGGATCGATGACAGAAAAGGGTGTCTGAATAGCAATCAAATTGAAATTTCCAAGTGTTGATAGATGAATGAAATCTATTGTGGAAGGGAAGAACCCTTTATAAGCAGTAACCGCTCTGTTGAGCACAAACAGTGAACGAGAGGATTAAATACTCTTTGAAATAATGAACCGAACATGCATTAAGATAAACCTCGTCAAAACTCAAGGGATCGATCTCATGAGTTGTTGCATGATGTGTTGGCGAAGGATTGAGGTTCTTGTTTAACCCTATTGGAATGTTGAAGGTGTGTGTTCAGTAGTAAGGACAGAATTGAAGGTGGAAGGGCGGAACCTCATTTCACAGAGACAGAATGGAGAATGATGGCACTGATACGTATATACTACAGGCGGTCGAAGGTAACTAAGGTGCAGAGTTGTTGTTTTGAGACCTATTCGATAAGGAATTATATTCCGGAATTCGAATTCAGCGTTGAAGGAGCGGAAGTAAGTGATGAAAAGAGAGAGCGGTTTTGAACCAAGAAACCAGCAGTCTCGCATTCCTCAAAAATGGTAAGCAGAATCTGAAGAGAGAGAGAAAAAAAAAAAAAAAAAAAACCGCGATAGCATTCGGCATGTGACGCGTGGCAAAGTTGGTAAGTTAAAAACCACGAATTTTGCAAAATATTTGCGTGCTAAAGTTCTGTGAGGAAAGACTATGGTTCGATCATGATGGAAATAGATCCAAGCGTGTTCGCATTTCAAGTTGCGAGGGAGTTAAGTGAGATATGAGCCAACGTTTATAATTGTTGAACGCTGAATGAGTGGGCCTGAAAGAATTAAACATTGATTAAAAGGTCTTATATGGGTATTAATGAAAAGCAAGCCAATATGAGTAAAATTTGATGCCAAAACCTTAATATGGGTCAGCGTTGGGTTTTAATCCAAAAGTCGAAGACTTATGGAATTGAAATGTTCCGTGAACACATTGAGTGAAGGTCATATCATTTGGGTTTAAAAACATAAGAGTTGCATAGATTAAAATGATTTGTTTTTGATAAGGGGGCCGAATGTATCAAGACTAGTAAGTGCTTATAAATATTAACCTTATTAAAGTTGATTGGATATAAAGTGGATTGTTGGGTGAAGTCATAGTGGTGGGTTCTAAAACCTTGGAAAAACTAAGTTGAAGAAGTTTTTGCGTAAGATATTGAAATCCGGATTGGGAAGTGGGGTTTAATAACCATAAGAATTTTATTCTAATATCTCAAATCTCATATTTGAGACATAGAAGCTTCCACCTACAATATTTGCAAATTGCCCAGATTTAAAATCATTTGGGCTAAAACTTGAAATGTAGTTTTATATGAAAAAGAAATTGAAGATAGTGGGTATATAGCGGGGTAAGCCCGCCATCAAGTGGTATCAGAGTCGGATAAGCTCTGTTGAGAATTGAAGAAATTTTTGTAATAAAATCTGAAGGTGTGATGAGAGAAGAAAGAAGATCTGATTCTAAGATCTGATATGAAAAGGTACACAGAGTTGCAGTGAACAGAGGTATGCAGAACTGTTACACTACAGTAGCAGAAAAGACAAACATACTTTGAGCTGAGAACTGAAAGGGTTGAATGAGATATATCTATTGCAAATGTAAATGTAAATGTTTTAATTAATTTTACATTGCTTGTGATGCAAAAGCAAGTCTTCGTGGGCAAAGAAATACCCCACTGTAATATTGAAATGTATACATATTTTTATATTTTCCCAAATGTGCTAGGCAAGAAAACGAGAAGGCGGAAGGCAAAGAGTCATACCTACTCACTTCGAATTCCCTGTGGAATACAAATAGTCATAAGGTAATCTCTATAAATGATATCACATAGATATGCATAAAGAGAAGAGAGAATGGAGAAATGAGGTAGAGAGGGTAAGAAGAAGGAGGAGCAGATAGAGAAGCTGTGAAGATTCAGAGATGTTATAAGGCAGATATGAAGGCTGGTGGACAACAGTGAAGAAGGAACATAATAGAATTGTTATCCAGGTAAATCAGCATGTGTTGTTTATGAAAGAGTGAGGAAGTTGGTGCTTCCATATCAAGTTTTAGCTTGATAGATGTCAGATGTATTTGGCTGAGGTAGGAGCCTCCTGTAGGTTGTAGCCTGCAGAAATTAGATGGGAGTTGGAGCTTCCTTGCAAGTTGTAGCTTGCAGAACTGAGGTTGTAGCCTCCTGTAGGTTGGAGCCTACAGAAAATCAGTGGTGAGAGGGAGTTGGAGCTTGCCTTTGCATCACAACAATAATAAGATGTGGTTTTCTCCCTTATGGGTTTCCACTTATATATGGTGTCTATGTACATGATGATTATGTGTTGATACTCTATATTTAATCTGCTTAATACCGGCTGCTCATTAATTAAGATTGTGGTTTCATTATACATTAAGTTAATTATGAAATGAAGATGTTAATAAGTGTAAATGAAAGTTTTTCAAGACTTTGAATTCATTAAACTGATTCACCCCCCCCCCCTCAGTTTAACAAATGATTCAACAATCATATGATCTTCCTGTTTCAATGAATGAGTTGGTAAATCATCCAAGTAGGGTTGCACAATGTGCTTGATATCATGAAAAGCGTAAGACATGGCTCGTTGAAAGGTTGCGCCGACATTCTTTAATCCAAATGGGGGTTTTCGATAAGCAAAGGTTCCCCATGGAAAAATGAACTCAATTTTATGTTGATCAATAGGGAGTATGTGGATTTGGGTGTATCAGGAAAATTCGTCCATGAAAGAAAAAATTACATTACCGGCACAATCGTCAATGATTTGGTCAATATAGGGAGTAGGATAGTTGTCTTTGGGAGAATATTTGTTAATATCCCTATAATATACGCATACTATAATGGTCCCTTGATTTTTTTTAACTGGAACAATATTGGAATCCCAATCAGTCAAAGGGAAAATGATAGATAAAACTTGTTTTAAGTAGTTTTTCAACCTCGACTTTTATAGCAGCAACCTTTTGTGGATGCATTGGACGTACTCTCTGTAAGAGGTTTATCATTTGGGTGAGTCTTTATTTTGTGAACAATAATGTTAGGGTCAATTCCTGGCATTTCATCATAGTACCAGAAAAACATGTCATGAAATTCTTGAAATAGGGCTTTGTACATTTAAATCTCTTCAAGTGAGCACGAAGCACATATGTGAATGTTCTCGATAATTCCATATTTGGCTTAGATGTTGATTGGAATGGCTGTAGATATGTTTCCTAAATTCTTTTAAGTTTTCGAATGAAGAATTAACATATGACATTCAGGATTATCTATGATCTCAGGTGAAAATATGGTATAAAAATCATTCTCGATTTCCTCAAGGTTAGGTAGAAAAGATGAACGACAATGATAATCATCTCATGAAATTTCATCCAAATTCATTATTTCCATTGTACTCTCATATGTCAAAAAAATTTATCGAAGGGATCAGGAAATGATATTGGTTCTAACCAAGATAATTAAGAATAATCATCAGCGATCACATTCACTAGATCAATTTCACAGGATGGTGGATCGGAAAACGCTTGAACTACCTGATAAGCTAATTCAAATGGGCTTAAAGGAATCTCATTGCCATATGAGGTCAATTCATAATATAAAGGGGCAATCCATAGAACAAAATATTCCATCATGCTTGATGTGATCATATTAACCTGGGAAATGTTAGAAGAAAAATTCAGTGGAGGGAGTGCAAAAGTTCCCATGAGTGACAAATATTTGAGAAAACCAAAACCAACATCTTCATAGTGAGTAATCCTTTTCCCCACAAAAGGTATGCTACTTGTAGAATTAGGGTCTGAAGTATAGCAAGATAAATGGTCTACTTTCACTATTTTCCCCCGGTGAGGAAATAAGATCATGCGGAAGAGTGATGAAACCACTTCAGACATAGCATAGGTCCAACTTCGACCCAGTAAAAGGTTATAATTGAGCTGAGCGTCAACAACTTTAACTTCAATCCCAACTGTCTTACCTTCTAACTCTATGGGTAGATCGTTTAAAATCCCATAAGGAAGAAAACCTCTTCCATCAAAGGCTTTCAGAGTGGTAGGAGACTGATTGATGGTTGGAGAACCCAAGGCTTTCCAACAAGAAATAAACATAATACATGTAGATGCTCCTTCGTCAATTAATGTGCGAAAAACTCATTTAGTTTTGATAAAAACCAATATTTGGAATGTCAGTTGATGTGAGAGTCTAGGCATATGACTTTCAAGATCAAAGATGATAAGGTTAGAATCCTGAGGATCAATTTCTTTGATAGGTGACAATATAAATTTCCTTTGTGTTGGACATGTTTGCAGCACTTCCAAAGCCGACAATGTTGTAGTTTTGAGCAACTCTAGCATGTGGGTTAAAGCCGATTTTTGAACAACACCTTTAGGAGGCAGTCAAATTACCATGTCATAATTATTTTTTTTCAATCTACAATGGTTCACATGGAGGAGGAATTTAAGTGTAAGGTTGACTAGATGGACTAGTATCATTTCCATTTGTTATAGGATCCTTAGATCCATACTCTTTAGATCTTGTGGCTACCATAACTTGTGAAGACATCATCATGATATATGTCGATGTGGAAGAAGAGGATGGATTATGTGAAATCATTTTACTGTCTTGAGAGGGGAACTTATATTTCAAAACAATAGGGGTAGGAGAACCTTTAACGAATTTGGTAACCTCTTCCCGAAGTGTGCATTGCTTTATGTAATGATCTTCATCACAACTCAAGAAAGGATAACGAGGTTGCTTATTTTTGTCAGAGGTTTCATTTTTGTTTAGTTACTCTTTCTGAGAAGAATTTTGTTTCTCTTTACCTTTCCCCTTCTTTTTACGTCCATACAGTTGATTCTTGTCAGTGGATGAGTCTACGACATTAATTTCAGAAGTAATTTCTGGAAAAAGGTTTTCACTCGGTGAATCTTGTATAGCCAAAGTCTGAGTGTTTTTAGAATTATTATTTTTACCCTTATACTAATGGCTGACATAACCAATCACACCATCAACGACTTGAGACCCTGTAGGGGTTGAGTCTGGTTGATTTGAAATTTCTATGCAAGGTAGATTTGGGATTTTCTCCTATAAAGTGTTAGACTGTGTATAAACAAGGTCTAGGTATTGTGCACGACAAATTACCTACTCTTATATTACAACATCTCCTTTAGAAACATCTTCGGTAATGACGGGAAGTAATGATTTTGTGAACCATTCAACTAAAATTTGATCTGGAATAAAACTTTGACTAAACGACGTCTATGCCTCCATTCATGTATATGATCTAGAATGTGGGTAGATTTCGAGTGTTTGAGGGAATTCAAAATTTCAATACCAGTGTCATATCGAATTGGTGGCTTAAAATGTGTCAAAAATGTTGTTGCTAAAGATTTGAAATTATGGAAAGAGGATCGTGGTAAATCGATGTACCATTTGGCTATTGAACTTGTCAAAGTTCGTTGGAAAATGAATAATCTAATGGAATCATCGATCAATGAATAGGACACACACCAAAGATGATATTTCATAACATGGTTTGATGGTTCCTGTCCCGATTTACCCTCAAACTTCGGTATATCACTGGGAAACTTAGTAGGAATTTCTGACCAAAATAGATAATAGTAAATAGGATCATTAGTTAATCGAGATAAATCTGGAAAGTTTAAATTTGAAATAAACAGTAACTTTCGGTGGGGGTCTTATTATGAATAATGATGACCCTGAGGGTTAAGTCCAATCCCTAGAGGAGGATACCTAGGATATCCCAGAATAACTTGTGTGGTTGGTGTTTTCATTCCTCCAAGGTAACCAAGGTGAGACATACCAGGTTGCGGTTGAAATGGAATTTGAAAATTATGACCCGGGTATGATTGACTCTGAAAAGGTGTACTTTGAACTAGTTGACCCAAGTAGTATTGCCCCTGTAAAGGTTGACTTTGCAAAGGATGACCTTGAAATAATTGACTCTAAAAAGACTGGCCTTGAAAAACTTAACCTTGATACGACATCTACATCATCCCTATACTAGGTTCTCCCATAGGAATCTGTGTTGTTGACTGGAACGTAGGACCAATTTGATAAGCAGATGCTTGAGGGATGGCTTGTGTAGGTCGTTGAACTAGTATTTGAGGTGTAACTTGGACCATTTTTTTTATACTCCTGGAATAGGTGTTTGGGGCGAACTTGGAACTAGTTTTTAAAGAAATTTTTGAAAAGTAGATTGAACAAGTGTTTGAGGACTACCCTAGACATGTTGTTGAACACGTGTTTCTGGAGTTCCTTGGACAGGGTTTTGGGCGGGTGTTTGCGGAATCCCCTAGAAAAGTTACTAGACTTGTATTAATATACCTTGAACATGTATTTGTGGAATAGATTTTCCAATAGGCTGAAAAAGTTGATAAATTGGCACTTGTGGCACAACTTGAATAGGTTGTTGAACAAAAGAAAGGTTCCAAATAGTATTCATCCCTGGATAAGAAGCATCAATCAAATGTTGAGACAGAACAGGTTGACTTGGACCAACCTAAGGTATCTTACCATAATTTGCATAATTTCTAGCAAAAGGTTCTCTCCAACTGTAGGATATGACCCGACAAAAGGTTGTCCTGCAGGTGGAGGATAAGGTGGTTGTCCCCCAGGCGGATAATAAACACCAGTTGAGGTTATTTAAGGATTACCTAAATTACCATATACCATGTTAATTTATTGATCCGATGCCAAAGGTATTTCATGAATGGAAAATAGAAGTATATACACTAGATGACAAAGTAGAAGTTTGAGGGGAAGGAGAGGCTCCTAAAAAAGTTCTAGAATGTGACTGGTACCCAACAAGAACTGACAGACCACAATATAATAATGACTCTGGAGAGTTTGTAAACATAGAGGTATTAGTAGGTTTACTCCCAAAAGGAATTCCTGACATGGTTTGTCTCAGTAAAAAGTAATAAGGATTGTGGTAATGTGGAAGACCTTGACCTAAATATTTCAAAGGTGTGAAACACCAAGGATCTTGTCGAAAAGGGTCAAAAGGAAGTCTTGGAAAAATTGTTGGTTCACTAGTAGAAACATGAGTACGTCGTGATTATTCCTCCTCTTCTCCAGTAATATCTTTAATACTAATGAGACCAAGAGGTAGACCAGTTGTAATTATAAGTTTCCTTTGCATTGAAGGTGGTGCAGGAGTAGGGGCTATAACAACTGTTATCCTCTATAGTGTCCTAAGGCTGAGAAAGGAGACCGAAGGAGATAACCTCAGACCACTTTCGACTTGGTAGCTAGTCCTACCAATCAGAGAAGGCTCTCTCTCTGGAATATCACAACCAATAAAGTGACTGGAGGGAAGGTTTGATATTAGGCTAGGTATTTAGCTCAATGAGGGTTTGATTTTTTAGGCTTTGCTGGATCAGACACCAATGTCTAGGGAACTAGGTCAAGTTTCAAATAATTCAGTTTCAAGGATATAAAGGGGAAATATATGTATGATTCAATAACACATTTAAGTTTGTCGTTGTGGTATAAGATATAAATAGAGAGATCGAAATGAGCATAGGGTTTATGAGTTCATTTATCAAAAGAAAAGAGACATAAAAGTGAAAACCTCATAAAACCAAAGCATAGAAATCATGTATTATGTTTAACACCTCATGAAACAATCATTGAAAGCATGCTAATGGATTAAGGAAAACTAAACATTCAATATAATGATGGAACAGAAGAAAAACACTGCTACTAAGGCATACCACATGAATCCCTAGATAATAGTTGCAACTGGCCTATTAATTTCCTACAAAAAGATGATGTATACAAGCTCCAAGCCTTCTACTCTCTGATGTCTAACAGAAAATAGGCTACATATAGACCAAAACCACATTCCCCTCTCTCAGGGGTCAAATCCCTCATGATAGGAACTAATTTACACTAATTTCTCTAACCAAACCTAAGACTAGGGAGGTTAGAACAAACTCTCCATTTATCCTTTGAATGACTTCACTAACATTAATGACCATACTAATTACATCAAATTCACATTCACAAACTCAATTACACTTAGTTACATCATGAAAAACCAAAAAATGACATTGATGGCAGAAGTGCAGCATGTCTGACAGAAGCGTTACATGGACTTTGTAGGAAAAATTGAGGGGTTTTTCTTGGTCCATTTGATGATCTGGAAGCTGGTGATATTAGCTTAGTGTATCTACTTGCCTCCCAAAGTTTAAACCTACAAAAATCCCTTTTCTAGGCCTCCAAAAATCTCTTTTCCCAAGACTGCTCCAGAAGCGCAGCGTGGGGTTTGAAACATTGGCAGAAACCTGTTTTTGAGCATGTTTTTGAATTTTCCTTCCAACCTATGCACTGTCATGGAAACCCAAGTATATATTTGATATGTACAGGTCATAAGCTATCCAACCATATATCATTTTTCTCATTTAGTGCCCTTAGGAAGGATGCGTCAACAAGCAAGTCCAAGTTGTCTCTCTTCCTTAGCTTTATTAGGGTTTTCCTTAGCCTCTTTTTCATGTTTTTTACCCTAATCCTGCAAATTTGATTCTTGGTGAAGTAGTGCATGGCCATGTGTCTTTGGAGGTTGGTGTTCCTGTTGGCCCTCTTGAGAATATTTTACAAGTGATCGTTTACTTTGTCAAGCCAACATTCCTTGTATTGTTCAATCTCAACTACAATTAGCTCATCAAAGTCTTGTTCACCTAGTGATGGAGATGGTTCACTTTCTTGTTCTTTCTACCTCTTGAGACCTCTTGTTCTTGGCCTTCTTGGTTTGATTTTCACCTCCTTATCCTCAAGTTGATCAACATCAATCACTGCCTTACCTTTATCATCTTCTGCCACCAAATTAGCCTTAGGTTTGCTTGACGAAAGTTGGTTTCCCTTAAGGTGCCTATTCTCTTGTTGTATAAATTCTATCATGAAGTTGGCCTTTGAAAGTACGTCCTTTAGCTCTTTGATTTCAACTTCCTTATCCTTTATTACCTCCTCATGTGACTTGTGTGCTTCATGCTCTGCCATGTCTACCATTTCATTCTCAAAGTGTGAATGCAGGGGTGCATCATGTTGATGTTGTGAAGAAGAAAAAACAAGTATTTTCCCTCCACTGTAGGTTTTGGTCACCTCTTCCCTAGGTGTCTTTGCCACTTTTTACCTCTTGTGGCTTTGGTGATGGTGTACTTTGGCTGCTAGGTTTAATAGTAGAAAGAAAAAGTGATGATGATTGGATGAATGCCTCCTAGGGCATGTTGATCTCTGAAAGATGATGGAGGACAATGGCTTCGACCAAGCCATGGTGAAACAAGTTAGATTGATGATCATTCCATTTACTCCGTACCTTCTCTGTCATCTTGACAAGGCTTCTATACAAATAATGAGGCAAGTTTAGAGCTTTGATTGTTGTGAAGTGCATGAGGAGCCTTATGTGGTACTGATAAATTCTTGAGAACCTTCCTTCACAAGTAAAGTACCTCATTATCATATTCATTAATGGAGCATACCTATCAAGCAATTTTCTAAAGGGAAAAACGTGTTTTGGAGCATCTTTATAATGTGGCTTTAGGAAATCTTTGTAGTTCTAATTGTCTAAATCCATCCCTTTAAACCAGGTGTTGAGTCTCAAATCTGCATCTTTCCTATACACCTTTCTAGACCTTTTTCATTCACCTGAACCTTCTAAGTTGTCAATATCATTGCATATTAATTGTAAAAGAGCATCTAAAATGGTTTTTAACTATGTTTTGTGTCTACTGTTTGATTTAGATTTTTGCTCATTTAGCTACGGGATCTTGCCACTTTCCGCAGCTGCTGCAACTTTCCGCAGCCATTTTGTGAAAGTCTATGTTGCAGGTGTCTTCAGGCAATTCGAGCCACATGGGTAAGTCAGAAATGATGTGGATATGGATCGTGTCCTATTGGCTCGGGCAAATTCACCTAAGGAGGCTGTGGTCAAAGGTGGCCAAGTGGAAGTCAACCGTAGAGTCCCACGGTGACAGGACTATGTTTCTCATCACGTGAAGATTTGTATGACTGCCGACCTACGGAGACACCTGTACACGGCTCCATAAGCCGAATCCAACATCCACTCTTCATAGATTTACTCCTCACCGCGGCCATGATGCTGGATCTCTGGACGTGATGGTTCACGTATCTCTATCAACACAAACTTTAGGGAATTAGTTATATCACCTTTGTTATAAATAACGCGTTTTCATACGCATAATAGCTAGCCTCCATATAGCTCTGTAATGTAATTGCGTTGCCACTGTGCTGTAATATCATTTCTCTGTTATGAATGCATTTTAATATATAAGAAGACTCTGTTTCCAAGAATAATTCGTATTTGAAGGCTGTTGCTCGAGGCTGGTGCAGAGGGCCCCTGCACACGCTGAGGTTTTGTGCATTACTGTATAGTTTCTTGTTTTATTTCTTTAAGTTCATTGTGCCATAAGTCATTCACGTGTTTATACATTGCATCTTTCATGGTATTTATGTTTCATCTCTGTTCATAATCTTTCATGCTTTACATTTTACTTCTGTCCATAATCTTTCATGTTTTATGTTGTTGTTAACTGATCAGTGTTCTTGTTTCAGATTACAAATAGGCAGCTCGGGCATTTGCATATCTTTTGACTAATGACATGGAATCAATATTGTTCTGCTGCTAATTTATTTTTCTTAGTTTTTGTTTAATTCCAGTACTGCTTTGTTTATTTCAGTCTTGCACATTTGCTTCAGTAGTTAGATTTAGATATATTAAATTGCTCATGTCATTTTCAATTACCTCCGAAAGCCATAGCTGGAATAATGGTGAGGGATTGAAGTATGAGTGTGTAGTTTGATATTAGTTTACTTTCTGCAAGTTAGAAATATTAAATTGCTCATGTCATTTTCAGTTACCTCCGAAAGCCATAGCTGGACTAATGGTGAGGGATTGAAGTATGAGTGTGTAGTTTGATATTAGTTTACTTTCTGCAAGTTAGAAATATTAAATTTCTCATGTCATTTTCAATTACCTCCGAAAGCTATAGCTGGACTAATGGTGAGGGATTGAAGTATGAGTGTGTAGTTTGATATTAGTTTATTTTTCTGCAAATTAGATATCAGATTGCTCAAGTTGTTTATGGTTACCTCCGAAAGCCATAGCTGGACTAATGGTGAGGGATCAGAATATAAGTTGATGTAATTTGATTTAGATTTACTTTGTTGCAATTCTTGGATTTTTTTAAGCATAGTTTCTTTTGTGTTTAGACAGCAGCAAGGATAGTTTGGTTTTCATGCTCAATAGTTCACTGTTTGATTTATTAGGCTAGCATCACATTTTCATTTCCTTTCAAGTTTTGTCATTGTATGTTTCAAATTCCTTTTGAAGTTTGAAGTTGGTAAATAATTATAAAGGATATCATTGCCTTGAACAATCATAACCATACTTGTTTTTATTTTAGAATTTCCATCTCACATTAGAAAACCAAAAACGACAAAAAGGTAAGAAATAGGTTATCTTGCACATATAGTGCGCCACACTTCATCAGCTTACGAATCCCGGATTGATAAATTAATGTAGCAATTTAGGACACACTAAATTGACCAAACACCAGGTTTCTTCAGGATATGGAATACATGTAGCTATGGCAATGAAATATTTTGTAATGTTGAATTAAACCCCTCTAATGATGAACTCATACTTCCTAAAATTGGTTGCAAACAAGCTTGTCAATTGAGCATGGCAACCTACTTGTTGAATATTTTCACAAAAACCTAGACAACCCACATCCTCAAAGGCTTTCCTGATAAAAGGTGAGGGCATGATTTATTTGACCAGTGATGGCTCATACCTAGACACTTTCCCACCCTTATTATACTTTTTCTTCTCAGTGTCATTATTTCCAGTTTCCATGATTTAAAAGCCTAGCTGAGTGGGAAGGAAAGGCAGAGGTTATGACTGTGAAAACAAGGAATAAGGGACTGTGGTGTTGAAAGAAATGAATGAATGGATTAGGGAGTGTGTAAATTTATGGGATAAGGGTAGATGTTAGGGATTGTAGGGAAGTGATAATTCTTAAAAAGAATGAGAGGAAGGTGTGAAAATGACAAAAACACTGTCCTAGCCTAGGAAATTGTTAATGGGGCAGCCTAAGCTAGGGTTTGTAAGGAAATGTATGAGATGAAGGGGAATGGCTGAGGGAATTGTTTTAGGGAAGTATGAATGGTGTAGATGAGTGTAGGAGAGCAGGAAACTTACGGTTTTACCACTGATTTGAAACAAATTCTCATGGAAATGAAAAACGCAATAAAAACCCTAGAAGTAGGAAATTCAATGAAATTTTTGAGAAGATAGATTCAAGAGAAGAGTGGAAACTGATACTTACTTGTCCAAAAGGTATTGGGAGCCCTGACTTGCTGAGATGAAACCTTGTAGATAGTTTCTTTGCCTCCAATTCGAAATTGCAACAATGGATGCCAGAAGTGTATTGTAGGAGGAAAATTTAGGTTTTCAAGGAGGAATTTGGTTTCTCTGAGGGCTATAATGGAATTAGATGATGGAGAGGAAGTCTTATGAAGATAAAATAAACAATTAGAATGATTTGAATGGTTTTTATAGGTTGGAAAATTGATTTTTCTCAAGTATTAGAGGTGACATCATTGGTATTTTTTGAAAAATTGATGTGATGTGACTGCAACATGATCTTTTATGTAATGAAATATTACCTTTACCTTTATTTATTTGTTCCTAGGCTGATAACTCCATTTGATGGTGACTCATGTTAATGGAAATGACTTTTTTTACTTTAAATGAATGACATTATGATGACATGTCATATGAAAATGTAGACCATGACCTAAATGATGACATATTAACTTTTTCATGACCTAAGACACTTGAATGAAGACATGAACATGATGAGAGATGAAGAATAATGAGCAGGTGGAGGGAGTAATAGTGACCTAGACACACCAACCAATGATCAAATTTTATTTGAAATTCACTTGAAACTATAAAATCTAACCTAGGACCCTATCGACTGACACTGAAAGAGTACATTTGATCACTAGTGACTAAATGACACTAACATTGGCTCCAACTAGGGATGGCAGATCATTTTAGGAGGTGTCAAGAACACCGTAGACTAGGTAGCCTCATCCATTGGGCAATGGAGGCACAAATGAAAAACAAGACTCGAAACTGAAATAACTTGACAAATTAAAATGAGCTGACTTAAATCTTTAAAATAACATCTAATCAAAGAAACCTTATGGATTTATCTTCGAGCTTCAAGCTTCCATGACAATTCCTTCACACTTTTGACAACAAATTTAACTGATATGTATAATGAAAATGAGAAATATCTAAAAACAATCAGTGAGGTAATGTTTGAGGAGTCTACCATTGACTGTTCCTCCTGAAAAAGCTTGTCCATCAAGTTCTTCTAACAAAACGACATTATTCCCTTAGCCAAAATTTTGTATGGTCCTTTCCACAAGTTTTCAAACTTATCATGCTTTCCTTTCTCGTTGTTCTGGGCATCCCATTGGAGAACTACATCTCCCACACTGAAATCATTTGCTTTTGTTTTTATGTCATATATCTTCTTGATCTTTTCTTGAAGCTTTGAAGTAGTATGAAATACTTCCTCTCGA